>JAFBJQ010002941.1:0-401569 GCA_016785345.1 Trinectes maculatus
TTAAAAATGAAATAACGCGCCAGAATGGCAGGAAATAGCTTGAAATCACCTCTCAGAATGATATTTTGGTAAATAATGGCCAGAAAACCTCATTTTCTCATGGGTCAAAAATCTGAAAAAAAACGTAAGGGGTTAGTATGTCGAAAATGTCCAAAAACGGCCAAAATTTTAAAAAGGAAATTACGCGCCAGAATGGCAGGAAATAGCGTGAAATCACCCCTCAGAATGATATTTTGGTAAATAATGGCCAGAAAACCTCATTTTCTCATGGGTCAAAAATCTGAAAAAAACGTAAGGGGTTAGTATGTCAAAACTGTCCAAAAACGGACAAAATTTTAAAAAGGAAATAACACGCCAGAATGGCAGGAAATAGCGTGAAATCACCCCACAGAATGATATTTTGTTAAATAATGGCCAGAAAACCTTATTTTCTCATGGGTCAAAAATCGAACAAAAACATAAGGGGTTAGTATGTCGAAAATGTCCAAAAACGTCAAAATTCTAAAATGGAATTAACGCGCCAGAATGGCAGGAAATACCATGAAATCACTCCTCAGAATGATATTTTGGTAAATAATGGCCAGAAAACCTAATTTTCTCATGGGTCAAAAAACGAACAAAAACGTAAGAGGTTAGTATGTCGAAAATGGCCAAAAACGGCCAAAAACTGAAAAATGGAAATAACTTGCTAACATGCCCAAAAATGTCCAAACATACAAAATGATGAAAAAACATCATATTATATCATCTGTCGTCGCCGAATTTTGCAAAAGTTCTTCACGAA
This sequence comes from Trinectes maculatus, assembly GCA_016785345.1. Classification (NCBI taxonomy): domain Eukaryota; kingdom Metazoa; phylum Chordata; class Actinopteri; order Pleuronectiformes; family Achiridae; genus Trinectes; species Trinectes maculatus. The sequence continues at coordinate 785 of JAFBJQ010002941.1, forward strand.
ACTTCCAAAATAATGAAAAACCTTTATAAGTACATATGTTGCCAGAAATGACCAAAAACACAATCAGAATCTGAAACAGGATTTGTCAAGGATGCTTTCACACAAGGAATTTTTATTCTGGCAGATATTGACATTTTCAAAGTACAAGATAGTAACAGGCAGTAGATATACTAATCAAGAAAAAATTCTCTGCTGCAGTATATGGCACAAAATTTAAGAACGTTCAGGTCTACTGGAAAAAAGCTTCTCATGTGCCTGGATGTTTGTATTTTTACATTTTCACAGAGGGCCACGTCAGCAGTATGTTTACCAGCATTATGTTTACCAGGAATGTTGTCATTGGAAAACTGTAGAAATATAATTAATCCAAAACATACTGATATAAAATCTCTGTATGTGATATTTTATTTTTTCAAACTACAAATATTTTATGTTGCTCTGTGTTAGAACAAATAACCCAGTACTTTATCAGGTTAAGATACTTACACTCAAACTTTTACATTTTTTAAGCAAATAACACACATCATAAATATCAATCTAAATATCATAATATAACGCAAGATTAACATTTTGTCACAGTCGAGGCAAAAAGCCACACATAATAAGGGGCAGAAGAACTATGTACAACAAATAATTGTGTGCTGATAAGAACATGGATGATAGATTGTGCCACTGTCCAAAAATAAATGGTGCACACAATATAAAGGGGCAAACATAAAATATTACTCATTAGAGGTGGCTTGATTGCAGTAAAAATTGGATACCATGAACACAGATCCTTGTAAACACAAGGAATACATTGGTAATCATACTAAGTAATATTTTTAATTAATTCAAAGTAACAATAAGTTTTGCCTCCGTTCAGAACGATATGGGTGAGGTTTTGAAAGAAGTTGATGAGGTGATGCTTCTTTCTCTGAACACCACATCACACACCATCTCCATCTGTTGATCATCTTCTGAAAATAGCAACAAAGACAAATTCAAACACAACCATTAAATTACTTAAGTATGGCACTGTTCTTATGTTGAAAACATCTTATCATCATTGAATCCGTTTTTTATAAAATGCTTACTTTGTTTTCTGGCCAGATGTCTGTCACCGTTTTCCTGTGGTCACTGCGTCAATGTATCTGTGGTATCTGCAGCAGGGTTGTCAAGCTGCTGATTCACTGACAGATAGCAGGAGAAACACTGAGCTTGCAGGAGTGCATTCTAGGGATAGTGGTTTTGAAGAGAGTGATGAAGTCTACAAACAGGTCAATAGGTCATTAGGTGGTGCAGGTGTTGCAGCATGGAGTGTAGACCCATGTTCACAGCATCATCTGCTGACCTATTTGCCCGATAGGCAAATTGCAGGGGTCCAGCTGGTGTCCTTCAAAGGGACAACACAAGTCATTCATACCTACAGATGTCAGTGCAGCTTGTCTGTGGTCATTCAGGTCTGTGATGGAGGGTTTCCTGGGGACTGGGATAATGTGGAGTGTTTGAAGCAGGAGGGCACTTCACACAGCTCCAGAGGTATGTTGAGGATCTGGGTGAAGATGGGAGCCAGCTGGTCAGCATGGGCCTTCACACAGGAGGGTTTGATACTGTCTGGACCTGGTGTTTTCCTAATGTTCTGTCTCTGGAAGATCTGGCTTCAAGCATGATGAGTGGGATCTGATTGAAAGAGGGGGGGTGGGTCATGGGTTCTCAGGAGTGTTGACCTGTTTGTGATTGTGCAGTGAAGTCCTTCTCAAACCAACAGTCGCAGGCATTTAGGTCATCAGCCAGGCCTTTGTTCACCGTGGGGGGGTGGTTGTTGCCTGTCGTCGATGATGGACTGCAGTCCTATAGTATAGTATGTTGTCAAAAAAATGTTGAAAAAACATTTTAGTAAGGCATGTTGTCAAAAATGACAAAAATGAATCAGTGGTAATAATAATAATAATAATAATAATAATGATAATAATAATAATAATATACAAACAGGCATCAAAGCTTTAGCGTTTTAAGAAATAACATTATGCTATAATGCTCATAATAGACATGCAAACCTGTGCATGCATTTACAGTCAAGTCTCTGGACACACACACACACACACACACACACACACACACATCTGGGTGAAGATGGGAGCCAGCTGGTCAGCATGGGCCTTCAGACAGGAGGGTTTGATACTGTCTGGACCTGGTGTTTTCCTAATGTTCTGTCTCTGGAAGATCTGGCTTCAAGCCTGATGAGTGGGATCTGATTGAAGGGGGGGGGGTGGGTCATGGGTTGTCAGGAGTGTTGACCTGTTTGTGATTGTGCAGTGAAGTCCTTTTCAAACCAACAGTCGTAGGCATTTAGGTCATCAGCCAGGCCTTTGTTCACCATGGGGGGGTGGGGGGGTGGTTGTTGCCTGTCGTCGATGATGGACTGCAGGCCTATGGTATAGTATGTTGTCAAAAAAATGTTGAAAAAACATTTTAGTAAGGCATGTTGTCAAAAACGACAAAAATGACAAAAATGAATCAGTGGTAATAATAATAATAATAATAATAATAATGATAATAATAATAATAATAATATACAAACAGGCATCAAAGCTTTAGCGTTTTAAGAAATAACATTATGCTATAATGCTCATAATAGACATGCAAACCTGTGCATGCATTTACAGTCAAGTCTCTGGACACACACACACACACACACACACACACACACACGGAAGCCTTGTAGCCAGACAACCACATAAAGAGACCATTGTATCTTAGAATATGACCACCACTAACCATTTCCAGCTTCACATGAGTTCATGCTCATCTCCGGTAAACCTCCTCTCACCTCCTCGTATTCAGAGCTTCATCCAGCCTATCTGCACTGTCAAGCATTTCCCCAACCTGCAGGCCTCTGCCCAGGGCATCGCCCGCCTCCCTCTCCTGCCACCTTAGAACTTCCTCCATGTCCCTTTGGCAGCGAGAGATCTGGAGGTTAATTAGCTTGTGCCAGCTTTGCCTGTCCCTCTGCCAGTTAATGAAAATCTGATTGGCTTCTGGGTGTCAAGAGTGTCCTGAAAGTTAATTTGCCCTGCCCACCTGCCTTCCCTTGTGTGTTTAAGCTTAAGCTTCAGCCTCTCCTTTTTTATTTCTTTGACTCTTGTGCTATTTTACTTTTGCCCACCCTTCATATTTGTCTGTCTACATGTTTATTTCCACACTGTGTTCCACTGCTCTGGAAACACTATCTCTCTCTCTCTCTCTCTCCACCTCAACATACAAAGAACAGCATCAGTATCATTAAGCACTGAGCTGTCTGGCACCACCGATGGTCAAACTATTGTAGCGCCCTCAGAGAAGGCGGAGCCTATAAGACCGAGATGAAGGAACATAGTTCTCGTAGCAGCCAGTTGCCTCAGTGCATTAAAACACGGGTTCCGCTACCTGTCAGTCATTTTCAGTCTCCTTTTACTTTAGACTTAACTTTTTTTTTTTTTAATTCGTCGGTTGGTTTCTATAGGTCAAAATACAAGTTCCGAGGTGAATGTGTTGTGTGACTTGGTGGCGTAGTGGTTACGTAACTCGTCTGGGATGCAGAGGTCGCAAGTTCGCGTCCAGCGTCTGTCCCCAAGCTTTAGTTCCATTAACAAACACACTGTGTAACTTAGATAGAAAAGTATGTTATTGTATGTTACTGATGACTTGGCTTATTAAACATATTGACATGACCAGTACTGTCTGCAGGTGTGTAGAGCTGCAGAGAGAGACAGAGATCTGTCTCTCTCTCTCTGCAGATGTTTTTTTAAGTCAGCTGTCGGTTTCTATAGGTCAAATACAAGTTCCGGGGTAAATGTATTGTGTGACTTGGTGGCGTAGTGGTTATGCTGCTGGTCCCGGGATGCAGAGGTCGCAAGTTCGCGTCCATCTTGGATTTTTAGAAAAAAACGCCTGAGATTTGGTACAATCCATTTTTTCTTGTTTGTGTCCTTCTCTCTCCAACTCTAACAGCACTAATTAAACCATTAACCACTTTGAGGACCTCACCACACCCTAATTGGCTTAATCATCAGTGTGTTTGCCGGGTCGTGACCTCGAGTCCCTGCCGTCTGGCCTGTCGTCCCTTCTTTTCGTGACCAGACCGTGGTCTCACATATATGAGTCAGGCCAAGTTAATGCTTTGTGGCTAATTCTGAGAATCTGAGCCAAATAAGAAGGTCACAAACAATGACTGTGAAGAAAAACAGAGTGAGTAGCCGGTCTTCGTCACATGTCAGGGCCACTGTCGTGGTAAGAGGCCTGACAGGATGCTCGTGACCTGCAGGCTGGATGAGGTCACGGAAACTCAAGTTTGTGGACTTGTCTCATGTTGTGACACCGTTGTGTGGAGCCACAAACATACAACTGCCTCTGCTAATTATTTATTTATTTAGTTTACAGACACGTGCTGCTTTGCTCTGCCCTGGTTACAGTGGCCATCTGCAGGCAGGACTCACACGACAACTCATTCAGTAGCAGAAACAAACAGTTATTTCCAGATCGATCAATCTGCTGACTTGTTCTTTTTCCTGAATCAGTCGATCAGATGTTTTTTGGCGTGACGCATAATTAAATTGTAAAAAGATACTCACTGTGAGACGAGAGAGAAGCGGGCTCTGCTCATTCAGGTTGTCTTTACTCCGTTCCTTTGTGTCGGGGGAAACTGCAATTAGTTGACGAATATCCTCTGAAAATACGAAATAAATAAATAAAGCAATTGCCGCTTCGAATATTGCATATCAAGCTAACGACACATATTGTTCCTAATGACTTGTCACTTCTGTTTTTTTCTTGGCTGTAAACTGGGACCTTGTATTTGCAGATGTTAAATTGTAGCAGCAGCTGTTTTCCTCCTTCCGTCCTTCTGAGTCCTTCCATATGGTGTCGCCGGTGCAAACTTCTTGCAGCGTCTGAGTTTGGGGTTTGTTTTGAGCTCTCAACTGTGCTTGTGTGGCTCTCGTCCAAAGAGTCTGTTCTGCACTGTTTAACACGATTCTTGCGTAGGCGGCAGAAGAGGTTAGCTGTGTTTTGAGTCTCTTGTGGGGACCGGTCTCTGGTATAATTGGCAAAGTGCAGCAGTAGCCCTTGTCACACTCTTCAAACCCAAACCACCAAAATGCGACAGAAGTAGAGTCCTCCTGTTGGAATTACCCCATTTTGTGTCATGTTTATGTTCCTCCACGTTTTGTTTGTGTTGTCTTCATGCAGATTCACTGCCTGCATCCATGCTGTTTGGAAAAACACAAATCTCATGAAAAGGGAAAAAAAATAAAACAATAAATAATACAAAAGACAATTCGTCACATATTCTGTGTTCCTCTTTCTCTGCGTGACTGAAAAGTAAACATGAAGTCAGAACTTTCAAGGATGTCAAAATGATGCACTCGTGGATGACTGTGTCAACAGTGAGTAACGAGTGTGGTTTTTGTGGCTGTGTGTTTTTGTCAGACTCGGAGAAGGATGACGGGGAGCCGGGAAACGGGATCGCCCAGTGGAGACTAAACGAACAGCTCTACCCCTGTCCAGTCTGTGGCAAGGTGTTTGGTCGACAGCAGACTCTTTCCAGACATCTCTCTCTACACACAGGTAAATAAACAACAGGACAGCAACATTGTTAGCGTATGTGCACACCATCACCACCACCACCAACACACACCAGTGTAGTACATTTGCATTTCTTTGCTGATGCATAGATATTAGCCATTGTGCATGTGCATGTGGGCTTGTGTTTGTGCTGCCCACGTTAAGTAAATAAGGTTGACTAGACTAGATTACCCTTACTTTAAAGAGATTACTACCATGATTAGTCTCACTGGGAAAACTGCCCATCTAATTACCCAGCTAGAAGGATGCCTCAGAGCACACACGCACACACACACACACAAACACAGACTCACTAATACTACTGAGGCAGCTACAATCGGCTCTTCCTTTTCACTTTCTCTCTCGCTCAGACAGACTTCCACAGGATGAAGCTGTACTCTCTCCTGAGTCCTGATTACTTTGTGTTGTTAAACATATGCCTTCCTTGTTCCCAGTAGATTCATTCTACCCCATAACTGTCGTCCATAATCCCTCTCTCCGTCCCTATTAGGAAAAAAAAATAATGAATATAATTTTATCTAAAGCAAATTAACGATGGATTAGAAATCAATGCAGCTCTTGGGATAAGCAGATCAAATCGCACAAAGTGCACAAATGGAGACTTGTGTATAAAATGCCCCCACACTATTGGACATGCTTTCACATTTTTGTGCACACACTACATGATACACACACACACAAACACACACACCCTCTGTTGGCTGTGAACAGCTTGGCCACACCACAGAGAGCAGAAGCAGGGGCATATGTCAGTGTGATGGTCTTTTTGGTTTCCCCGACGACATAAAGGTTGCCTGGCTCCATGTCCTTGGGGCAAATGGGGTGTGTGTGTGTGTGTGTGTGTGCTTAAAAGCGAGTTAGTGGGAGAAGACGTGTTGAACACCCACTGGGTTTGAAATAAGAGTGTTTGTGACTGACAGATTTCTGGATTTGTTGGTAGGATATTGCTCGAACATGAGTGAAATTACGTCTCAAAAGATGAATCTGTTAAACATTTCTCCTTTTTTAACTATCAGTTACAGCTGGGGTCAGGTAAAGAGGTAAAGGTGAGGTGGGCTTGGGCATTAGAGTCCTTAGGTATAAGCTTGCTTTAAATGCTCAGTGGCTGACGCAGTGTTTATGGTAACCCGGTGTCTTCTGTATCTGTATCTGTATCTGTGTGTATTACGTTGCAGAAGAGAGGAAGTACAAGTGTCACCTGTGTCCTTACGCAGCCAAGTGCAGGGCTAACCTCAATCAGCACCTCACCATCCACTCTGTGAAGCTGGTCAACACAGACGCTGAGCAGATCGTCAGCGCTGTTACAGCCGACTCTGCTGAGCGCAAGAACTGCCCCTACTACTACAGGTAGTAATAACAGAGCCAAACAGCACACTAACCTATGTTTAGACCATTGAGTGTGGAAAATGGGAGGGTAAAAAAATATTAAATATTGTTTCTAGTTTGATCAGTCTGTACAAAACCAAAAATGTTTTGAATATGAAAAATTTATAAACAAAAATAAACAAAAATTTTTGAATATGAAATGCACAGATTTGTATTTACTGTGACATCTATGTCATCTACTTCTTGACAAGAAAGCAAAGAAGCATTTTTTCCCCCAAAATGCACTGCTTTAATGTTTTAATGTTACACAATCAGATTTCATCGTCTGCAATGAGCAGCATTATGTCATTAATCTTGATCAAATTAAAAGTATCCAGTCTCTATACATTTAATAATTAATGCAAACATAATGTGTTCTAACACTGACTGCCCCCCTCTTCTCATTCACACCATCTTCTTTCCATTTCCACTCTGTTTTCTGTCCAGCTGCCATGTGTGTGGTTTCCAGACGGAGCTGAACGCTCAGTTTGTCAGCCACATGTCGCTCCATGTGGACAAGGAGCAGTGGATGTTCTCGCTCTGCTGCAGCGTCTGTGACTATGTCTGCATGGAGGAGAATGACATGAAGAACCACGTTAGTACCGGACATGCAGGTACAGATCCTTTAGTGTGGATCTGGTTCAGATCAGCAGCATTGATAATAAATCCTCTAAGTTTAAACAACATACTTATACATGTATTTAATAACATAACACAATAACATTATTAGTTTTGTTGCATAGTATTTTTTTTTTCAATTAATTTCAGACTAATCAATTAATTGTTTAGTCTGTTTCAGGAAACTGTGCCTTCACAGTTTCCAAAAGCCCATGGTGACATCTTCAGTTTATGTAGTCATTGGTATACATTACTATTAATAAAGTAATATTATTACATAGCTTGTTTGAGTTTTGGGTTTTAAATACAATATCTGAAATGATTATTGATTTGATAAGAGTTTAATTTAATCATTTTGATTCAAATACTCATTTGAACTGCTGGATAGTAGCAAAGTACATGATTGAATCCGCAGGAGGATGGTGAGTTAAATTACTCTCACAGGATAGGGTAGGTGGAAGCTCACACAGCGTGGCTCTTGTTCACTGCTCAGAATAGGAATACAGTGCATTACTTGGACAGTGACACGTTTTCTATTGTTTTCGCTCTGTACTCAAACACATTGGGTTGATGTTGAAACAGTGATGGAGGTTAAAGAGCTGCTTTTAAGCATTACGGGTGTTAACGTTCATTGTTTATTTACACCTGTTTTGAGCACAGTATGATGAAAGCCTCTTTATTCTCATATTGAACGTTACAAATAGAACAACTTGAGTTTTTGCACCGTTTCTGAAAATTCTGTTTTTTCACCTTTCCTCACTCTATGTGTGCACATGGTTTCTCCTCGTGTGGTTGTGTGGGTGGGTGGGACTGTCCAACCCAGACAGCCGAGGGGTCTTTCAGAGGCCACAGTGGCCTTGTTTATATAAGACGGTTGGCCCTTATCATGCCCGAGGGAGAAAAAAAAATCAATAGGACTTGGGTCCTTTGGAGACGTTTTGGGTTTACGATGGCACTGTAGCCATCTTTTAAGTCCCTCAGCCAGGCATGGCATTTATCTCAGTCTCGCACAAGATGGACACCACAAACACAAATGTACAAGAGCCTGATTCAGTCATGCTAACTAAACGCAACACCCTGTTTGTGTATGGGGGGGTTTAATCGTTTGTCAAGGTTCAACCCTGTTTGTAATTGTGACAAAGCCTAAAGGGGGGGTGGAGGGTGCGTTAGGAACGCACCTGACAGACCATAGTTATCTGGCCAACTGTGAGGACGCATCCAGACAAGTGATGGTTGAGCTCAGCAGGTGTTCAGGAGTTCAAGCGGGCCCCTTGTGAAGCGTGGACATTGCATGGGGAAGACAGTCAGATGCCATTCTCAATGGATGGAGCAGGGGGGGTGAATTATCTGACAGCATTCCTTGACATCTGCTCCGGAATTCTGTGGCAGTTTGAATGTTTCCGTGCCGTCTCTGGTGGAAGAGAAAACAGATGTTTAGGTTTTGTTAAGGTATATTTCAAGGTGGAGGCCCACTGGCTCAGAGCAGAATCGTTTCTAACATTCTGTGGCAGTAACCTCTTAGATGTTGATAAAAAATAAATGCAAGTAGATGCTAAATGCTGCAGCAGAGGAGATAAAAGCTTCATCGAGCTCGTTCAACTCTGTTCAGACTGCAGCTAAGACTACGCTAAGAATGACCCTGGTATATTTAGATTTGATTGAAGGCAGTTGATCATGTCTTTTACCACTGTATAATCCCTTGTATGAAAGATTGTGTGTACAGCACACAAGCATTCCTGTGTGTTTCAGACACATGTGTTTGTGTGTGTTTGTGTGTGTTTGTGTGTGTGTCTGCATTAAAAAGATAGGTCAACCATTTCAGGATCCGTGCAACCTTTTCTCCTTTCACTCCCTCCTGAGTGAATGCTCTTTGTTGAGCTGTGCCCTGAGATGCTCCCGCCATCTTAGCTCCTTCGGCCATGACCCGCACTCCTCACCCTTCCCTCTCGCCCCCTCCCCATCTAATTCCCTCTCTTCTCAGTGAATTGCCGACGTGGAGAAGAGGATCAATAAAAGCACACTGCATCTTGATTGGACTGGCAGCCGGGGCCGCAGACAGAGCACATGACTATCAAAGCTGCCTGCTTGAATTCTGTTTTGTGTGAATGTCAAAGCGTGATGCACATAACGATGAGGATCTTGAAAGGTTTCTGTGGGTTTTTAAAGATATGTTTTTACCAGGGTTTTGGTAAGATTAGGACCCGATACAGTTTTGACCTTGGACTGTTTGACATAATGATAGAGATTTCTTACTTTCTGTCCTTCTGTCCTCCTCCTGTGGCCAGGTCTGAACTCCAGAAGTCCCCTGAGTGAGACTAAAAGCACCTCCTCATCCCTCTCGGCCCTCAGCGATTCACTCAACAGCTCAGAAGGCGGAGACCTCGTCCACGGTAACGAAGAACTCAAGAGTCTGCTCGCCCCACCCTCCTCCGCAGGCAGCCAGTCCAGCTCCGGAAGCCACTCGGGATCAGGAACTGAAGACAAATCTGACAAAGGCAAGAAACCAGCATGACACAGTTTAGCAATTTAAAGCCCTTGAAAAGTATTTGTTTGCAACATTAAATATCTGTACTATGTAGAAAAAAAGTTACACAATTAAGAGCTCAGTGAATCTGTAGTCAGGATTGTGTCACTGTAATTTCATTAGATTTGATTAACAACGGCCAAATTAACTCGTTACAAGACTCACTTCTGCGACAGTGTGAACAGTTTTGTGTCTTGTGTTGTTCTGATGATGTCAAACAGGTTATCTAATGTATGATGACTGCAAATGTATAACCAGATTCTGCCTAACAAAACAACCAAATTCAAAATCCTTTAAAAAACACACATGATCTGAACTGGCCCTCTTCTCCCTTTCTCATCTCACTGCAGGCTTCGAGTGTGTCTTCTGCAACTTTGTGTGCAAGACGCGTAGCATGTACGAGCGGCACCTCCAGATCCACCTCATCACGCGAATGTTTGAGTGTGACGTCTGCCACAAGTTCCTCAAGACGCCCGAGCAGCTGCTGGAGCACAAGAAGTGCCACACCGTCCCCTCCGGAGGGCTCAAGTAAGGAAAGCAAGTACAGACAGAGGTTCCTAACTCCGCCCCCCCACCCTCTCCCCCCTCCGTCACCTCTCACCTGTTCAACTCACTGCACTCAGAAACACAAAGCCTTAAAGTGACTGACATTATCACCACTCTGTTTGAGAAACTTAAAAAAAGATAGATAGATAGATAGATAGATAGATAGATAGATAGATAGATAGATAGATAGATAGATAGATAGATAGATAGATAGATAGACACACACACACACACACACACATTTAGACTGACTTACTGACTTGTGTTTCTGTCCGGCCTATGATATTAAAAATTTAAATGAAGTAATGATACTTCACTTGCTGTAGTTTTTCTCTGTCTTCCTCTTGGCAAGTATAACTCACATGGCAGTCGTCTGTCAGTCTGCAGTGGCTGTTGTGAACATAAGGGAGATGGAAGTGGGCTTCCCCTCAGGGTCTGTTGTTCCCCTGCCCACAGTTAACAGCTGTGCCTACAAAAAAGAAAAGAAAAAAAAAATAACGAGAAAAGAAAAGAATATTTTTATAGCATATACATATTGTCTGTAAGCTCAAGTACCAGCTCATTTGAATTTTTAATATCATAAGCTGGACACAAGTCAGTCCAAATGTGTGTGTGTGTGTGGCAAAACTAATGCATGCTTTCAAGCCTATAGCTTATAGAAAAGGACTAATTACACATTTTACAATACAATGGCCAAGTCTAACTCACATTGTGCATCCAAGCCACATCAGACCACGACATGTACAGTTCAATTAACAAATACACATGCATCTGCACATTGCATATAGGCATCTTATTCTATACTTTCAGGTCATCGTTCTAGTATTGATTTTGTAGCTTTAGTCTCCTCACATGCTCTCCATCTCCATACTTCAGTCCCACAGGAGCCTTTGTTGTACTGTGACATGTTTATGTACCATTTCAGGCCTGTCAAACTAACATACAGCCCATCTGTTGACCTTACAACGCACAACACACTGATAATGTTTTGGTCTAGGCAGAGGAATGTACTCTCCCGCACATTCAGAGTGGCATTTCATATGGAGAAGCTCCTATATATGAAAACATTTCCCTAAAAACAAACACAAGGCATTTTGTCAAGGTTCATTTCTAGTAACGCAAATCATGTTTTGTTTTTGAGTCGGTCTCATAACTTCAGTCTGTGCATGTGCTGATCCATCGAGCGTCATTATGATTATCACCTCATCTCATCATAAACAGAGACCTGTGTTCCACATCTTTTTTCTGTGCCGTCAGCAGTTGAATTGCTTCATGTGTGGAAATGGTAGCAGTTCACTCACTTCAAACCAGGAAGCTGCCAACAAAGTTACAGCTCTTTGTACAACCGCTACGGCGAACAACACAAACACATCAGGAGCCCCTTCATGCCCCAAAGATATTCACACAGCAACTATTAGTCATTCATTTGAGGACTTGCTGCTAGCTGTAGTGTTTGAGTGAATCAATGTAAAGTGTAACACTTTTAATGTTTCATCTGTCTGGTGTGAATGTTTCTGAAGCCAGATTCATTTCTCTAAGCCACAATTAACAGTTAGTGGCTGTTTTTGATTATTTTCATTCAGTGGAGGGAAAAGGCCTTAATAACGCAACATTTTCGCTTCATTGTTTGTAGCTACACACAAATCATATGTCTGTCTTAAAGGTTTACACAGTCTCTGTAAAGTTTCTGTAAAACACGTTTATATTTCTAAACAGAAGCTGAAGGGAATTAGCAAAAACGAACGTTCATGGACACTGAGGGCAAATTGACTACATTTTCTGACCTTAAGTCCACAATAAGGTATTTGTCCCAGTGCAGTGTGTAGTGTTTTATACATGCAGGAGTGTGTAGAAAGGGAGAGGGGGCCTTGATCATTTCGAGGTTTTTCTGAGGTGATTCTGTTCTGCAGGGTTTGTGAAGCGCTTTGGGGCCCAGAGCAGATGAAAGGTGCTATTTAAATGTAAGTGCCACTCCATTCCTTCATTTCCCTTCATGTCCTACTGCTCCGATCTTTCCTCCAGCCTGTCAACCCTCCCTCCCACATACACACGCGCACCCACATACACAAACAGACGCATGCACACACATATACCTGATCACCTCGATTCTCCGATCATTAACCCGCCACACATACGGCCATGAGCACACAGAACTCCACATGATAACACACCTTTCCTTTATCTGTCCTTCTTCTTTACATCATTTTGTGTTATCAAATTTCAAGTTATGTCGGGTGATTTGGAACGAACACTTTGCCAACAGCTGTCTTTTGCTTTTGTGTGTCGTGTCCTCCCTCCCTGCTTCCCTGCTTCCCTGCTTCCCTGCCATTGCATTTCCCAGGTGCCCTTTCTGCATCTACTCCACCAATCGTCCAGCGGCCATGGAGTGCCACCTTAAGACGCACTGCAAGATGGAGTACCGCTGCCGCATCTGCCAGGGACTGTGGCCCGACCAGGCCTCATTGGAGGCCCACATGCGCGTGCACCGCCTGGGCAACCACTACAAGTGTGAGCAGTGTGGCTACTTATCTAAGACGGCCAACAAGCTGATCGAGCATGTGCGTGTGCACACGGGCGAGCGGCCCTTCCACTGCGACCGCTGCTCTTATAGCTGCAAGCGCAAGGACAACCTCAACCTGCACAAGAAGCTGAAGCACGCGCCGCGCCAGACTTTCGGCTGCCAAGAGTGCCCTTTCACCACCACACACCCGTTTGTCTTCAGCCGCCACCTCAAGAAACATCAGAGCGGAGGAGCGGGGGGACTGGACGAAGGCTTAGGAGGAGGAAGAGGAGGAGCAGAGGACGAGGAAGAAGACGAGGATGCAGGAGAGGAGGGGCTGCTTTTCGAGGGAATATCACAAGGGGGCTCGTCGTTACAGAAGAGCGAGGGGAAGTTCCTGTTCGGTGGTGGAGGAGGAGGAAGCAGTGGAGGGAGCGGGAGCAACAGCCCCCTCATGAGTCTGACAGCGTCGCAGGCACTCCAGTCTGTTGCCCTGTCATTCACACTGGGTAAGTCCACCCAGCAGGACAAAGGCCCTCTGCGCTGCTTGGTCAGCGCCAACGGCAACAACGCCACCAGAAACCCTCGTGGTTCAAGCAGCAGCAGCAGCACCACCTCCCTCTTCCCACCCTCCTCCCACCACGTGTTCGAGCAGTACAGGAACTGCGAGCGGGCCCACCTGATCCCCCTCACCACCCTGTTCACCCACAACAGCCGCTTCACATTCCACTCGCACCTCCACTCCAGATGGCGGCCCGCCACATCTCCTCTCCTCTTCTCCTCCAACGCAGCCTCCCCCTCCCGCTCCCCCCCCTCACCCAACTCCCACAAACACTCCTTTCTGGCCTACCTGGGACTGATGGAGAGGGCCAAGACTGTTTGACCTCACCCGGCGCCTCCTCCTCCTCTCCTCTCCTCACTCACTCCTCGGACGGTGGCGCGAATGACACTTGACCACTGCAGTGGGAGCAACATCTTTTCCAATCAGACCAGCAGAATAAGCTGGACCAGACTAACCTGTCGGAGAAAAGGAAAAAAAAAAACATTTATAAGACAAAAAGGCTGTACATGCTAAAAATGCATTTATATCAAAAAGCTGCTTTTCTTATCAGTTCTATCGATTGAATTATTACTACTTCAAATACTACTCTCTAATACCTTTTGTTTTCTGGTTTTAAAAGTCAGAGTGACCTGGACCCAGTTGCATTATCTAAAGAAACTAACGTATCTCAGTTTTATAGATATTTTTCTTTAGTCGTTTGACGAGATGAAAAGTGGGAAAAGACGAAACAAAACTTGCAAGTGCTATATTTTAGTGCATTTTTGTCTATTGCTATTATGCATCGAAATAGCATGCCTGTTTCTGTGTTTCAACTAGCTTTGACGTCCTTAGGAAGCTAAATTCGAGATATCCTGAAGTGTTAGCGGTGCGACAGAACCAATGAAACGGCATGCTTTTCATTGAAAAAGGCACGTTTCCAAAGCAACGCCTCAAACCACGCACTTACCTTATTTATCAATCCTGTACATAGTTTTGTAGCCCCTCCCCTTTGCATCTTTTTCATTTCTGTTGGTCTTTTGTATAATGGTGAAACCATATTATGCATAGCCTCTGCCTGATATCACTTCTGCCTCAGAATAAATGTTATTTAAATGGGTTACTAACAAATTTTGATAGTTTTTTTTTTTTGTAAGCTCATAGAACAGAAAATAAGCTGTGATGATGTAAATATTCAAATCTGTACATGGAATATATACAAAACGACCTATTATGATGAGAAACACATTTATTTTCAACAGTTCGATTTGAACGTAAATGTAAAATATCGCTGATGCATTTGCACTCAAGCAACGAAACTCTACAGACAACAAATGCATGACTAAACGGAAATGTTATTTCTGAGACCAAGTGAATATCAGTGCAGTTTCATATGCAGAACTATGTATCACGCACCTATACTTAGAAGAGTTCTATGAGATAACTGTTTTGTGGAGGTGACCAGCTCTGGGATAGCGAGCTACCCACAGCCAGGGTCACCACAGGCCGATTCAATGGTGCTTTTTGGAGCTTTTTGTAATTTTTGTGTACAAAAAAAAGAAAAAAAAACTGTTCCAAAATGACTTGAATGAATGTATTTTTGTTTATGTACATGATAAAGAAGCGATACAGAAGTGTGAACAGGGATGTCCTCTGCGCCGGTAAGGGCAGGAAAATGTGTGTGTTTGGTGGCCTTCTGTGTCTTTTTGTTTTTGTGGTTTTTTTTTATTATTTTTACTTTTTTTAACTGAGCCTTTTACATCATACTAAAACATTTTCTACTAACATTCATCAAGCACCTACTGGGATAAAAAGCTCCTCTAAGTGCAATGATGAAGCAAAGCCATTCACTTGTACAGCGTTGTGTTCAATGGCAGTGGTTTCTGTTAGGCTGGCTGACATGGTACTGCTTTTTTAGCCTCCCTTCCCTCCTGTCGACCTTTTGAGTTTAAATTGCACTTAATGTAACACTTCAAGCCAAAAGCACTTAAACCTTTTATTTGCCCCTTTTTTTACAATTAGAAACTTAAATCCACCATGTCACTGTAATGTGAATTAGATAGTATTTGCTGGAGATGACTCAATCAACATCCCTTAGTTTCATGTGTAGACATCATTGGCAGTGCAAAGGTGTCTGCCTATGTGCTGAGCGCCTCAAGGGTTAGCTGAGAAAGAAAAAAGCCATGTGGTAAACACAAAGCCACCCACCAAGTAAGTCAAATTAATCTTGATTTAAGGGTAGATTTTATGAGGTATTGTGAGTTGTCATTGTGCAACGTTGTATTTATTATTCTTTTCACTCCAAAACCTAAAGAAAAACTGAGATTGCAAATCTGTACCCACCTTTTTTTCTCAGCTGGCCCTGTGGCGTGGGGCTCCATAGCCTCTGTTATAATCAGAAAAAAAAAGTGAATGAACACAAATGGCATGAATTAGACAGTAGAGGTTAAGCTCTCCCTGGGAACTTTAAGTCCCAGGCTAAATTGTGATTTGTTTTGCCAATTTTGCACAGTGCTGCACTTTTTGATTATGAGAATATGTATTTATCCATGAAATGCTCAAAAAAAAGTATGTTTGGTGAGGTAACATAGTACAAGCATTTTATTTTGAAAGAGCTTTACCCATTATGGATCACGCTTGTGTTCCCACGTGGTCGTCAAGCCAAAATCCCTTATTTGTAAAGGGATTGTTTTTTTTCCTTTGTCGTTTCGTTTTGTCTATTTTACTCATTAACATTTTCTTACAACCAATCATTGTTGCTTTTTTTTTATTTTTCATGTCAGAAAAAAAAAATGTTGATTGGACGGGGGGAAAAAAACGTGAATTGTTAAGACCAAAATGCAACTGGCAGCAGAATGTGATGTTAGGATTGAATCCGTCACATCCTGCTCTGGAGTGATGCCTCGATTGTCTCCCTCCTTACACTGCTGTTTGTTCCCTCGTGCTCTGCCGATGCCTGGCATGCTGTCTCTGGAATGAAAGGAGCATCCCTCCAAACACCTACTCTCCCTGTACTATCAGCATTATCTGTTACACTCTAGTGCCACTTGGTGGAAGGAAGCCACCGGAGACTTCTGAGGATAAGTCAAACTCATTGTCAGGGTCCAAAACAACAAACTTGGAGAGTGAAAAAAAAGAATGTGTCCACTTGACACCTTTTGAAAATGTCTGCCTTTTAATACATAATCATGAATGGCTGCACTTCTTTATGTCCCATAGTTTGAGTTCAAGGTTTTTTAAAAAGGCAACAGGGCTCTATCCTTTTGAAAACCAGTATTCTTAAGCACTTATTCCGTTAACTGTGAGCAGCACAGTGACTTTTCTTTAAAGGAAAAAAAAAAAGCTCAACTACCTTTTCGGCACTTCAGAGTATGCATGACATCGCTCCTGCCCTAATTCTTTAGCACTTAATTGTGTTGAAAACTAACTCCCTTGGTTGCATTTAGTTAGCGTCAGGCTGCACTGTCCTACAATCAGTTAGCTTTATGTTTGGCTGTGTTTTATGATTAGAAAAGGCTCAAATATCTTATCTTTTGGCACTTGGTAAAGATTGGTATGTGCTGTATAAAGCTTTTTTTTATTACTCCATTGTTAAGGCTGTACAGGGTTGTGATGATAACTGGTAAATAGATCATTTGTACTTTTTTTGGTTTTGTATGTCTTTTGTTTGGCATTATTTTATGTTCAACTTGCCAGATCTAAATGTAACAGGATTTGAAAGTAAAGCTTACATCAAATATTACGTCAGTTGTTTGTCTTTTCTCTGTCAATTACTTTAAAGCCTCTCATACGTGAACATTTTTTTTGCGTGTGTAAAGTAGAGAGTTATTTTGGAATATTTTAAGTGAAATGTCTTTGGAATAGGAGTACGCTCCTAACAAGATATTTGAAAATGTCACCTCAGGCTTTCAGAACATGCAGTGGGAAGTTTTAAGATTTTTTTTTTTTTTGACATTTCACAGACCCAACAATTAATCTGTCAAGGAATAATCATTAGTTGCAGACAAAAACCTTACAAAATTCACATTACTAAATCTAAAGCAGTGTTTTATAATAAATATGTATTACTGCATTTACTGTCAACTTAATACATGATTTCCAACGAAGCAAAACCTTTTCAAATCTAACTGCAATGTGTATCGCCAATTAATTTTATCCTTGGAATTACTACTGTACAACAAATAGCGCAAAAGAAAAACATAGCGAAAGGAAAATGTGCTCAGAAAAAAGCTACACATCTGTGACCACTTGATAAACTCCATCTACTGACAAAGACAATGTGACGCGAACCAGAACAACACAACAGCCACTAAATTCAAGATTCAAGACTCTCTATTTGCCATTTGTGCTTTCACGCAGCGTCAGGAATTGTGAGCGTTGTTTGGAAAAAAAAAAGTCGGACGGCAATTATTGCACCCTTGAAGTATTTCTGCATTAACACAGTGAGGTGGTAGAACAAAATGAGCAGAAGACGACAAATGTCACAAAGGCAAGAGTGCTAACCACTACACGAAAGCTTTTCACACCGTATGAAGTGAGACTGTTTTCCTAACAATAATACAATTTTTTTAAAAAAAACATCTATGAAGAAATATAAAGGTACAGTGGAAATAAAGTCAATAATAAGTCAAAGACAGGAGAAGATAAATCAGGGCTGAAAGATTTTTTAAAAAAAAACTTCAATCAATAAGTAAATCTATCCCTCAGCAGCGACAGGAATTAAAGGGACAGCGCAGATCAGCTTTGAGGGATGTGGCATCGTCTAATTTACGTTAGCGCGCCATCATAATAATAAGGAATAGGATCTGTCATGGTGTCTGGCTGGTGTTTTTTTATGAGGCCGATGGGAGGTCTCTCTCTCTCTCCCTCTCTCTCCTCTCTGTGTTGTAGTAATGAAAGTTACAGCACGTTCTCGCCCAGCCAAAGGTTGGCTCTGCCTAATGAAAACAGATGAAGCAGAGATAAAGTGTTTGCTGACATTAAGGGACTCATTTATCACCGTTAGCCCCCGAGCTATAGAACACCTTGGTCTGGAGCTGTGCTTCCACAGGCCCTGCCTCACAGCACCCTGGTGGCACACTGCAGCCTTCCAGGCACATGAACGCCTCCATCTTCTCCTCCTTCCAGTCCATTTGTGGCATTTTCTTTTCTTTTCTTTTCTTTCACAGATAATTTAGCTGTTTACAACTCAACATACACACCGTCTCTTTTATGGGGGAGTTAAAGTGAGGTATCAGCAGCAAATGAGAGAGAAGAACGCGTCTGAGGGGACCTTATCAGATCTAAGGGATTCGGTCCAACTTGCTGACCTCCATGACCGTGGCCTCGCTGGCGACCCCTGTGGGTTCAACAGTCATCCGGAGCCGAATCTCTGCTGTTGAGGGGCCGTGCTTTCATTCTGCGGCTCGTCTCGCCCGTGTATTAATGAATCTCTTCAGCTGTGTTTAAAGCTGCTTAATTAAGTTCAAAGCAGCGCTGGGGGCACTGTGCGCCTGCTCGGCTGACCTCCCTATGAGTGGAAGTGTTGATTAGGAAGTGAAGAGACACGCAGACACTGCAGGGGACGGCTATTGATTGAAAGGATAGAGAAGCTCATTTGGATTTTGCGATTGGAATATCTCACTGTACGCGGGGGCTGTTTTTCTTCATTTGCCGAATGACAATAACTCCATCCCCGCGCTGACACTTCCACGATGGAGTCAACTAAGTGAGGAATTTCTGTGATAAGACCAAACGCCGGAGTTTTCCCTCATCCCAATAATAGCCCTTCACCCTGGCCCGAGCTGTCTGCACAATGTCGACCTTTCGACACCACCTCGCCAAAGTTGGCCGCTGTCGATCGATAGCGTGTTAGCTTTTTGTTTGTAGGTTCAGGCTGCCTTGGCTTTATTACAGCTGCTGGGAGTCATGGGGGAGTCGTGCGCGGCTTTGTGAGAGAGGAGCTCCCTCTTGTTTGCCAAAAGTGTAATCCCGCCGTGACCTGCTGTGACCCTGCCCTGAGAGGAAAGCTGCTTAGACAGAAGTGCGTGTCTGTGGGAGCTCCCAGCTGCCTGCTCTCTCTCTCTCTCTCGTTTCCTCTGTATTTTGCTCACTACCTCACTCTCATTTTTTTCCTCCCTCCACAGCTCCACACACATCATTCTATCACACAGAATCTCTCCTTTTGCCCTTCGCTCAATCCTCTGCTTTTTTCCACCTCCTGTTTACCTTCTCGCTCTCCTCTGCCCTTTCATTTTCCCCCTTCTCCTCAAGTAAACCCCACGCACACATCATTCCACGTCATAGCCTCCAAGACCACCCCCTTCCTCGCCGCCCGCCATCCAGGTTTTGAGCCCGCGAAGGAGCCGAGGCTCTGCTTAAGTGAAGACAGATCTTCTACTTATTTGTGCCAACAGAGAAAATAAACAGAACGGGTCGTGCTGAAGACAGCCTGCAGTACAGGCTGCAGAGCAGGACCACTGCTGCACAGGAACCAGAAAACGACCTGGAATCAATTTGGCTTTGGCTGAAGCCGGGGCTAAAAGTGTGCGGTGTGAGGCTCCACTCAGGCTGCTTGTTGATTTGTAAATCTTCTCCTCTTCATTAAAAGAAAAAAAGAGGCTTCAAACTGCTAAATATGAAATGTTGCGTGTGTGCAAGTTGTACAAGTCTGCACAGGCTGCTTTATGCAAAGCGTAAGCCACAAACAAAGATGTCACACGTGTGCAAATCAACAGCTCAGGTACACCTGGGAGAGAAGCGGTTCTACAGGCTTGTGCGGCGTGTTACTCGTCACTCGGAGCTGGTTGGACGCGCGTGGTGGGACGTGTGTTTACATGCATGTTTGGTGCCCAGCTTTGGGGCATAGCATCACTGCCTGCCTGCTCCCCCGCCGCGCCGGTTCCCTCTTCTCCAGGGTGAGACGCCACTCGGCAGGGGTCAGCAGCAATCTGATGCAGGAAGCACTGCGGGGGGTGTTTGGGTGGAGGTAGTGGATTACCCACAAGTCTCTGGGCCTGGCATATCCAGACTTGGGGTAGTCAGAATCAGCAGGGGGGCAGATCATACCCCCCTGCTGGCTGCTGCATCAAAAATATAAAGCTAGTGCTTGGCCACTCCAACTGGATGACAAACACATTATGGAGGAGAGGAAGGGGAGGTGGGGGGGTAGACAGGACACAAGCTGCCCAGCTCCCCTGTTGTTAGGCTCCACTGTTACCATGGCTCTCTATGACAGACATGATCCATAGGTTACTTGGTTTCTAAGACTAACACCAGCCTGCGCTGCACTTCATTCACAACTCCTGTGACAACGAACCCCGAGACAACGAACCACCACCGCTTCATCATCGCACACAAACACAGCCGGGTTCTTTTTGTCACTGCAGTGATTTCAGTGATTTGGGTCTGCGGAGATTTGAAGTGAGGAACTTGACTGCACAGCCTGAGGTCAAGCCCAAACTAATCAGCCTCCTTATTCGCCTGCGTGGAGTAATGAAGTCGAGCACTGACCCCTGACTGACCCCGGGAATCTGCAGCACGGAAAACTGACATAGACACCAATTAGAGATATTAAAACAAGTCAATTATTAACAAACAAACACCAGAAAATACACCAGTAAGCAGCTCCACATGTGCCGTTATATAAAAATATAATGGTTTGATGTTTTACACCAACCGTCATGGCGCCTTCCATCTTGCAAGATAATGATCTCTTTTTGGTCTGTATCCTAAAGATGATTTGTGCTGAGGGTTGATTACGACCGGGTTAGCTCTCCTAATTATCTGATGCACTTGAGCTTTTAATGATTTCCATGATTCAATTATGCCTAACTGAATTCCTGTCTTCAATCAATTAAAGCCATAGCTGCACACTCATCCATCTTCCAATCAGGGCATCGGGAATCCCTCCATCCATTCTCATTTGTGAAGAGAGCGGGTCAAACAAATTACCAGAGATCGCATCCATCCATATCTTTTCATCCTTTATTCCCCACATTTTCTAACCTTTCCTGTTACTTTTACTTTGTTCGTCTATGGTGAGAGTACGTGTTCTCAAAACATCCAACAACAACAACAACAACAACAGAAAAAGCAACATAATTTATTGTAAATATTTTATATAAATAAAATATAGGCCTATATTAAAAAATATATAATACAAATATCATAGATAGAGGCAATATAGGTCTCCCTTTGCCTGACATTTAATCTGCACAAAGAACTGCAGTGTTCCTGACTATTATGCATTCTGCTGAGACCTTGTCTAAATACAGTATTGTCTTTTATCCTAAATCCTTCTGTGCTTCCCCTCTGTGCACTGGATATTGCAATCATGGACACACACACACACGTGCACACACACACTTGCAGAAATAAATCCATACACAAATGCCCACTTCTATACACAAACACACACAGTTTGGCACCATCTGCTGGAACCTTTAGTAACATTTAAGAGAATTATTTGTAACTAACAATAAAAGCAAAAAAAAAAAATTAACGGCCTGAAACATGAACATTGTCCCAGCCAACTCAAACGCACACAAACATATTCCGGGGGTGCGTGATGGCTGATTGGTCTTTCGAGAGAAAACAAAAGGCAGGTTTGATGGATGGAGGCAACCTGTTCAGGCAGTTCACAGTGGAATTAGAGGAAGACGCAGCAGCACAGAAATGGTTGCCAAGGTGCCCAGATAGTCATTTAACCCTCATTGGTTGAAAGGAAAGCAGAGGGCAGCGCTGCCTTTTCACACGCTGCTCTCTCCATCCCCATTATCTCCTCCGTCTCATCCCCACAACCACCAATATGATTTCCCCATCAGCAAGCTTAGCATTCGTTTGAATGTAAATACCAGACTGTGCTCTTTTTGCTCAGACGTAGCGGATGGAGCTGAAGATTAGCTCTAACGTTTCAACACCACAGTGACTTTCTCTCCAGCAGAATCATTTAACGGCAGCACCGACTGCAGAGCAGCTCATCAGGGCTGTTTTGGTCACATTTAACACTGGATAAGATCAAACACAGCGAAAAGCCCACTAGACTGCAGCGGCCTTGTACAGGCGGCCCACTCTAATAGACTACAAAACCTCCAAAATATGGCCGCGAGCTTCAGACGTCTTCATGCAGAGGATGCTTCGTCTATATCTTTCTCAGAGCCCTACATTTTTTTTTTGGGATGGAGGTGAACGCGCATTCCCTGGCACAATTTTCAATAGAGCTCCCCCTGGAGTAGCTGGGGAATGGCTATCACAACAATTACACTGACAGCTCTTTTACTAAAGTGCACTTGATTTATTTGATTTAGCTAAGATTAATGGCCCACCCTCGATGCAGGCAAAGCACAGGCCCCACGCCCGGACATAAGCACGGGTATATGCTACAGCGGGTAATAAAACTGCATTAATGCATGCACACATCCAAATACATGTACGCATACTCACAAATCAACCTTGCAGGCATGGTTAATTTGACATTTGTTTTGTCTTCGATAGAACTGATGGATTCAACATTGCCAGTCATACATTAGCTCTACAGATGATTACAGCAGACATATTCAAAAAAAATGTTTGTGCCTGAAAATCCTAAGTGATACAAAATGCTGAATGCCTGAAAAAACTAAATTGTGACTTTCCACTTCCCATTTACTTAAAAATGTGACACTGTTTGACCTGTTTAAGGACATTTAACCAAACCCCTTTTCAAGTTTGCAATGTGCAGCCTAAATTTGAAAATGAAATCACAAAGCTGTAACTGAAATCAATCCATTTTAAACTACAGTCATTTTCTTAAATTCTTTTTCCCATATGAAAGTAAGCTGACATTCATTTATTCATTAGCTAATTTAATTTAATGTATCTGTTAAGAAACAGCAACGCTGCAGTCATCCATAAACTTTTCCATCAAAACAGAAATGTGCTTCAAAATAAAGGCGTGTCTTCTTTACAGGGACAGGTTATAGGATCTATGCATCGGTAACAGTAACAACAGGTTTGATCGTTTACACACACAGACACAAAAACTGCATGTCCCTAAGACTTAACTAGAGGGAGACACCTGCCTCTGGACCATGTGCCAGGAAGCGCTACGTTTGGCTAGCTGGCAGATATTTGCCAGGCCAGCGGTCCAGTATGGTCCAATGAGGTTGGCACTGACACCTGCCCATCTGCCCGAGTTGACACATTTGCTCCCACACCGCTTGTCCAGGAGGACGAGGTGGTGCTGTGGTGTCCTGGCAAAGTTCCCCGAAATGTCAACGTGGCGTGACAAAACCACGCCGCCCCCTTGGCCCTCACAGGCCTGGTAATGTGGGGCAGTGCCCTGGTTCAGAAGAGGAGCCAGGAACACGCCACGATAACGAAAACTGCTGACTGACGACCAGGGCGAGTAGATGATCACTGTTCTAATGACTGGCCCTGAACCTTACAGTTCTTGGCTTTTCATTAAATGCTAATAGCTGGATAGAAAACAGACATCATAAGCACGTGTATGTAGGAAAGACACTTGGAGCCTCAGCTGAAGCGATCACATCCCATTAACGATCATGAATGAAAGGAGTTGTAACCTCCTCAGCCCAAATACAGCGGGCGCGCACAAGACAAATAACACACAGACCATATTTTCTCTCGTGCGAGCAGATGGTCTTGGAGGTGCTGTGAGGGTCTGATGTTGGCTGACTCTGTCCTGCAGACCCCCCCA
Organism: Trinectes maculatus; assembly: GCA_016785345.1. Lineage (NCBI taxonomy): Eukaryota > Metazoa > Chordata > Actinopteri > Pleuronectiformes > Achiridae > Trinectes > Trinectes maculatus. The sequence goes on from JAFBJQ010002941.1 coordinate 25,158, forward strand.
GGGCAGCAACTGTGAGTGGTCATTAACACATGGAGCAGGCCATGCCAGGAGAGAGGAGTCTAGCTGTAGTTAACAACCACTATCCACTTGAATCCTGCTCCTCTGTGCTAAGCAGGAACAGCTACAGACTTCCCACTGGCTGCCAAGGCTGTAAATGCACCACATCATGTAAGAGGAGCAGAAAGGGGGACGGCGTTCTACTCCACTGCACCTCATCACTCACTTCTTCTGGATCTGAGGTTACAGCCGGGGCTGTCTGGCAGTTATCCATACACAGCGAATCAAGGCATTGGTGTGTGTGGACACGTGCGTGTGTGCGTGCACGGCGGAGCTGTGGACAGGTATGACAGGCTGACCCTCACATGTTACCACAGAGAGTGTGTGGCCCGGTGTTACCTGTCATAACACGGGCTGCCTGGAGCCCCCGAGCACCAGCTTGACCAGGCCACTGGGCAGCAAGAAATAATGGAGACTGGCAACAGGGCAACGAGGGGTCGCATAAAGGGAGGGGGGGGGGGCGGAAGGAGGTGGAGGGGCAGGCAGATGTGACAAGAGGACTGGTGGAAGGATGAAAGCAGGAGAGTGAGATGCGGAGGAGAGAGGAACCGAGGAGCGGCGAGGATAATGATGTGGGAGCAAGTGGGTCAATCAAGAAGCAAAGGGGAGAAGATAAAAGAGGGAGGAAGGTGGCTGCTGCATATTACAGAGCTCCAAATGATGCATCAGGGCGGCGAGGGAAGACTGACTCACGCTTCCCAGGTTCCCCGAGTCCGTCTGACATCTTCAAACCAGGAAAAAAAAAACAACAACACATAAGCCTCAACTCTAAGCAGGCACACCAGCTCACATCATCCCCTCTTTGTTTTGAAGTCCAGTTTATCTCTCTAAGTATTACGCTGGAGTGCTTCTCGAGATGCAGCCACTCGCCTGCAGAGACGGAACAGCTGAATTCACTTAGGCAGCCTTGGCCCGCAATTAAAGTGCTGGATTAAGAGTGATTGCATTTTGTGTCCTGAGGAGGCGCTGCCTGCCATCTTGAGAGGTCTCATTAACATGGCTGCCGCGGGCTGTGCCGAGCAGTGCCACGGGCAGTTAAAAAATAATGGAGACATTATCAACCTTAATGTCCTGTACCTGGAGTGGAGAAGATTTTATAATCGCTATTGTGATGGGCCACAGGCTGCCGGTTGTGCGAAAAGGGAAAGGTTGGATGCAGATAACCCCTTTTTCTGACCAGACCCCTGTGTGGTTTTTTTGATCAGCCGCTACACGTGGGGAGTCTGAGCAGCTGGATTTCATTAATTGAGTGCTGGCAGCACTCTGCTCTGGCGGCAGGGGTGAGTCACAGTGGTGGGATTGGTCTCTCTCTCCCTGATATCATCTTCCAACCATAACTACAAATAATTATTCACTCAAATCCATTACTGGAGGTCAATCAAGTTCCCCAATCAGTTCTAAAGTCCAATTACTGGCGCCAAGGCTCTATTCGCGTTTCCTGCAGACGAAGGCCTGGCCCACAGGCCGTCCAGTAAATTACACACGGCAAACAGTGGAGTGTGCAAGAGTGAGAGAGCGAGCGTCCTCAGGTGCTGGGTAATAAAGCAGAGGTACATACTGGTCTCCTGGGGCATCCTGACCGCACCATCCAGCCGACTTCACCAGGTTAAACAGAATTAGCTAACGGCAACAAGACACAACTCAAATGCCAACCACCGTCTAATCACTCTACAGGCCAGAGAGCACACAACACGCACAACGCCGCCTGGCATTAACGTCCTCATCTCAGCAGCTGATATAATAAGAAGTCTTCTTGTAAAGAGGCTGCACAGTGACCCATTAGAACAACATAACGAGCAGGGTGTTACATCTAGCCAACACACACACACACACACACACAATCAGGGCTTCGCTGCCACTCTCCCGTGTGGTGCATTGTATCGTTTTGCAAAGCGAGCCTGTAGGAAATGCTTCTCACACACTCGTCTGTCACTACAGAGAGAGAGAGAGCAGTGCAGCCAGCCGAGGCAGAGCGGCTGGGGGGGGGGCAACGAGGCAAGCAGTGTTTGTGTGTGTGTCCGTGTGCGTGTGTGCGTGTGAGACAGGGGATGGATATACAAGATGTGTAAGACAACTCCAGTTCATGTATATGACTGTGGTGGTATGTACTTGTGTGTGAGAAGCAGAGCAGGAACAAGGGGGGTTGGTTGGGGAGGGGTGGGGGGGTGTCTTTGTGGATCAGCAGCCTGAGACCGGTTGTCACACTGCACACATACAGTACACACATCTCACATCCAGCCTGGTGGGAGGGCCAGCCTGACATTTCACTCTGATCAGACCAGGAAACAAGCAAACTGCAGCACTGACACCACCAACGGGCAGGAGAGCGTACGCGTCTGTGCTGCAGTACCTACAGCCTGGTTTGCTTACTGACATTTGCAGCAACACTCGGTGCAGACTTAGAGGTTCTGATGAGGAGAGGGGGAGGAAAAAAGCTGAGTTTATTGGCCACAATTACATCAGCGTGAGGGCACCGATTTGCTTTGTCCTGAGCCAGGAAAGCACACTGACACAAAGACAGACTGTCAGTGTGAGCCCACTCTGTAACATGACGAAACCTCATCAAAGAGACAGCCCCTGTCCTCTGCTTACATTCACAAGATCCAGCAAAATGCTGAACACATGTGGACGGCCTTTGTTTGGGCCAAAATGGCCGAACACGATCTAGCGGCGTTTGAGTTAATCTTCCTCACTGAAACCGCACGGCGCTGTTTACACTGGAGACAACTGTGCGAGTACGCACATACGTGTCTCTCTCTCGCTCTCTCTGTGTGTGTGTGTGTAGAACTCGCTGTTCCCTTTTGCAGAGCCAGCGTGGTTACAGTGTGTATACGTTTGTGTCAGCATGATGGAGGAGGAGGGTGTTACTCAGACCTAATGAATCCATCTGCATTCATGGGGCATTCTTCCCCTTGAATGCAGGCGGGAGCAAACGAGCAGCGACCTGGGAGCCCGCCCACTGGCTTCAATACAGACGCAGGGAGGATGAACGTGGACTAGTAATAAATTCAAATAGGTTATTTTCAAACGACAGGGTTGAGGCTAAAAGTTGTACAGTCACACACACACACACCACCCTCATGTCCTACACTGCACTAAGCCCCTTCCTGTTTTTCAACGCCATCCGCGAGCCAAGGAGGGGTTGTCACTGCGGGGTGAGGACGACAGTACAGACTGTGCTCCAGGAGAGTGGCAGCCACTGCTGTCCTCACCTCCAACTGACCTGGCACCCTGGGCAACCTCAGTGAAGAATGGACGGAGGGCAGGAGGCGGGGGCGATATGAGAGGGGAGACTGATTGGCACTGAGGGCCCAGTCATTAGGATAATGAATCCAGAGCTGAGTGGACATAGGGGGACCTCTAGTGGCTGAAGTATGTAAAAACTCACATTAATAGGGAGGATCTGCATTTAATAAAATGGCATCACATTGTCAACAGATGCTACTGATGTATATTAACACATGAAATGAATTAGCTACAAGTTACCTTTCTGACACTGTGCTAAGGGACAACCTCAGGATAGCAACTTAAATCAACCATGTTTTGGGAGGAATGGCGTCTTCCTCAGCCCACTGCCATATATTATGTTTTATGGATGGTCTGAATGGTGGAAGCAGAGAAACAGAAAATGCTCCACCCAGTCCATCAAATACCCCACATGAAGAATTGTTTATAATCTCTCTCTATATATATAAAATGTTGGACCCTATATAAAATGACTTTCAAACAACTTAAATAATTTATGGATCCTGGACATACAGTACTCTTTCTGTTGATCGCATTAGTCTCCTCGCCTCATGTCTTTGAACTTTAAAAATAGATTAAGAAAACTGCTGCACAGATTATTATGCTGCCTTAAAGACTGTATCAAAAAATGAACTCAACACTTGACAACATCAGAGAAAAATACGCAGAAAGAGAAGTCACACTTTTAACACCTAAAAACCAAATGTTGCAGCTGTTTGGTGTTGATATGATTACTTTGATTAATCACAGAGTCTACAACTAACATTAAGCACATAATACGCATGCAGTTTAATGCAGTGTACTACAATGACTGAGTGGAAAATACTCCTTGAGTAGATCAAACAACCATATGATACTAATACTACATACCGTCGACCACTTCTGTCTGAATAAAGCAGCAGGCGTGTTTTAAATTAATAAAGAAGCTGCTTTGAAGTTATGAGTATGTGACGTGTCTTTGTCTTCAGATCCCTGGTGGTGCTGAAGTGTGTAGTGCGTTATGAGGCTAATTCCTAGAAATATTGAAGTGTGTTTTGCCTGCATAAGAAGTCACTGAGCAGCTGATTCTCTCTGGGGAAACCAAGGCCTTACACTTCTGCCTCAGAGTGAAGAAGAGCTATTTACATCTCTGAGAAATTCCAGGACTAATATTCAACAGTATTTCAGTCCCCACTTTTTAATATCGTAAGAAAACAAAGGTAAAATACAGGCCAGTGTAATTGGTACTGACAGATTCAATGTTATTCACTTATCCATTTAAGATTATAACACCTATTTTAATATATGATTCCACTCAAAAGAGAGAAGAACTCGTACAATTCACTGCTTTAAACCTTGTCCTTTCAGTAGCAGTTATGTTACCATTTATGGGTTGAACAGTATTGCACAGTTTTTTCTTCTAAAAGACAAAGTGATCATTACTGTGCTGTTTTGAAGTGTAAGAAAAACAAGGTGTCGACAATCGTCTGTATGTTTGTACAAATTATAGTAAAATTGATGAATGCTTTAATGTTCTTATCCATGTGGACAGTTGCAGTATCGTTCATAAATTATATGAAAAAATGAAATGGTAGCAGCAAAGATCTCCTCGACGGTGTCCCTCATGAAAGTCGTTTTCCATCCGTTCTCCAGATGTAAATGTATTGAATCCGAAGGTAAGAGATATTAAAACTGTCTGCTCAGCCAGACTTCTCCTGGTTCAGATTAGAGCGAACTGAATCCGAGTGTCTGCTGAAGACCTGACTTCTGCCTCTGGTATTTTTAATTTAAGTGTAAAAGGAGCGAGGCTGCTTCTTTTTGTGCAAACCAGAGGGTCAAGGTCACATATTCGTTTCTGTCCTGGTGTTTCCTTTTACCACTGTATGAATCAACCTGAAGAATCATGGCATGTCTATCCAGTCCCACTCTTTACCATGAAGATGATGATGAGAAGTCTTTCAGAAGCAAGTCAGCAGCCAGGCCTGGAGAAATGGCCCCTTTGGTGACCCGCTCCTCAAGGTGGGGTAAAGCTTCTCTGACACTAGGATGATTTTGGAAATGGCAGAGGATGTTCTCCTGGATCAGACTCCACATCCAAACCTTCTGCTGAGCTTTTCTTCGGCCTTGCAGCTCACCGCTGGCCAACATCGCATCCCGGTATGACTCCATCATAGCCCACACCTCTGGGATGCCCTCTCCACTGTGAGAGGATGCACGCACCACCTGAGGAGGGAGTGGGTGTGGGATGCATTGAGAACAAATAGCCTTTAGTTCTGACAATTTTACTGTATAGCCTGAGGATGACGCCAAAGGCACAGCGACACGCTTTACATCCTTTCTTCAGTATGCTTTAGTTTAAGCGTTAGCTGTATGTAAAATAGGAACGTGATTTCATCTCCATTACAACCTGTTCCTAAGAGCAATTTGGGAGTAACGGTCATTTTACTGTTTAGTTCTATAACAGGTCTTTTTCAGAGCTTGCTGCAGTTTCAACAAAGTATGATGAAACTCAGGGCAACTTTCAAATTCAGAGCAGACAGAAGTGAAAGTGCCTCGGCTTTATATGAAAACGTCAACAGTCAGTGCAATAAATCATGTTCACAGGACCCACATTACTGCCTTTATAAAATGCAACCTGTTTTGCTTGGTGAAAGAGGGGTAGACATTTGATTAATTGGTTAGGAATTCTATTTTTATCTTATCAATCTCATGAAAGAAATTATTATTTCAATACTGTAATTAATTTATTTCAAATTCATTTACAATAAAATTAAAATGGAATTCAATTAAAAACATGTATTGGTGTCTTTATTAGTTATTATTAGTATTGTTGTTGTTTTTACCTTCTATCTATAGAACACAAATGAATGACAACTGACATTTACGTTTTATGTTTTCTTGCAGAGTGAGATGGACATCAAAAGGCAGACTAGATTAAAAGACACTTAGCCGGCAGAAGATAAATGAATATATATCAAAAGAGGCAATGGCAGAAGCCTATCAGTTTCTATAGGAGTATGCAAAATTCATGACACGGAAACAGAGTACAGGGGGTCCTCGTGTTACGACGGTCTCGAGACACAACGTTTTCGTGGTTACAACACATCTCCCATGAACTTCCTTGTTTCGGGTTAAGCGGTTTGCCCAGTAAATACGTACAGACTTCGCACGGGAACTAGTTGGTGCCGGCTCTCCAACAGCTGCACAGCTAGGCTACTCTGCCTTGTGTTTACTTATGTGAAATGGACGGCTGGCGGGGGGTGCAGCAGCAGCCGGTAAGGAGATGCACACGGACACAGACGGGTTCGGGATCGTGGCAATACCGTAGGTTTATTCACAACACAGGGTCTACAATGTTGATATCTAGGGCTGCAACGATTAGTCGACGACGTCTATTAAATATGGTCGACCAGAAATTTTGTGGTTGTCTAGTCGTATATTATTTTAAGCAACATGATGAACGCCATTCAATTCATTATTCAATTCATAGAATACATGCAAATAAAGTTGCAATGCACCACCAGAAACGTAAGGGGCAATAGCCTGCACCATCTGCGCCCATATTGAACTAAACACTGAAGAAGTTCAATAGCAATAGCAAAGTCGATGCAGTAGCAACGGTGGCTGAAGCAGAGGTGCATAGTGATGTTAGCGTGAGACCGCGAACGGCTAAAGTCTGGGAGTGTTGTCGGGAAAATAAAGAAAATAAACACATCAAGCGCACTATCGGGAGTTTTGCTTGGAAGCTTGCTCAGTGGGCAGCTGCTTCATCAGGCTGGGACGCAAAGGATCAAGAACCGGGGGGCAGGCGAGTTGGCAGGGACTGAGAGACTGAGGAGTGAGACACTGCAGCACAGAAATCATTATGCTATGACGTCACCATCATCATTGCCCTCTCTACTAATTTCAGGTCAGCTGACCTCTCTGTGGGATGGCTTGTTGGTTCTACGTGGCAGCTGTGGCTGCCCAGTAGGTCCACTGTTAAACAACTGTCAATCATTTTCCTACTTTTTTTCAATGCCCATTCATTCTGTCGTTTGTTCCTTCCTTCGCTACACTATCAGTTAACATGCAGACAAGTAGACAGGCACACGCATGCACACATGAACACACAAACATACCTTGGGGTTCCAGGACTTGGACTGTCTCCTCAGCAGCTTCAGTGCGCTGGTGTATTCAGCCTGGATTCTTCTGGCTGGCGCCATGAGATCTCCATCCGACTTTGTCACCACCACCAAGTCGGCCCTCTCAATGATGCCTCTCTTGATTCCCTGGATAACAGATTTTGGCAGAGAAAGGGCAGACATTAACTTTACAAAACACTGTAAATAAATCTGATATCTGGATATCTGATCTAGTGAGGGATCTCTGAAGGATGGGCTGGAGAAGATGCCATTATTGTTGCTTTTTGGAGTGACTTGTCAAACTGTATCGCAATGTCTGTAACATAGATTTATGGAACTTATGAAGAAAATGTCAAATATTCTGCTTCCCATCAGGATAATAGTTTTAATGATGCAATGGCAATGTGTATGTCTCATGTAAGATATAATTACTCTAATGAAAATAAATGCCACTTGAGGCATTTAATGACCATAATCACCATAATATTAATTCTAATGGTCCAGGCAAAGTAATTAATTCAGCTAATTAATCAACTGATTTGCATATAGTTTGTGTCATACTTACTTACTTTTATATAAACCATGGACACGATATTTCTCCTTGATAACATACATTTCTAATTTGATTAAATCACATATTATCACAGTTTTACATGGTCAATCCTACTTATTATTTATTTCTGTAAATCAGTGATATAAGAATGAAGATACCCATGCATACATAGACCTGTATGTATTACATGTTATATTGTTTATAATCAAATTATTTTGTAAAACATAAAATAACCTAAAGTAAACTTTAGGAAAATATATTTTCGGCTCCTAATCTCATAGATTAGCATTAACAACAGAGAAAAACATTAGTGGCCTTTTTGCTACAGATGTTTACTGACCTGGAGTTCATCACCCCCTGCTGGCGGTATCAGCAGCACAAACATATCAACCATGTCAGCCACTGCAAATTCTGACTGGCCTACACCTGGGAACAGAGGATAGAAGAAGAAAAATTCAATATGAAAAAATGTTGGCATTTACATAAAAATAAGATTGCTTTGTGCATTCATGTTCATACAGAAATCTTGTAACTAAAGCTAACAGCACTTTAAATAGCAAACCACCTAAATGTTGACTCACAATTACATTAGTAGTTTAGCTGTATACATTTACAGTACTATCTACAAACAGAAGGAAACAGTAACTGAATATAGTAAGATTCTTGATTAGGACAAACATACGTTACATTTATCCTGAAGCCAGTTGTAATGACCGCAGTGCATAAATTCATTGTTCTGCTCGCACTCTCACACACACAAATGATTACACCTGTCATTGTCAGTGGTTAAACACAATCTTATCTACACATAGCGAGCTAGACAGACTGAAACAGAAATTCCAGAGTCTTACCTACAGTCTCTACAAGGACAATGTCATATCCTGCCCCTTCACAGAGAACGATGGCCTCATTGGTTGTTCTGGTGACTCCACCGAGAGTTCCAGAAGTCGGTGACGGTCGGATAAAAGCATTCAGGTCCCTGGAGAGTTCAGTCATTCGAGTCTTATCACCCATCAGAGACCCTGGGACAAGAGGCATCATTTTTAGCACACATTTAAAATGTTGGTGCCACACCAGTGCTGTCAAGACAAATTAACGTTTAAAATTTCACCATACAGCCTTTGTGTGTTGAAAACACCTACTATCCCAATAACAAGTGCCCTATATCAAATGTTTATAATGTGTGTAACAGATGCTACCTCCTGTAGTGCAGGACGATGGGTCAACAGCCAGCACTGATACTTTATGTCTACGACCAGTCAACATCTTCCCCATAACCTCAATGAAGGATGACTTCCCTGCTCCAGGAGGACCAGACAGACCTAAGAAATACACACAGAATAAAAGATACCAAAGCCTGTTGTCAGTACCCCTTACTTTTCCTACATCTGAGACAGAGCAAACTGAAACCGAAATATATTTGTCTTTGTTCATATGCTGCTTATCCTTTGAGCGTCATTGCTGAGCAAACATTGGGTGAAGTGCAGGTTGTTTTATTTTGTAAAAGAAACATTCTCATGAAGTACATACAGCATGCGGATACTCAAAACAATTTGCTATAAATCACCTAAGACCTGGTGAAATTTCTAGTATGCTTGTTGTCCCCAGCTGTTACCGAAGTGCCTATAATCACAAACTAACACAAAGCTGCATTTAGTTACTTAATAATTAGACCGGTTTTCTAATGATCTTGAATGATCTCAGCCACTTTCAAATATTTTTGTTAAATATGTGTTAAATAGAAAGAAACTGTATGTACCATTTGAAAAGCATATATAATCATGTACGTGTATTCAGCAAAATAACCTTTTCAATGTAACTGATTGGTTAATTGCTTCATTCATTCAGTCAACTCTTCATCTTTATTTCTCAACTCGGTGACCAAACTGATTAACAACTTTCTGCTTCATCCAAATATTCTTGTTAACCAGCAAAGCCCGAGTACAAGGAAACGGTAAATTGTGCTTGTCTCTCATGTGGATGAGACGCTGTCTCGTCTACATACCTATTCTGAAGGCCACCGGCTTCCCTCCATTGCGCCTCTCCTGCTCCGCCCTGTACGCCAGCACCCTCTGCAGCAGTACCTGCGCCAGCTCCTTCTTCCTGGGATGCTGCGTCTCCACCAGCGTGATGGACTCGGCCAGAGAAGCCCGCTGTCCTCCGATCAGTCCCTCGTACAGTTTTGCCAGCAGTCTCTCCTCAGGGCCGCTCAGGTCCTGTATGTGCCGGCTGACTGCTGTGCTCACACGCCGGCTGAGCTGGTAGCTGTGACCCGGGACGGAGCTCTGGTAGCCGGGGAGGGAACCAGTAAAGACCCTTTGGTGAAGGCAGCATGTCGTGGTGGAGGGAAGGGAAGTTATGTAGCGGTGGAGCGAGATTCCACACCGTCCCATTTTATGATAAATATTGGTCATCTAGATGAAGAAACAGATAAACGTGTATATATCACTATCACGGAATGAACAAACAAAATTAAAGATATCAGATACTAATACGACCGAATAATTCATTCTCTAAAGCGCTAGCTAACTGTAAACTCAAGCACTGTTAGCTAGGACACGGTCTGACGAGCAACCTCACCAAACTTATAGTCAACTGCTTTTAACACGATTAAAACGTTTATTTTCCCATCGACCTTTAGTCTAACGCAAAGAGGACGCAACATTAATTCATACTGAAAATATACACACTATTGCCGTCGACAAAATAAGCAAACAAAATTAGAAAATATAAACTGACCTCTTTCCGGCAACACTGTGTACTGCTTGCAGGTTACAGATTGCAGACTGTTGTTTAACTTATTCTTTTCCGTTTCCGGTGACGTAAGTTCCGCCCCCGAGAACTCGTTCCGTTCATTGATTTATTTGATGAAATGTGCGTAAACTTAATAAACACAGAGGGTTTGTATTAAAAAATATTTAAAATTTGGAGCATAAGAATTTAAATTGTGGAATTAATTTTCACAAAACAGACAGCTAAAATAGACATTTAACGATGACAGCAAACACATTTAACCAGCAGACGGCAGCAGAACCTCATTTTCAAATGTGAAACAACAGGTTCCTATGTGGAGGTTTCCTGCCCTGGAGTTGAAACTAATAAAAAAACTAATAAAACCAATGAAACTAAAAAAAAATTGTTATACTGTAACTTTACTTTAAGCCAATCTAAGCCTAAATTACAAGGTTTTACGTTTCTTGAGCTCTTAGACTACTTAATTTGATGTTAGTGGGCAAACCTGTTGAACCACAATAAAACTGAAGAAAAAAATAAAAGAATTTCAATAAAAAAATTGACATCAACTCATGTGTTTGGTCACTACTGTAAACAATGGCCCTTGAACATGTAGAGAAATGAGGAATAAAACACTCCAGTTACCTTCAGTGGTAGAGCCTTGACTCCACCTGATGTGCTTGTCTGTGGAATTTAGGAGAAACATGCAAACTCCGGAGAGACAGCAATGCTGACCGCTGTGCAACCACACCACCCACGTCATGTACAGTTGGTTGTAACTCATGCAGGAAAAAAACAGGCACATACACACTTTCAGTGATTTCCAGGAGAACTTCCTGGAAATTTGCTCTAAATGTTCCAACACTGCCACAGTGTCTTATAAAACAAGGGGAAAAGCATGATTTTATGATTTTCAAATTTACTGGAAAATGCAAGAAGTAGAATTACAGATGCACTTTTGACTCTTTTGCTTTGCTAATTGAAGGTCTTCTCCCATACGTGCACACAGACATGCACGTGCACGTGCTCGTGCTCGTGCGCACACACACTGTGGTTGTTTTGCAAATTTCCTGACAATACATGGGTGGCCTGTAATCTATGAGACAATGACACAAACATATTAACACAGTCACACACACATACTCTGACACAGCGTTCATAAACGAGAGAGGCATTTTTGCAAATAAAGAAACAAATTTATTGATTCTTCCAGTAGAGACTTGATATTCATGGAATAAAACTGCTTTTCTGGGAGTTTTACTGAGCAAAAAAAAAAAAACAAAAACAAGGAAAAACTCTGAAGTGCAGACAAAAAAACTGAAAACATATTCAAAAATACAAAAAGAATGTAAAGAGTGTTGAATAGCAAAGAGCACTGCTGAAAGCATGAAAGAAACGAATGGCAAAATCTGTACTTTATAAAAAAATTCATAGTGGGACACCAGTAACTGATAACCCTTTCTCAGTCAAAAATTAAAATTTGAATGCTCAACACTTTCCCATTACAGTCATTTAAAAATTTTGCTCAGTCAATGTAATAAGAGAATGAAGCACAGTCAGTGACATATTTGTCCTCAGTGTGACTCCATAATTGACACATCTGAAATTGTTGCAGAGCAACCAGCGAGGGCCAAACTAACCTGCACTTCTATTTGCCCCCGCTTCATGTGATGTTCAGCTACCAGGCTTAAATGTGTAACACTACACTAACCAAACTATGCTTTGCAAAACCAGACTGCACAGCACATATGCTAATAGTGAATATATCTAAACACTATTCTTCTTTTTTTTTTCTTAAAATTCACTTGAAACACGAGTTTAACACAAGATGAGCAACATTTAAACATTAGTCTTTATGTTATATTTTTGAAATGCCCTTTTAGTGCATTGCCCCACACTACACCCCACCCTTAACTCTCAAAAACTCCCTTAATTTTTGCCCTCCTACTATTTTTTGTGATTTGTGATAGGGGATTTCATTTTTTATAACATCGCAATGCTTTAATTTATTAACCTAAAAAAGAACACAGCATTCATGTGTCTGGAGATGATTAAAATTTTTTGTCTTATTGGTCATACTCCAAGTCCTTGCTAACTTTATACATGTTGTAAGTACATTTCCTGCCAACCTCATTGCAGTCAGACAGAAAACAGCGACCAACTGCAATTGTGGTGACCTGGAATGTCCCATAATTATTTTAACTACTCACGTATAGCTGGATTTTCAAGGGAATATTTAGATGCAAACTAGTTATGAGTCAGAATAATAGAACAATGAAAAGAGGCGCGTGGGAGCACGATCAGGGAGGATACATTATGTTGAGTGTGATGGTCTAATTATAACAGTTGGTCACAAAGATCAAGTATCTTCCAGTTGCATCACGCTCACTTTACTTACTCCTCTCCCAGTCTGTGAATGTGCCCAATTCAGACTTCCTTCAAGTACAGAACAAACAAACCGATTTTACAACCCATCCAACCTTACAGGTCCCAGATCAGCCTGTGTTTTAGTCTCAACCTCTATCACTCTTTGACTGAACCACAAACCAGTCTGGGACCAGCTAGCCCCTATGCTTGCTATTTAGACCAAAATGCTGGGGTGTGGACAGCCACAGGGCTGGGTACATTGAAGCCTAGGAGACAGAGGATATGGGGTTGTGGGGGGAACCCATCTGGGTGAGCACCTTATCCAACCACTGCAGGGGACCATGCAAATGAATTTCAATCCAGCAGGGTGTGCTGGTCACATCTTGGCGGTGGTACTCTGCTCCCCAGCCCTGAAACACGTGGGAGCACAAGGAAACACATGGTTTAGAATGAGGACAGGGGAACAACGTGTAATTTTTAAAACGTATTGAAATGATGACTTTTCAAAACAAAACAAGTATTTATGCTCGTCAATCAAATTTGTACCCATGTTTTTAAATTTGCAAAAATCTTACAAAAGAGCAACAATTTAAATTAATGACACCTAAAACTGAGGAATGAATAATTTTATTTACGAATAGTGACACTCAACTGAACCGATCGATACGTTGACTATAAGCAGAGCAAAAATTTTTAACTTTTTGTTTTTTTCTTACCTTTACAAAGCTCATGCGAATGGTACACATTTTTGTGAGCTCATAAACTGCCTCAAAGCCGTGGTTGACCGACTGGGCCAGCAGCTCAGCAAACTCCTGGTTGTTGAAAATCTTCAGGCTGCAGCCGCTGGGAATCTTACACACGGTTGTGGGATGGAAGCCGTGGTGATAATTACAGTTACGACTCTGGACGAAGATGCTGCTGTCACTCAGACATTCAGCATACACCTCCCCACCAACATAATACAGATGGACACCTGGGAAGAAGCAGCACAGGATACTGTGTTGGTGACATGCAGAAGCAGAGCTGCTGTGACGTTCGTAAAAATCGAAAGCTCCAAAACATCAATGTGGTCCCTCAAAAAGTCAATATGCTAAAATGTTCTCTCGATTTGTTGTTATTGTTCAGTTTTCCTCTAGGTGCCAATGCCTATTGACAAAATGAATTGATTTAGTCTCGCCTGCTTACAGTCAAGAGCACTGTAGTCATTAACAGAGTTTGCATATTGCACCTTTGCCGATGTGCCGCCGGGTGTTCTCAATGGTGGAGTTGCGGTTGACGTTGGAGAGCAGGCCGAGACAGAATCGGTTGCAGTTATTGGAGGGATCTGTGAAGCCGTCGACAAGCACACTGGTAGAGGAAGCCTGAAACGCCTCTCCGACACGATTGTTGAGCTCGTAGTAAACAATAGAACACCAGTGCTTCGGTTCTTCATAGGCCACAGGCTGCACATCTGTGCAGGAAATATATTAACAGGTCAAAAGAGTACACTGTACATGCAGAGACAGAAGCAGACACATTTAATGCACTTTTAAGACTCCTCTGTGCAGACAAGCTGCCAGGATCCACTGATCCCTGCACAGGCTCAGCTGTAAATCCTACTCGGCGGTGCAGTTACTTCTTCCAAATTGTCCCCCGTAGCCCGTAACAATAATTTGAATAAACATATGGGACCCACTGGCTACATTTGTGTACATTTACGCAAACCAAAATCAATGAAGATGCATTCTAAAGCATGCAGACTGTCTGTGGTCTGCATGCCAGTCTTTATTGAGCAGTCAATAGACGGGGCCTGGCCATGCTCTCTGGGGCTGGTATCTGGGGGCGAGCCAGTGCCAGCTGGCCTCACCCTCTCTGAGAGAAAGGAATAAATCATGTTTATCTAAGCACATACTTTTCCAAAACTTCCTCTGTGGCTTGGTACTGCCTAGCAGGTGTGTTTTGTCTATCCTCTTCCCAGAGCTGGACTAGGACAAAGACCCACCCCCTTGTACAGGATGCAGCTTGTGGAAAAGAACTTTAAAAAACTCCCTAAACTCCCTCTTCCAGCAAACACTTCAACAGCTCTTCCCGCTACTGTTGTCACCAAGTGCGCACGGAATCAACGGGCCTCCAGTGTATTCTCTGATGCAAAATAGAAAAACTGTACACAGTTTGTGGTTCAGGTGTAGAAAACAAAGTTCAGACAAAAGTCCAGCTATTTCCCCACAGTGCCATTCAAATAATTTAACTGCTAACAAACAGCAGCTGCTTATTATATCGGGGGAACAGTCACTCTTGATTTGCGCTGCAGCCATTTTGTAGATTCACAAACACTGCAACGAGGGCAAATAACCAAAAAATGGGGACCAATGAGCTTAATTACTTTTTTGGGAGGTAAAAACAAAAGTGATGGCATTGCAGATATCGTTAGACAGTGTGTATGTCAGCACAAAAAATATGGTAGGACAAACGAAAATACACAAAACCAGTCTATAATCTGTGAAGGATCTTAGCATAAATAGTTTTTGTAATAATTTACTTTAGTTTTCATTTTGGCTGTTATAACTATTATAACTGGTAGAACTGTCAAACCACCATTTTTTTTCTTTAACTGAAACAAAGTCTGGGTCTTGATAAATGTGAATCACACGGTCAATTACTAATGCCTGTTGTGCTCAGATGTTCCTGTCCATAAAGGTAAAACCACAAAGACTGAGATGGCAGCAATTATTGCACCACATTTTAGACCTGAAAGTTGGAGGTAATTAGTGACTCTTAATCGTTAACGAGTATTAAGTCATTACCACCAACAGAGGTGACATAAGCTCTGGCTTTTATAGGCCTCATAAAACGCATGGGGGCCTGGCTTCGTTTGCCGAGTCTTTGAGCTTCCTCTTGGTTTTTCGCAGCCACAGACAAAGCCTCACTATAAATTAGCAGATCCTTTTCCATACAAACCATTCATCTCAGAGGATGATAGCATAATAATCCCACTGGAGTCTTTCCCTTTCTCTTTTTGAGTATCTGACAAGAATATATTTTTGTAAAACTACCCTGAAATCTTTGCACCTGCATTTCAAGGCAAGCACATGTGGCAACTTTATGTGAGTAAAGGATGAATAAAAACATGCATGTGTGTATGTGATGAGAGAGAGAGAATAAGAGAGACAGTATCTTCAGTGGTTACCTGGCCGGTTGTTACTTTCCAGAGGCAAAGGTGGAGCCATGAGATTGGTGTCCATTGGCTGAGGACAATCCTGAGTCATTTGCTCCTCTGGGGGCATATAGGCAGGAGGGGGAGTCTCTGCACCAAGGAGGAGGCAGAACAAGAGAGACATTAGTTGTTGTTGTTTATCTGAGAAAGACAAGTTGATGATAAATGACTGTTGTATCGCACCTGGCATCTGGAACGGACTGCCAGGGTCTGAGCTGGAGGGTGAATGCGGGAAGGTGGCACTGCTGCCACTACCAGGCGAGTTTGGGTAGCTGTTTCCCGGCGAATGCGCGAAAGGCACTGTGTTGGCCTGAGCAAAGGACTCTGGGAAGGTGGCATTCTGGGGCATGTGCGGCTCGTTCTGTTGCAGAGGACTGCGGAATCGAGGCAGCATCGTATGCTTGGCGTTGAACTCGCTGTTCCTCGGTACCAACACGGGCGGCAGCACTGAGAGGGAGAGAGGGAGAGAGAAAGATGAAGAAGAGGAGACTATTTTTACTTTGTTTTGATCAGTCTGCATGATATATTGTATATGCGCTGTATCTAAATGTGTCGGGCGTCAAAGTGTTTGTACCAGCTGTCTCTTTGACCACCCTGGGATCACACTACAGGCAATGTTGTCAACCAGTCTACATCCTTGTCATTTCAGCTGGTAGTGCTACAAAGTTTCCCAGTGTTAAATGTACTAATACTTCAATTAATGATTGTATTATTATTATTATTATAACAATTATTTATTATTCAAGGAGTTCTTAAAGTTCTTAAATTTATTCAGGTTTACAAATTCAGTCAGGAATGAGTTCATTAAATCCAATATAACAAATAAAACTGTTTCTGGCACTTTTCATGACTCAACATTCTGAGCACAGATGTCCCTGCATTTTTTTAAACGTCAGCTTCCAGGCTGCTGGTCTGAGCCAGCACCATTAGGCCCTCAGACGCTCAGGTTTCTGCACCGAAAAGACATTCTGAGGCGAGTCATCCTGGAAGAAGTCATCACTTCATCATCGTAAGTAACCTGGCTGATGTTATGGCTTCTCAGGTGCAGTGCATACAAACCACAGAGATTCGCTCCGCTTGTGTCTATGAATAGTTGTGCAGATAAATAAAGCTGGTGCTGAAATCTTAGACAGGGCCTGTGCTGCTGTCAGTGTTTCTGCAGGTATAGGACCATGTGTGCTGCAGTGGAGCAGAGCCTCGACACAGCAGTTCATTTCAAAGGTTATATGTGGAGCAGGCGGACAGCTGTGGCGTTTGCTGAAAGGAGATTGACAGGATGTCTGTGTGCAAGTGGGTGGTGTTCGGGAAGAAGGGAAGGGGAGGTGGGGTAGTGTGGACAGACAGGTGCTCTGGGGTTGAATCACCTTAGCCCCCATCTTCCACCCACGGCTAAACAAAATGTGTGCAAGGCAGGCAACAACTCTTTCCTCTCATTGTGTGTGGGTGGTCAGCTTCCTGTTACCACTATCCTGAAGAGAAACTGTGTGTGTGTGTGTGTGTGTGTGTGTGTGTGTGTATTCTCCTTTTATTAACATAAAGCATATAAAAAAAGAAGGGGTCCAAACAAAGCCCCCATTCTCCCCCAGATGGAATTTCCTGCTCTACACACAGATGAACTATCTCCCACACACACACACACACACAGACACACACGCACACAAACGTAGTCCTTTACAGACTTAACACCCTGTACACAGCTGTTTCTAGCTTGACAGCTGACCCTCAGATTCTGTGAGGCGAGAAGCCAAACTGTGTTTGATTTGTCTTGTGTCTCCACCACCTCTGCAGTCAAGGCTCTTCAGTGTCCTGCCCCAAGCAACACAACCAACGGGGTCACTATCATTTTCCTAAATCTCTCCATTTTGATTTCGCTTCTTTGAGGCACCTTGTAACTCGTTCTTTTTTTTTTTTTAAGCTTCTACAAAACTAAGATTATTCCTTGTGACGGCTTTAACATCACAGGGAGGGGGACGGGAAACGTGAAGACCACAGAGTGCATTAGAGTAAGTGCAATAAATAAGGTCAGAATCAGTAACAGTATGGACAGGTGTCAATCTCACCTGGACTGTCCACTCGTTTGTAGTGGTAGGGGTTGATACACACGTCCTTCTGTTTGGAGCCAAAGGGGTACTCGCAGCACTCCAGCGCCTTCAGCTCGTGGTGGGACTGCAGGTCGGGCCAGCGCCACACCCGACAATAAATCACATGTGGCAGACCTTTCCTGTGGGACACCTGCAGCCGCCCGTCCAGGGACCGGGGGATCGTCACACAGTTACTGGGCTGACCAGGGCAGCTGAGGGCCCTCTCCAGCTCCTCCATGGCTCCCTTCTTCTTTTTCAGTTTCTTAACCAAAGCCTCCACAGCCTTCTCTGCCCATTTTTCTTCCTCATCTCCCTGCTTCCAACCCAGAAGCTGTTTGACCGCTGGGCCAGTGAAGGAGAAGAGCGAGGTGACGTTCATGATGGACAAGCCGCCCTCCTCCCCCCTCCCTTCTGTCCAAAAGGAAGCGCGAGCAGCGAAGGGGGACAAGCCAGTCTTAAAAAGTCAAAGTGTTTGTTATATTATATTTCAGATAATCCCCAGCTCCCAAGACGTCAGATGAGGTCCTCCTGACAGCCAGTCCTTTAAAGAAATGGAGAGGTAGGTTAGTGTTGCCTGCTGCGAAGATCAGCTGATCTCACACACATCATCCTCTAACACCAATACCTGCAAACATGCTGAGCACTGACCCTTTCTCTGTTTACTTCACCACCGCTGATGTCTCACCAGAAAAAAATAAAAAAGAACACTGATGAAGCAATGATGTCAGCTGGAGCTGTTACAGCCACATCAGTCACGGGTTCTGGGAAAATGGCAGAGGAGTCATAACAGATGCCCTCCCGTGATCATCAGTCCCAAGCAGACATTCTGCAGATAGCTTCCTGTCCGTATGGCTTGTCACATTACCACCGCTCCCTAAAGTCATTTACGGCAAAGGACTCAACATACAGCATGAGGCCTGTATAACTTATAAGAATTAGGTGTGGAGGTTTAACACCTGATTCTCTCAGTGGAAGGTTAAGTCTTTCGACTCAATTTCCTCGTCACCCATTTCATACTTATATGGCGATTAACATTTCACAGTAGCTGAATAAAAATAAATCAACGCTGCTAAAGAAATTAATAAGTGAATCAATGCACGTACCAGATTTAGTTCATAATGTTGATGATTTATAATTCTTTGTGTTTGCTTTTCAATGAAGCCAGTAAATAAAACACAATAAAATGAACAATCATTTCTTATCAATTACAAATATTCTACTAATGATTGTTTTCAGTGTAATCAATCATTTTGTTACAACTTGCCAGAAAACTGTGCAACAATCAATTTATACAAAGATAGTCTAACTACTATCATAGAGGACAAGGAAAAGCAACAGATATTTACATTTGGGATCCAGGAACTAATCAATGTTAGACATTTCTGCTTAGAAATTACACCAAATTATCATAGTGTAATATTAAACTCAATACGCAGTGATTGAAGAATTCATTTATCTAATCTAAAGCTTGGCTTGATATGACGGACTAAGTCAAAGCATTTGTAAGATATGAAAAGGCTTTTCAGGTTTCACAGGAGAAAGAAAAAAAGAAAAAGTTCTCTAAGGCTTTAAAAGCACCAACCAACAAACACTGGTAATGGGCAGGAATCTGGCAAAGTGTGGGACAATAAAAAGGAAGTGCACGCGGACCCCAGGATAAATGTGCCCATTCACTTGGGTCCCACAGGAGCAGTTCAGTAGCCAGTAGCATTCTGGCTTTTATAAGGGAAAACAAGAGCCCTTGGAGCTCTTCCAGTTTCACCTTTTCTCACGTCTTTTTCCTGAGCTCACTTCTGGAGATAAAACATCGTTATGGTTGAGGTTTGGGCCCACATAAACGCCCGCGTTCAATCTCGGAATCAAATGATCATCTTATCAAATATCCACCACCTTTTATCAGTAATGACTCGTGGGTGAGGATGCAGCATTCTCTGACAGTAAGGCCTGCAGTATATTGGATTTCCTATGAGCAGGAACAAATACATCATGAGGACTGCTGCCCTGTAGTTATTCTTGGCTCTTCAGATTATGGGATGAAAAGCAATTTCTATCTTTGTCAGCGACTGTGTTTGTCAGCTACATCATACAGAACAAAAGGGCAGTTTGATGAGCGCAGGTGAAATTTACAATGCACGTTTGTGTTTGTGGAGGTACTGGACACTTATGTTTGCCAAATACCCTGATTGGAAAGCTATAATAATATCATGTAGACGGATGATCAAAACGGATGCCTGAATAAATATTCGGCAGGTTTTTGGTGATGGACTAGGTGTGTCTATATGTGTGAGTATAACAAAAAAAACTTATAAAACAATGATGTGTCTTGTTTCCCAAGAACCCACTGTGATATCACACCCAGCTATTCTCCACATTTAGACTGACAGGAAACTGTGTCTGTGTATCTGGGTCGTCACATCTCTCATCTCCAGTGACTTTACTTCCTCTTACTCATTTTTTTTTTTTGTCTTTGCAGGTGTTGGCTGAGTAAGAAAATGATAACTGGCCAACTCTGACCTCATAGAAAGGTCATCAGCGTTCAGTGATTCACCTGACCCTGTTCCTCAATGCATCATCACACAAAGTAAAATATGTACCCGAGGTCTGAATGTGGAGCGAAACAGTTGAAAAGGAGAGGAAAAAACCCCAGCAACATAAGGTTTGTAGCGGGACCAGCAGACTGACACAGAAAGAGTCGTTTGGATCCAGCCTGAGAGCTGCTTTGATGGTCGCTCTGTGACAGCCGGCACTATCAGCACAAGTTCAGGCCTAGCTGCACAAAGACTAGCTTTAATCCATTTCATATGTACGATTCCAGAAAGCTCTGCTGTGTAACATTTGGAGCAGGCTTCACAATACTCTTCTGTCATTCAGCTGCAGCTGGAGACCATATCTCTTAGATACTTCCAAACCTGACTGTCGGTAATATCTGACTGGTGGCCCGAGCATGTGCTTATTTAAAAGGTCTGATATGGCGTTGAGCTGCTTCTTTGGACAATGCTGGTTTAGAGTTGTCTATGAGGCAGACAAAATAAAAAGGCGCCGTTGTGCCTCGGTTTTCCTACACCTAGGTATAGACTAGGATGTTTGCGTGACAGAAACAGGCTGTTAGGGCACCGGTTTTCCAAACAATTCCATCATAACTTTCATTTTAAACTGGGATTCACATAACGGTAGTTTTGAAGGTTGCCTTTCAAAATCAACTTTGAATACAATAATTTTAGCTCAGATGTAATCAAAGAAAAGGCCATGAAAAAAGACACTGGGCTACAATAACCTTATGATGATAGTGCGGTGTCATTTTATCTTACTGATTTAGTGTAGTATTGAGTTAATATTAGAAGATTTCGGTCTGCAGGAAAGCTTATTTTGTAAACACCATGTATGCTACAAGATAAATGCAGATTTTAAAGTTATTTCTGTGACCCAACTAGCTTTACCTTTAAACTGTACAGCACAAGGTGTTATCATGATAATATTGCAATTATAACCTTTATTTATATGTCCAAAGAACAGTCCAAATGCCAAAGATGTCAAATTTAATTTAAACCATCATAGGTCTAAGAAATTCACCAAATCATCTAAGTTAAGCAGCTGAAATTGATAACCTTTAGGGAATTTCACTAAAAAAAACCTGACTCCAAGGAGCGTTATGATATCTGTCATTAAAAAAATTCTCAAGACGTTGCAAGATTTGTCATCCATCACGTTTGTTTCGCAATAATTCTGCCTACTGTGTTTTCTGATTTCAGCTCCTGCCGAAATGAACAATTCATTTCGTTACTCATCTCATTTTCTTTCCTATGCATGTTGAAACAGTCAACGTCTATTAAATATCTATATATAATCATCAACCTTTAAGCCTAATCACCTGCGTCTGACTCAGTCAATGCATAGTCACACAGATGACTGGATACACCATCATTTACACATGAGCCCCATAAAACCACTAACACTCCCTACAGCCAAGGCCAAGCTATATTCTCCATTGCGTTAACAGTAGCGTGTTATGGCCATCAGTTAGCCCACTGGGCAGAGACGGGGGCTAATGGGAGCACAGAGTGGGATGGTGCGACATTGACAGGCGGGGGCTTTGACCCACCTGGTGCGAGCTATTAGCCACTACACTAGCCCCATGGATCATTTTGCACTGCTCTAGTGTCTGTTAATCAATTTAGGCCTGGGCTGTGTAGGATGAGGAGGCAGTAATGATGCTCTCTGGACCCTCCCTGGGGAAGGGGCATTATAAAGAAGCTACATTATTTATCAGCAGGGTCCTGCATTGGGCCTCCATTAGCCTCCGCTCAATGGAGTCAGTGGCTATAAACAGAGGAGAGCAGGAAGACAGAGAATGATAGATAAAGAGCAAGAAAGAAAGGAGACATGGGAGGAAGAGAGTGAGGGCAAAGCAGGAGATCTGAGACAGAGTGTGTGTTTTGGAGAGCGAGGGCTTGAGAACACTCATATATCTGGTCTCTTCACCGACCACTTCTGGAGTAAGTGCCTTCAAGGGTCGTTAACTGAGGAGAATGGTGACACGACAAGGATGCAATGCCTTTTCACAAATACATATCATGGCAATGCAGCTACAGGTTTTCATCATAATAACAATCCCTAGAAAGGCAGCAAAAGTTCAATATCCCTTTGCCTTAATCCACAGCTGCTAAACCTAACATGTAAATATGGGCTGAATTATAAAGGCTTTGATACCATCACTAAAGCAGATAATAAAAACATGTTTTCCAATTTCTATTTCTTTGATTTCTAAATTCGCTTCACTCACCTGAATAAACGACATTTCTGTTTTGGACTGAAGTTATCATTTACAAAAACACACAAACACAAAAACAAAAGTAGCTGTACAAGGATGTATTCTTGAGCTGTTGCGTTAAATGAGGGTTGAAATGTGGTTTTGAAGATCTGACCTTTGACCCAGCAGACATAAATTGTCATTATTTCATAAGTCTATCTTAGTGTGAAATTAGCAAAACTTCAATTAACCACAGTCAGACATCAGTTATGGACCTGACTAGTACAGACAATGACCTTACAGGCTTCTTAAACTTGCTGGGGTTACAAACACTCTTTATAAACAGTCACACACACACAGCTCTGGCCTACACCACAACATCAGCAGGTACCACATCACGTCGGGCATGACAAAGAAAACAACCAGAAAAACCCCAGTGGTCAGTACTGTACAGACTTAGAGAGGCTAAGGTGGGATCAGATTCTTCATGTGCCAGACACACTAGTCCACATATGACGGTAGACATAACTAGCAAACACATGGGGTTTCAGGCAGCTATCTCAAACATGCTTGGCACTCAGTGTTGGGTTAGTGTTGTGTTAGGGTGGACACCTCACCCCAACACATGGCAGGCTGTGTAGCCCTGACTGTGCAGACACAACGGAGGGTTCTGACATTGCTCACTTCTGTTGTGACTGACTCTCTGGATACAGGAATGCGGCTAACCTATATTTACACCTTGTAGTTAAGTAGTTTTTGTGCCTGCTGTCCGTAGATAACTGGATAGATTTATAGTACTGAGATGTTTGACTTGTGTATGTAAAAAATAAAACTTAACATGTTTGGTGTGTGTCAAATGGACATTAAAAGCAATCCTATGCATTTTTAAAAAAAAGCTTTCATCCTCAGTTCAATCGTCTAAAACACAAACCTGCTTCATTTTTAAATAGAATTAAAAGCGACATACCTTGCGAGTGCAGGATGGTAAAACAATTGGAGGTAAATCACAGACAAGGACAAATTCCTGTCCTTTGGGTAATCTGATATGTCATCTTCAATAATGCCAAGAGATCTAGCCTTCGCTGCTGCATGTCTCTCTCTCCCTCTTACTCCCCGTCTAACAAACACATGCACACACACACAGATTCATGGACACATGGACATGACTAAAAAGACACACGGGACACATGTCCTCTGAATCCTGTCACCTAGCCGACAGTAACAGTGCGGGAAAACGAGATAGTAAAGAACAGCATGTGTGGACTTGTTTCCAGTGTAGGGTTAATATACAGCATGTATCTTGGCATCTAACAATAACATAGTATCAGTTGTTTATTGTGTACAATACCACAAATTCACCCATCAATAATATTCTGTAGCTTGCCAAACCAGAAAGCCTTAAACCATGTGTTTACAGCTGTTTCTGAAAGGAATAGCTGATGAAGCGATTGATCATCAACAGTTTTGATTATTATTTTTTTAACTTTTAAGGTCTTTATGCAATAAAAAATTGCAAAAAATATATATTTTACTCAAATTGCCAGGAATAATCTGATAATATATCAATATATAATGTCAAATTTGTATTTTCTTTTAGTTTTTGACATAACAGACAAAAACTACTTTTGGCAAAACTGATCACCCTGTCTTCATCAATACAAAGTGTGTACCACAAGGAAATCACCTATAACGCCCCACACCATGTGTTTAACAGCAGCAGAACGAGTTTCATTCACTAACACCTATTGGTGTTTACACTGACTCATGTTTAAGAGTGGATTTAGCTAAATGAATGGTGTTTTCACTGTCCAAAACAGCTTCCTACACACGTCCTATCGGAAATGACAGTTTTGCTGCTATACACAGTAACTTTACGTGCTTCACTTCTCTACAATGCGCCAGTTATATATCAAAACACTGGTGTTGTTTTTTAAACACATATTCAAAACAACTAGTTTTACATGTTTAGGAGGGAAAAGATAGCGTGACTGAAAAAAAAACCTACAACTACACTGTGGGAGTGTGTAAAAGAGGGAGAAAAGGAAAAGTTGAGTTGATAACCGCTGGGATCTACTTCCTCACAGCACGAGCGACAACACCGACACACAAACTTTTCATTCAGCGACTTATCAAACAACAACAAAAGTTTACCGTACCTTTTTTCTTTCACTGCAGCCCTCTCTGTCTGTCTATGTGTGAGTGTGTGTCTGTGTGTGTGTGTGTCTGTGTGTGTATGTGTGTGTCCTCCGCCGTCCCTCCTCTGCCTGTCTTCTGTCTGCTCGGCCTGGCGTCAGTGAGTCGCGGAGCCGTCTCACCCTCCGCCGAGCGCCAGTATCACGCCGCGGGATGCGGCACCGACAACAACAAGACCTACTTTTCACACATCCAACATCCTCATCCACCGCGTGCAAGTTGATTATATAAGAGTGGGACAGTGCGGGTTTTTTTTATTTTTGTTTGTTTTGTTTTTTTTTTCTATTATGCTAAATTTTGATTTTTGAGTTTTTACACTTCTCTGTCCAATCAATGAATCTCGTGGATTCATTGATTGATCTGAATGTTTTCAATGTTCCAATAGATTAACTGCACAATGAGGAAAAGCAAAGGCTTTATAACTAATCCGATTTTTATAATCTCTCACAATCTGAGTGACATATCTAACGTACACTAACAGCTGTGAACACAGGCCACACTAAACTTCTAACTCTGAAGTGATTCATTCATCCATCCATCCATCCATCCATCCATCCATCCATCCATCCATCCATTCATTCATTCATTCATTCATTCATTCATTTTTTAAAATTCTGAGACAATAAGATCTTCCTGTAGTTAGATTAGATTAGATCTTCCTGTAGCACACCTGAAGACAGTAATGCACATACAGATCCAGAGTGCAGACCTGAGCCCTTTTCCCTCCAGCTGATATATTTTAAGGCATCGTTTTGCAATTTGCAGATCATTCTCATTCATGCTGTGGCAACGTGCATGGAAACAGCGTCGTGGCAGTGCAGCATCAGCAGCATCAGCAGCAAACGACGAGAAGTGTCATTTCCTCCCATGTGAATGAGATCAGTTTAGATGAAATCGGTCATAACGAGAGTCACATCAAAGAAGAGTTCAGGGTAAAAAGTCAGTCAGGCAGCTTTCATCGATAATAACACACCACCAAAAAGTTACGAATGAAAGCTCAACCACCAATCTCATCTGCCACTTATTTTCCTGATCAATCATGACTTGGTTTTGATGTAAAAATGTCAGAAAACAGTTCAATAAAGCATTTTGAATTTGCTACATGTTCACCTCACTCATTAATCATTAGCTTCCTACATTTAGTAGGATTAAACAATATATTTGATTGAAAAGTAAATCAGAATAGCAGCCATTTACTAACTTATTTACTTCTTGATTGGTTAATAGATTATAAATCTAAGATATGCAAGCATTCCTGATGTTTTCCTGAGTTTTTATATTTATTATTATTTTTATTATTATTATTATTATACGTGTATAATACATTACCTCAAGCCTGCAGTAATTACAAAGAAACACGTGGCCAGATAATAGAGTTTAAGGAATTCAGTCCAATGACGTGATGCAAAGCACAAACACAGCGTTTTCAGCGTGTTACACGTTCGGCAGTCAAGTTCAGGGTTGCCGCGGCGAGGGGGGGTACTAGATTATCTCGAGGACACGCGGAGGGAAACCGCTCAGAGCGGAGGAGGCTCCTGGTGCAGGTGACGTCACGCCGCTGGCGACAGAATGTCTGAGTAAGGCGGGAGCGAGCCGCACGTGAATAAATCTGGGGAAGCAGTGCGAGGAGCGTGGAGGGAGGGAGGGAGGGAGGGGTAGTGATGATGATGATGATGATGATGTGTAGGAACAGAAGGAAGGATACGCAAACTTTTAAAGGATTCCCCTGCGACGCACACACACACACACACACATGCACGCGCCAGCGCGCGCACAATTGGCAAGTAGAACTGTTGCTACAGAGAGGGGCTCCTAAATTAATTCTGGCCATGGGGCTTGATGCATTCAATCTCCTCTCATTATAACAGTGTAATCAACCAGCAATATTCTCATAAACATAGTTCTGGTCGACCAACTGGGCAAAGCTGGCAACTGCCCAGGAGCCCTGAACCTCCAGCAGCCCCATAGCCTCCAGGATGATTACTGAAAATTATGTCATGTGGTACTGAGGAGAGACCTGATTCAATTTTAGTTTGGATTAAACTCATGTAATGTAAACTGTGTCATCTTATATCGTTTAATAATTAACATGAAGTACCAGGCGTCTGAAGCTAGAAGAGCACTATGACATACAGCACACAACAAATACATACAAAGAATAAGTAGGTAAACAAAAAAATATTAACATTTGAGAAGGTTTAAAAAGAGAATTTCACATTTTACTTTAGAAAACATGTGAAACTTGTCAGTGAATTTATTGTCAACAAATTCATTTAAGACACTTATGGCAGGGTTATAGTGTATTTGCTTTTTGGTCTATCCTTAAGCCTATAACTGGAAAAACTACACCTAAATATATACCTACTGATAAATACTTATACCAAAGCAGTTGCTTTTCATATGAGACTTGTAATGGCTATAACATAATGCAGTTACTCACATGGACTATTCCATCCTGGTGTTTTATCTAATTCTAAAATCAGAACATACCCCAGCAGAACAATTGCCTCGTTCTGTAGGAGTAAGAATTGAATGTGAATGCAGTGAGATGACAATCGCCATTGTGCGAGCCATCACACAGCAAGACGCCATCCTCTGATGGAGAAGAGAAAGGGCGCGCAGAGGGCTCGGCTGCTTCCCAGCTCTCTGTAGTAGAACACTTATAAGACGTGTCATGAGAAAGAGCTGAAAAAATGAAAAGTCATTAAAACCACCTGCAGGGATTTAATAGATACGACTTTAATAGATATGACATAGATATCAAAACTATGTTAACTCTACTTCATTTTGGTAAAATTTGTTTTTTAAAAATGTAGCTGTAAACATCACAAGAATAAATCACAATTCAATGAATTCATACTGAGGGGCATGGAGGTGCATTCAAACAGACCCTCCTGTGCAGTGGATGGCAACACTACATT
The DNA here is from genome assembly GCA_016785345.1 of Trinectes maculatus. Classification (NCBI taxonomy): domain Eukaryota; kingdom Metazoa; phylum Chordata; class Actinopteri; order Pleuronectiformes; family Achiridae; genus Trinectes; species Trinectes maculatus. The sequence goes on from JAFBJQ010002941.1 coordinate 53,352, forward strand.
TTACATTGTGCGCTCGCTGCCTCCATCACTGACAACTGGCAGGAGTTAATAAGTAGCCACAAACGTAGACCAAGCCAAACTGCATCATCTGAAATCCCTGCTCTGAGAGTTGAAACATCTGATCCTGTTCAGCTGGGGTGAGAGGTTGCTTAAAAAAAGAAAAAAAGAAAAAAAAATCAGCGATCGCACTATTATGAATTGATTATGTCTGTTACTGTGCAACACTGAACAGCTTTTTATGTGCGACATTTGCAATTTCATCATACGCCCAAGACGCAAAGCCAGATTTATTTTCTCTCGTTTTATGGCCCAAAATTACAAATTGCACATGTGCCTGATTTGGCTTCACGGACGATCGTCAACAAGTCCCGCTATATTTAGACGAGCTATAAGAAAAGACCTCCACGGGGGAGAGAGAGAGAGAGAAGAAAGACAATTGCAAGGAAAGAAGAGGGCGAAACATCTGAGGAGCAAACAAAAGGAGGGGTCAAACCTCTGGGAGGAACGGGATGCATCACAAGCAGGAAAAACTACAACACGGAGAGCAAACAAATAATATTTGATAAACAACACAAAGAACGCTGAACAAGCAGTATTTTGGAAAACTGACACACTCCTCAGAACGAAATGGGAAAAGACTGAGGAGAGTAGCCTGGCACCGTTTGTGTATGTGATTACCTTTGGACAGAGCCTGACACCAGCTGACACAGGTACACAGATATGAGGGTCAGTGTTAATGGTGAGCCATTTACACACCTTGGCCTGTTGCCTGTCTCTAACCAGACCAGAGGAAGAGCGCACTCCTGGGTTGGGATTGATTACAACATTAGCGCCACAGGCCTCCGTGAATTAACATGGGGCTGAAACGCTCGCCGATGACTAACACGCGTGTTCAGATGACACTCCTGTCGCACATGCGGTTCGTTTTGCCATCCGAGGGGCTCTTGGCAGGCAAATCGGATTTTTCGCAGCAATGTGAGGCATGGCAGCAGTTCATCACGTCAGCTCAGTTTCAAACCGATGGCACATTTGTCCTTCTAGAAATAATGTCAGGGGTGGTCATATTTGAACGCTGTCTCCAGGGGCTGTCGGTTCACCTCCCCTACCTTTACTGCACAGAGACAGAGGATGGGATGTACCAATCAGAGGATGCTACCACCTCAGGTTCTAACAGTCACACACAGTCAGGTTGATTTTTTAGGTTCCATGCATGGTGGGCTTGGATTCTGATCAATTGTTCTCAAAGGTCCCACTCACATACACAACTCCGATAACCCACAGCAAAGACATTCCTGGGATTGGGTATGGTGGACGCTCCACCCGGCCCCCTCTCCCATGGTTTCAGTGAGTAAAGGTTTTCTGGTCTTGGGCAGGGTAAGTGTCTGACAGCAGCTGTCACAGTCACTTGTTAGACGGGACAGTTAACCCTAGATACCGCAGCTGTCAGTCAAAGCAGTCGCAGCACATTTTTCACAGGGGTTGGTAACACATTGAACGTCGACCAAACAAACGACCACTCTCACAGCAGGAGAGTGTGGGGTGATCCCAAAAAAAGGAAACAGGTGGTTTGATGATGTGCCGCCATCTGGGTCAGGTGGAAGTGTCAGGAAAAATGTAGTCACAAATGACAACACGTGCCCATTGATTCCTCTGTGTTTACATTTTAAATGTTGAGATTCTTCCTCCTTGATTCGATGATTTCTTTTTCATTGACTCTGTTATTATCATTTATAGAAGACTTCACTTGAAAGTGGAACAGCGAAAATTTGTTGGCATCGGCGTTTCTCCGTCTTTCCTGGGAAAGATGCAGCCGTGTCTTGTCTTATCTCAAAGGAATGCTGCGTTCAAGGACAGACTGTTAAAACTACTATTAAAGCCAACGCGTCAGTGTTTGTGTGTGTGTGTGTGTGTGTGTGCGCTAGAAAAGGGGTATAAATACACTGCAGCTGTAGATGTACCACAGAACTGCAGACAGGATTCGACTCAGTGGTGATGTTGTATATTGCGGTTTATTTCCTCCAACAGCACAATACAATCTAACTCAAAAGACATCAGTGCTCTGTATATTATCTCTGTAGCTGAATACTGGAGTTTCCCATTAACTGTTGCTCTTTGCTGAGTGGTGCTACTACAATCAAATATAGCTAATATTATGTTAGTGTATCAGAAAAATGTGTTTTTTGCCACGAGGTAAAGAATGAGCTATGTATTGTATTATAGTATATTTGACACCATGTGGTAGATCATAATACTACTGTGATAATAGTACTGCAGCGACAGGATATTAAGTCATCGAATGTAAATAACTGGTGAATGTGAGAGAGAGAATTTCAGGCAGTGCAAACAATATGCTGGATTTTCTGCCTTTGTTGTCTGGAATGAAATTATGGCTGACTCGAATATGTCCTTGTCAGTTCAGGGGCATACGTTATTGCAATGGATAAAAGAAAAGGGTAACACACAAACTGTATCTAGCTGTTTCTGACCGAGTTATAAAAAAAGCTTCCACCTCATCATGCGAGAAACCTCTCTCCAGTGTATTGTCTTGAATGAGATCAAACCTGCATCCTGCGCACCAGATCATCGAGCAGATGTTCCCTCTGTGCACCCAGGCTGAGGTCATACCTCAGGAGAGGGGGACTGGGGGGGGGGGGGGCGCTGTAAGTGATAGCCGGGGGGGGGGGGGGGGGGGGGGGGGGCGCTGTAAGTGATAGCCATCATGACATCACCTCTTCCTGGTTTGGCGGCCAGAGACAGAACTGCAGGGCAGAAACAGACAGTCCCTCAAACAAAGCCGACGACTGATTGTTTGCAGCAAAAATGATTACGCCAGCGGAGAAACCGCCAGAAGCCAAATGTCAACGAGTCAAAGAGAAGAGGTCCCTGAACATCACTTAAAGAACTACGAGCACAAGTGATTTTCGCCTGTTTTCCCATAAATATTCATGTACTTGTTTACTTGTTGCACCTTTTTGGGTGTACCTCAATGTTGAAGTTGCTTTGTATACAGGCGTCTGCTAAATGACTGTAATGTAATGTAATGGGATAATGATGAATGTTAGTGGGAGTAATACAACAAAGACGACATTTCTCTTCGGTCTATTGCCAGTTAAGCTTTGTTCTTCTTATCTCTTTTTCAAACACACTCTGCTTGAGGAATTCTAACGCTGCTCTGAGGTTAGTCCTCCACTTTGGTTCACAGTGAAATCTCCAAAGAGTTGTTACACGGATGGCCGTTTAAAAAAAAACTGACATTCATTGGGCCTAAAGGATAAATCTCTCTTAATGATCTCTTGACTTTTTCTTTAGCGCCACTATGAGGTTGACATTTGAATTAAAGGTCTCCACAGCTATTAACTGTATTCCCAGCAAATATGGAATATTTATGCAAGTCCCCGCGGGATGGATTGTAATAACTTCTACTGGTCAAAGTTTCAATGTGTCCACTACCTGAATTCATGACCATGATCATAAAGTGCTTATTAGTAAATTTCAAACCAAAATGGCGTCGTGCAAACATTATACCTGAACATGTTTTAAAATATCACAGTTTTAAACGCAAAAAAAAGTTAATAATTTTTTTTTCATTTTGTATGGCAAAATCAAAAACATAAATATACTGTTTGGTGGGCCCCTCCCTCCTCACGTGAGCATGAAGTCAAGCGTACACACAAGCAACCTGGGAATTCCCTCCCCATTTGCACCTGGGGACCGAAAACTTACTCTGACACTTTGATGATGTCACCAATCATAAATTGATCCCTGTGGTCATGTGACCAGGTCAGATGTGATATGTGTGCATCCACAGAACAACAATGACCTGCTGCCTTATTAGACCAACGGACAGATAGATGGAGTCAGAGCAGGCGGAGCTACTTTGCTCCTCTGACTCCATCTCCATCCATTCTCAGTTTAAAGATTTGGCCCTTAAAAGACCCTTAACCTGCCACCTCACGCTGACTAAACCTTGTCACAGACTCACAATGACAGTGATCAAACAGAGAAAGAAAAACAAGACAACAATTTGCATCGTATTTGATCAGGAGTTACACATAAACCTGTCGTGCAACAAGTGTTTTTCTTAAACCCATATCTCCAGGCCCATTCAAACAACAGAGTGGTAACACAAACTCACATAAGTACATTCAACAAAACTATTTTAAACATTGGCCATTGATCATTTTCCTCCTCCTCGATCACCTGGAAACTGAGAGATAAGGTCCAGATCCATATTTTAGTCTTATGTCTATGAATCATGTATTAGTCTGAGGTAACTTGGATGAAACTCATTTGTTACCTCTTGATACATGAAACACAATGTGTGTATGTGATTGGCCTTAAACAGAGGACAAGCAAATTCAAAAGTAAATTCTAGACGCCATCTAGTGATAAAGACTGGTCATTACATTCTTTTGACCGCAGGTGACAAGCTTTGTCGAATCATTCAAATCAAACAGGTAGAAGCACACTGTTTTGTTTTTTTTATCATCAGGTGTGGTACAATACCTTCTTTCAAGACCGAATACGAGTACTTCAGTGGAGTATGTACTCGCCGGTACCGAGTACTGTCTGTGGAGATACGCCATGCTTCCCCAGTGTTTGCCGTAAAGAAGGTCGTGTGTCGCGCGTCTCTGTGCCGTGTTTGGTTTCGCGCAGCGAAGGAGACGTAATGACGTCACCGAGCAGTAAAGTGGTGTCAGGTGTGGAGTACTGGCGTATTTTTGCGAGTACGAGTACAAGTACTTGAAACCGGTATTGGGTTCCGGTATTGGAATCTGATGATAAAAACACAAACAAAAGACAAAACAAACTTCACTGTACATCGCTTAAACCTTTATTTGTTGATGCATTTCAAACCATTCATTTTCATATGCACATCATCTACTTCTCCATTAGATGTCAGTGTTGTACTGCAAACTGTCACCATGCCTCCAAGACGCAGTGTCAAAGGCGCTTTTCAGAGTCTCCTGGCAGAAGCTGACTCCAAACTAAACACTGCTTCATCTGGATGGAAAAATCAGACTCTACAAGGAACATTCCACGTCCAACTATTTAAACTTTTCCGTCAAAATAGACAATTTTTTAAAGAACCCGGAATTCTTTGCCAGTAATTCACGGCGCTCACACAGACGACGGTGTTGATGTCTGCGGGGCCAAAATAGACAGAGTAAAGCCTAAAGTAAAACAATATCTCCACCAATGGTTCATAACATCTCAGTGATGGGACCGAGTGCCAGGAGTGGTTGCAGTGCGGTCAGGTTGAGGTGAGGTTTCGGGGTTTGTCGGTTCCTCCTCGAGTTTAGCTTAAGTGGATATTGAGGTTCGGTTTGGCCCCGGCCTGTGTGGGTTTAGAAATGGAGCGGGGGAGACCGGGGGGGGGGGGGGGGTCTTGAGTAGTATATTGTTCCCTTTGCATTGTCAGGAAGACGGGGAATTAACAGAACATCCAAACATGTCTGCGTCCAAATGCTGTAAACACGTAAGTCATCTTGTGTTCCTCTTCCTGTCACGACTGTTAACGTTTGACATCCAAATCAAGTGTAATGAACGCAATCACAACTATTTCCACCCGACTGGCTGTTTGAGTGGAACACACTGTTTTCATTTCTCAGTTCACCTCCAGGCAGGGTGGGGTGATGACTACACAGAGTGGATGGGAAGGTGTTACACAGCGTGACTACAGTCCCTCTCTGTGTCTAAGTCGTCCTGCTCTGGTGAGATCGCCGGCCTCTGACAGGCTATTGGCTGCAGTCTGCCCTCACTGAGTGATTCCCCAGCAGGACAACCTGCCAAGCAGACGGCTTTGCCAGCAAACTTCTCATACATTCCTCAACGTAGTGGCTGCAGCCGGCTTGGCGAGCCCGGGTGGCTGCCACCCAGTGCTTCCATAGCTGCCCCAGACACCTGAACTAGCACAGGAGTGCAGGAGCGAAAGACGGGGCGAGCTGGAAGGGAACGCGACGCGAGTAAGATCTTTATTAAATAGCCAGCAAGGAGCAGCTGTTGTCGCCTTTTCCACAACGATTCCATTGTGCAGCGATAATTAAAACTGTGGCCATCTCCCCTCTGGCCAAAAACTTTCCCTAAACACTCACACGTACTGTATACACTCATGCATTTGACATACATATTCACCTCAGCTCTCCAACCCACTGCCCGTGATGCCATTAAGGCGGTTCGTGCTGACTTGACTTTACACATTGTGAGATGATCTAATGGCGCCTCGGGAAGTTCATACACAACACTTTAGGAGACAACAGCTAACCCGAACACATCAAAGCAACATTTATTGGACGGTTTCTAGGGCCCAGTCCTTAGTGTGTCAGAGCTTTCTTCACCTGCAGGTTGTACAAAATCAAAACAATCAAAACAATGGGCAGGAAGAAGTTAAAAGTCTCTGTAGTCATTTTGATGAATCCATCGAATGCCTCGTATCACTTCCTGCCCATCACTTCCTGCCCTTCCATAACCCAAAGATGTTTCAAATCACAACGGAGGGCGCGCATGCTGTAACAGAAATATATTGCCTTCCTTGGCGGGTTGGCCTCTAATTGCAGCAAAGAAGAAGAATAATGAAGTGACTGGACCTCTTTGGGCCCAGCTCCCCAACTCCACTCACCTTTCTCCCGAGTGGGCATTCCTAGATAGATTAGCTGGAAACCTTTCCTGTTCTATCGAGGATAATCTCCTGAACGAGGCCGCCCGGCTCTCACATTAAGAGCGATCTAGGCGCGGTGAATTCCGGTCAGGTCAGCGCGCCGCTTTCATGTCGCGCCGCGTGTCTGTTCTAGTTGTTATATGTACCTTGTCAGAAAAACAGGAGCAGACAGAAGAAAAGACGTTTTTTTTTCTTTTTTCTTTTAACTGTTCAAACAGAGTTCAAAGCCAACGTTCGGATGTGAAACATGAATTAAGGTCACTGATACGCCGAAGCTCAGTCCGTTTGAAAGGAAGAGGAAGTGTGTGTGTGTGTGTGTGTGTGTGTGTGTGTGTGTGGGAGTTCACATTTGAGGCATTCCCGATATTTCCACATCGGGTTTTCCCTCGGCCTCACACACACTACCCACCACATAGCAGGACTTTCATCATGGCTGCATTGGTCTAAATGGGAATCACAAGGAAAGCAATGGGTGAACATAGGATCTTTCCTTCCTGGGGTCACACAAAAGCGACTGACCACATAATGTTATGAGAGGACACTCCTGCCTACAAGATAACAGGGTGGTATAGCTGGCTGGTTATGGCTCTATGTTTTATTTCTAAGCTGAAACAAATGAGCTTTTTCTTTTTTATTTGGGAAAGATTCACAAATACGGGAAGTGATGTGGTAACCCAACTATTCCGACATGAAAAAATAAATAAAATAAAAGGAATCACTGTTGTCAGTGAGCCGCCTCTCTTGACATTGGGGAGAAAATGTTTCCCTAATTTAAAATGTTACAACAAGGTTTTACAACTTTGCTTCATCCCCACCCCCCAAATGGGGCCCGGTCCCCATTTGTACTTTTATTTAATTCAGGGAAACATTGTACTGTTTTCCCTCCTAGCGGCGACATTATGGGGACATAATAACAGAATTTTGCTGTGGAAAAGACTCCTCTGCCGGAGCCAGAACAGACTGGCTTATTTCAGACCGGAGTGAAAAGGACAGTATGGGCAGGACGGGGGTTTTCGTGGTTTTACAGTTCGGCAGTGGCGTTTGAAAGCGCGGTCTTTCAGCAACGTGGGTGGCACGCTTGTTCCTAGCATCTCTGCTATTGTATTGTATTTGGCTCTGTGCACTTGTCAGCATCGTTGCTCTCTCTCTCTCTCTCTCTCTCCCTCTCTCTCTCTCTCTCAGGATAAATGTTGATTTTGCTTTATGTAAGGAAAAGCCGAGGCGGCAGCGCTTTGATTGGTGAAATTGCCGTGGCCCCGGTGTGTGTATGTGTGTGTGAGCTTGTGTCACTGCAGATGTCCAAATTCCTCTGACATGTTTACTGTTTTCTTTTATTCGGTGGTGGGGGCTCTAACGCCACTGTTCCCGGAGCGACTCCTCCATGCGAGCGCTTGTGTGTTCGTGTAAACAGAGGAGTCGAAAATAACAAGCACAAGAAAAAGGGAGAATTTCCATCCCGGCGCCCCCCCCCCCCAAGTGTACCCACCACTTGTTGTCCTTTATTTCTAACCTAAGTGCTTTGGCATTAAATCTTATTATTTTTTGGTAAATAAACCAGTTTCTGGTTGGAATTACACACAGCGCGGTGTGAGGTCCTTTCCAGAAAGGGGCCTGGATCCTTTTATCTAAAATGTTTTCTATTTCTGCTTTTGTAAGACACTTTTGAAAGAGAGAAACCAGGTTTTTCTTGCATTTCTCGGGGTGAGGTTGGGGATTTTTCTCGGCATTGTGGTGAGATTTATTCGAGGAGGCTGCATTTTTGTCTGATTTCCCTCTTTGTTCTCTGTAAGTAGTTCCAGGTCCCCCCTAATGCGCACTGGGCTCGGCGATTTTGCACATGGGCGTATGCGTGCACGTGTGAGTGAGGACCCCGTATGTGTGTGTGTGTGTGTGAGTGTGTGTGTGTGTGTGAGTGCGGGAGGGGACTTGGTGTGACACCTGCTGTTGGGATGAATAGGGTCAGTGGCAGGGCCCTTCAGCAGGCAGCAGCTGCTTGTTCTCACTGCAAGCTCCGCTCTCACCGCACTTTAAGGCCCGCGGGACTACGACTCATGGTCTGACGCAACGCACACTGCCCCCTACCTCCATCCCCCATCATTACAGTTATTATCTTCAAGTATTTGCAACCCACCCCCCTCTCCCGGGGTCACGATCCCAACCGTTTGGAAAGGAAACGTGAAATTGACCTGGAGAAAACAACATCAAAAACCAACTTCAATTTCCATCCTTGCCCTCTCTGAACACAGGAAGAGGTCTCCAGACAGCTGCTGACAGACAGAGATACTTGGCCTGACCTGTCTGTGCTCTCTTGCTGTGTGGTAGTCCACCCGGCGTGCGACTTAGTGGGTCTGAAAACATTCCCTGTGGCACAACAGAGGAAGAGGGCCGAGGATAAACAGTGAGGTAGGAAAACATCACGCGCTCGGAGAACCGACTGGGTTCGGCTGTCCACCCGTTCTTCTCAATAGATCTTTAATCGAAAATTAAATTCTCCAATTATTAAATTCCAAATCACATAAAGTATAATTTCATTTTGTTTTGTTTCACTGACATTTCTGCATTTTGTGATTTTTTTTTCCCCTCATCTATCCACCAGAGGTCAGCCTTTTATTAACAAATCCTGGGGGCCGTTTCTGCTGGCTTTTTTCCTTTGAAGGAATATTTCATTAATTACACACAAAGCACATGTAGCATTTGTATCGTTTGTACTGTATATTGGATTGGGTCGCTACGTAAACAGAGCTGGTGTGTCTGTGACATTGGTGATGCCAGCATAAACCCGTCTTTCATTACAGTCCATTTAGGTTAGAGCGCGCAAGTGTGGTTGTTCTCAACAGACAACAAACAGGGGACCAGCAGTGCTGGCGTACTGCCTTTCTGAAGAGGGAGAGAAATAATGAACCAAGTCGCCACGATATTTCCATTTGTTTCCAAACGTTTTTTAACGTGACTTCGTAAAACACTGAAAACGACTCAGGGTTGCACACAATTTTTCATTCTCTGGTGTGTAATGGTCCTTTAATTGAGCCCTGTAAGTCATAAGTGATGGCTATAAGAGAGTTTTTGCTTGGTCCTTTTGGAGAGTTTGTAGTTGAAGTACATGGCAGCCTTGGACCGCGGGGCTCTCCTGGGCCAGCAGGTGCGTCCGTTGCCGAAGTAGTCCTCCAAACACCGACAGGTGTAGGAACCATCTGTGTTGACGCACTGGGCATGGCGGCTGCACTGGTGAGACCCGGTTAAACATTCGTCCTTATCTGCGAGGAAGGGAAGGAGATGAGAAATGACTAATACCTGTCCAAATGTTTCTATCTTCTAACCGTCGTAGTTAAGTCCTCCGTTGGATCCGTTTGGAGAAGAAGGGAGAAAGGTTTTCATAAGCGGCTGTTTCGAACCTGCTAAAAAGATAATGCTGTAATGCTCGTCACATGGGATGAAAACAAACAACAGCTTGCGGATGAGCCCACAGCTGAGTGGGTGAGCTATGAGTGCTCATCAAATAAACATGGTCCCTGGGACCTCTGCTGCCAAAGCACATCCACACATGATCCCTCTCTCTGCCAATTAGCACAGATGAGGAGAACATGTGGAGCAGTGTCTTGATCCGTTCAGTCATTTTACGAGGATTGACGTGAAACTGGTCCGAATGTGGCTTCAAAAAAAAAAACCCAACAAAAAACACATTATCTTAAAACTCCTGCTCTGAGTCCTGCAGAGAGCTTCTCCTCACATTTAGTGTTTATGTGTTCTGTGGCTTTATGTCAAATAATGTGTACACACGCTACAAATATCTGGACAGTATGAGAATCTTTTTTTTTTTTTACCTCGACATTTCACGGAGCCCTTTAGTCCCGTCACAAAACCGTCTTGGCACACGCACACGAAGCTGCCAAACGTGTTCCTGCAGGTCTGATGTGGTGGACACACGTCGGCCTCTCGCTGACACTCGTCCACATCTGCAACAAAACACAAACACAAACAGTCCAACAACTGCATACATGTCCAAAGTTTGGTCCCTTTGGGTCCACATGACCCGGTCCACTCTCACCTTTTCCCAAACACAAACACTCCGGATCTCATAGTCCTGATGGACTCCCTGGAGTCCGTCCCCCAAACCTGAACCCAACACAGATCTTTTACAACCAAAAACTGAGAAACACACACTCACACTCACAAACCTAACCTCCGATGCGCAAGGTGTCTAAATGTTTCCAGTCTTTGCCCCAAACAGTAATTACCTTCAAAAAGACATGAGGGCCACAAATTAGTGCTTTGACCTCGCACCAACCACCTCTTAGTGACCACAAAGCAATGACCGTAATGTGTTCCACCTCAAACATTACGCCCCCTGCATGTCAGCATGATAACACGTTTGTGTTGTACGTTCATGTCCCACCAGTTGTCTGAGATTTCATTATCCAGCGCTGCCGTGACAACAGATGGATCTTCTTCTAGGGGAAAGGCTTGTTTTGTTGGATTGTTTTGGACGTATGTATCTAGTGTTTCTAATATGCTCACAACTTAAATCCCTTTTTGTTTCCTTGTGTTCCAAATCTGACGGCGTTGCCTGAGTCTGCCTCAAAGTACACTGGTGAGACAAAAGCAGTGATTTCGTCGTTCCCACCGTCAGCACTCCCACAGTGTGAGAACGTCTCGCTAACAGCCGTGAGAGACGCCGGGTGAGGCCTGCCTCATTACAGGACAGGAGGCAGGTTTTTGAAGAGGCACTACCTTCACAGGTCTTGTTGTCAGCGGCCAGGTGTAGGCCGGGGGGACACACACAGCGCACAGCTCCCCCTCTCTCCACCTGGAGAGCAAACTGGCAGCGCAGCGAGGACCACGCCGCCTCTCCTGGAAGACAAACATATACACAGATATGATATAGAAGACGGGCCGTACCACCACACGCGCACACCCAGCATATGGGTATAGTAATGAATTCATAAACAACGTTTACCAAAGTGTACTTAACAATCAAAATCAGTATCGTACATTAATCACGTATGTACGTCTGACCTTGAAATTTCCTATCACCGCAAGGCTTTGTTATGATATCACTTCCTATAACGTAAACTGTGGATCTCCAAACATTTACGTTGGCCAAGCAAGGTGCGTAAACGCAGTACCAAGACCGCGGATACTTTAATCTCCAGTTATGGTATAAAAACTGCGAATGGATTTTTGTGTGTGCAACTCATGCATCATTAGAAAAAAGTTTTTTTTTTTACACGCTGTTACAAATATTCTGTTTAAGGCATGAAATACTCACTGGCGCAGGTGTGTCCATCTGCGCCGAGCGCGTATCCGGGTTCGCAGTAACAGCGGTAGCTACCGTATGTATTCATGCAGCGCTGGGAGCAGGGCCTTTTCTGCCAACCGCATTCGTTCACATCTGGAGTCAATAGGAAACATTATTCAGGCAGCGTATAGAAGTCCTTGTGGTAAATGATGCAGAACAACACAGGTAATGGTTGAGAAATTAAAACCATGAGCCTGCTAATGATTATACTCCACCTTCATCGCACAGCGGCCCTTCATACCCTCTGGAGCATAAACACTTGTCCGGTCCCACACATTTCCCATTTACGCACGACTTCCTGCACACCGCTGTGGACACAGTGAACACAATGAAACATATACGAACATCAAGTTAATGACATTGTGCTAAGATGTCAAAACTACACTGTAGCTCAAAAGAGCAGTTGGAAATGTATCATCTGCCAAATGTACTTGTATCAAGAGCAAAAGTATATTTTTTCAGAATGGCCCCTTTAGTTGGTGTTATATTACTATACTATTATATTAGAGGTAAATAATATATACTAATTTATATACTAATAAATTTCACCAGAAAATGACCTATGATTCTGTACACTTATCTGCCCGTTGTCTTTCTAATGGATACGTGTGTAAATTGCAGAGCGACATACGCTGACAAATGCCGCTCACATTCCTCCATCCCACACAACAGGAAGTAGTTTGGCCGTAGCTGCAGTGTCCCGGCCATGTGTGACCCCCGCTGCGCTCCAGCGCATCCTGCGCTGACCTGTGGAGGCTGGGTCAAAAGGTTATCAGATCATTAAGGATTGTCAGGCCTCTGGGGGTTTCAGTTTCACCACAGGATCCACTTAAAGCGATTCATTACCCATCAAATATAAGAGGCTTTAACGTTTTCCCCAGTTCAGTTTAGCTCTTCCTGATGTTTCTTTACGCACATGATAACCGTGCTGTTAACAGATGTGTGGAGAGCCATTTGAGAAAAATATATTGTTCCCTGTGTATTTGCAAAAGAAATATCCTCATGTAATCAGCAATAATATTTTACAAACATTAAAATCAGCCAACAAAACGTCAGTAAAACACAAAACATTCAGAGCCACTGAGCAAGTTCCATTATAACTGTGAAACCGAGTAGAGTTAGTAGTTTTTTTTAAAGATGGCTGCTGACATGCATTGATTCTCATTGTGTAATATTTATCTTTACCACAGTGAGATAAATACAGTGATTCTACATTACACAGTTTAGTTGAGAAAAACACACATCAGATTGGACAAATCATTTTTATTTTTTTTAAATTTCCTTTCTCACCTTTCCTGCTGATGAGCCACAGAGAACGTGATGAAATGAACCACTGCCACAAAGACCCGTCCACTTATTCCAGTCATTTTCTTCCACCTCTTGTTTAACCTTTGAAGCACATATTAGCTTCCTCCTTCCTCCGAACCCCTATCAACACTGTCGGTGTTCAGCGTCCGGACCCCCGAGATACTCGTTGTGTATTGTGTGTGTCCGAATGGCAGTTCTGTTGATGTATGTGTGTGTGTGTGAGTGTTTAAGGGGTGGGGGGTCACATGGTGTAATTGTAGGGTGCGGAGAGAAGGGGGGTGTGACGACTCACCTGTGTGCAAATCAAAGAGGGACAAAGAGTAAGGCAGACAAACAATATTAGAGAGGAGAACCATAGAAATGCAAAGAACTCAATAAACACGAGTTCAATCAATTAATAGGTTAAATAACAGGACTCAGGGGCCACTTCTGAGACGTGATGTTCATATTGGCATGTTGGCAGAACTATCGATTCACAGTCTACATATTCACATTTCACAACAACAACAACAACAACAACAACAACAACAATAACAACAACAACAACAAACTGTTAAATCACAACAACCACTGAGTCAACATGAAGGAAGTGGCCAGAAAGTGATGAATATACACGGATGAGAATGAGAAATTGCAGTCTATTAAAAAAACAAATCAGACTCCAGTCTCCAGACGCAGAGGATGACTGTGTAAGTGTTTTCTAAAAGCAGGGAGGAAGATCTCAGAAGATCTCAGGGTCGGAAATAACTGCTGGCAGCCTCAGAGGTCCAGCCTTTGAAGCCTTAACTATTACCAGCTCTGATCAGAGTGTAATCAGCTGTATTAAGCTCAAGGGCGGAGTCCATGTCTGATCGCTTGGTGGTCCACACACACACACACACACACACACACACACACACACACACCCTTTACGCAACATCTGTCTGGCGAATGCACATCAGCTGTTATTAAAGATTCTCTCATAATGTTATATGTCATGTGTCCCTTCACTGTTTATTCCCCCAGACGCCAAGGTCAATATTATTTTGCTTGTTTAATCAGTTTACAGAAAAACAAAACAAAAGGTTTCTACTGTGAATTAATTCCAAAAAACTATCTGACCCCTGAACAACAGATGATGCATATTTGGCAGCTAGGTGGCCCCAGGATGCCACTGCTGCAGAGGAGACCACCACACAGGGGCCGCAGCTATTAGAGTCAACACAACATGCAGTCAGTGACGGAGAAAAGGGTTGTTGTCAGAGGTGACTGATGGAAATTTAAAGTTGATGTGTGTAAAACTCGTGTCTCAGTTCAATCTCTGCAAGGCTCTCTGCACACACACACACACACACACACACACAGAAACACACACACGTGTGCGCGCACACACACACACACACAGCTCCCAACCCAAACCTCTGTCTTGAATGCTTTTTGTCAAACGTGTCACCACCATCAGCACATCAGCGAGCGAGATGGAAAGAAAACCATAAAACAGCTTCGCCTGGTCTGCGCTGAGTCAGCGCCAAACCTCGCTCCATATCTGTCATAAATGATACAATTAAATGTAATCCTGCCTGCACTGAAAAAAGAAAATAGTTGAACCAACTTAATTCAATTGTTTCAATTGGTAACACCTAAATGAATTAAGTTAATTGAAATTAAGTTAATAGATTCAATTAACACAATTGATTTAAGTCACATGTACTTAATAATTGAATTGTTCTCAAATCAACATTTTGCATTAATCTAACTTAAAATTAAGACAAGTCAACTTAATTTTTTAAGTTTTTCCAACTCAATAATTTGCATATCCTAAAAGTAAAATGTTGTTCTTTTCTAACCTAATAATATGGTTTAGTGTAAATTACATTTTATAGTAACCATAAAATGAAATTTTAGTTTGTTTAATAACTAAAAGTACAATTTTAAGTTGGCTGAAAACATTAAAAAAAATCAAATCTGATGTTTTTTAGAAAATACTTTATTGTATAAATGTAATGGACCATTAACTTTATGGCCAAGACATGGCCAAGACAAGCCACACATTGGGCTAAGACATTACACGTTTGTCCTTTTTAAAACACATTTTAACATTTAAACACATATGTACAACATGTACAAGTAGGACCACAAAGTTATTTTGTTAGCAAACTGTAAAATAGTGCAACAAAGCATATCACAAGTATGCCTAACAATCTCAACACATGCACTGTTATCACAGCTATGAAAAAGTGCCAAGAGGACAGAAAATTCTCTAACCAGCTATAGCCACTGAATATTAGGCATCTGAACACTGTAGCTCTTTACGCAACATCTGTCTGGTGAATGCACATCAGCTGTTATTAAAGATTATCTCATAATGTTATATGTCATGCGTCCCTTCACTGTTTATTCCCCCAGACGCCAAGGTCAATTTTATTTTGCTTGTTTAATCAGTTTACAGAAAAATAAAACAAAAGGTTTCTACTGTGAATTAATTCCAAAAACTATCTGACCCCTGAACAACAGATGATACATATTTGGCAGCTAGGTGGCCCCAGGATGCCACTGCTGCAGAGGAGACCATCACACAGGGGCCGCAGCTATTAGAGTCAACACAACAGTGACGGAGAAAAAGGTTGTTGTCAGAGGTGACTGATGGAAATTTAAAGTTGATGTGTGTAAAATTTGTGTCTCAGTTCAATCTCTGCAAGGCTCTCTGCACACACACACACACACACAGAAACACACACACGTGTGCGCGCGCACACACACACACACACACACACACACACAGCTCCCAACCCAAACCTCTGTCTTGAATGCTTTTTGTCAAACGTGTCACCACCATCAGCACATTAGCGAGCGAGATGGAAAGAAAACCATAAAACAGCTTCGCCTGGTCTGCGCTGAGTCAGCGCCAAACCTCGCTCCATATCTGTCATAAATGATACAATTAAATGTAATCCTGCCTGCCAAGAAGGAAAGGAGGCAGGGAAACGGAGGGGAGGGGGTGAGGAGGGGGGCCGTCAACAGTAAAATCGGATGATAAACGTTGTTGGTGCTAGCACAGTGTGTGGCAAGTGCAGGGGCTGATCAGAGAGCTGCACTGTGCTCGCTTCCATCTGCCGGCGTGGAGGTGGTGGGAGAGGACTGAGATTCCCAGATTCCCAGATTCCCAGTGCGTCTGCATCTGCGTCTGTGCCAGATCTGCAGATCTCCCTCTTGACCACATTAGAGGTGTAACACACTGGTGGTCTCTAAGTCCTCCATTTGAAAAAGGACGCCCAGCGACTCTTCCCCCGCCCCCCACCTGCTCTACACATATTCTATATGAGCGAATCATCCTCATGCCAACATAAGGTTCCTGGAACACTTGTGGTCAGTCACACAAAAACACATTGCCAGACCTTCCTCTCTTGTAAAACGTGGACTTATCCGTGTGTAACAGTGACTCGCGGGTGCGAGTACGTGACAATTCAAAAGCATTTTGGAATTTCATTGAGGAGTAGTTGAGAAAAGAAAAAGGAGACCACCAGTGCACTGGAAAATCAGATTCAACTTAATTTTGTAACTGCCGACAATTTTGGAGCTGCACACTTATGCTAATGGTTTAATTTAGACGGAGGTAAAGTCAGTCAGCAGCAAACCCCCTGAACTCTGCTTTGTGTTTGGACGAGACGTGATGACGTCAACTAGCAGTACTGATACCGGCATCGGAACCGGGGCGCCCCTAGTGTTCAGTGCACGTGGGATTTAGGAAAACATCACATTTCATCACAGCTGAACTACAAGAGATTTTTGGTTAATGCTTTTAGCAGGTGACACCAGGATGATGGACAGTCTGGGGTCAGACTGCTAGGGGGGCATGCAAAAGGGGCTGCCCAGGTGTGAGGGGTCAAAGGGTAGAGGTCAGGGTTGGGGTCAGTTGATGGGACACCTGCAAGACCCCAGTGAGGGCAACAGTGAAATCAGTGACAGGAGGCAAAAACTGTCACTGATTTCAAAAGAGACAAAAAGGCAAAAACCAAAAATCCAGTTGCGTTCGATTCAATCTCCTTGAAGATAACTATGACCTGGATGAATGAGAATATTCACAGACCAGTGACAGGAGAAAAACTTAACATGTTCCTTCCTTCCTTCCTTCCTTCCTTCCTTCCTTCCTTCCTTCCTTCCTTCCTCAGTCCGTCTGCATAACAACCTCCTCCTGTCGCCCCGTCGTCATGCCTGTTACGCAATGCTAAACAGGGAGCACACGCTGTACGGAGAGTCAGTGCAGCCATTAGACACAGAGCTTTGGAAAGATTAAGATGCAAACACAGTAAACAACCACCACAGGCAGCTTCTCCACCAAAACCAGGATTAGGGCTTTGTCAAATGGCAACGCAGCGCCACAGGCTAAAAACCTTTTCCATGCAAAAGGCACCAGGAATTGCAGCACCACATGTTTTTTTTAATGTTGTGTGGTACTGATGAGTGGGCAATATTTTCTGAGAAGAATTGCGCAATTTTGTTTTTCTTTTTTACTCATTCATTTCTGGAATAACGGTGACCTGCTTTATTTATGACTCATTTTGCAGAGTGCACGCTGACACTGCAGTTGGACTTACGAGGGTCCATTTGTGAGATTGTGTGCAGGTTTGACTGAAAGGCAATGCACGGTTTCCAGTTTGTTGTAATGGCAGAGTCATAAATAATCCCATTTTACTTTACCCACTTTTACTTTGACTTTTTATTTTTTTTGAACGCTGCCTTAAAAAAAAGTCTGTTGTTTAATCCTCAAACTTTTAAAAAGATCATTAGAAATATGATTATATGCTTTTGTTGCAGAAAAAAGGCTGACTCTCGTCTTACAATATTTTAAACTCAATGACTTAAAAAAATTACAATTCTTCATTTGACTCTCCATAATGTATGTGTGTGTGTGTGTGTGTGTGTGTGTGTGTGAAAACTCACATGTGCAAACTACCATGCCTTCTCCAGCGGTGTGTGATAAAGTGGCCCACACAGTGCAGCAGAACAGGCCGTGCTTGCACAGATAACAAGGCGGCAGGCATCTGGTGGAGTTCACTGGCCTGGACACACATAGACACACACACACACACAGACACACACACACAGACACACTTGCCTGATGCAAGCTATGGCTCCACTTCAGTCAGAGGAAACCACATCTTTGGAAGCACAGAAATCCAACTGTGCTTTACTTTGCTTTCCCATCTTCATCTTCTTCTTCTTCTTCTTCTTCTTCTTCTTCTTCTTCTACTGCTTTCTGTATTCCTCACTGGGCAGGAAAGTCCTGAGAGGAAGCTGGTGTTTGTAGAACAAATAAGTCGGAGAACACGGAACAACACGGAATTAATATCGTGACTAAGGGTCCGAAAACTGTTCTGGGCCATTTCTAGTGGAAATGAGAAATACTGAACGCGGTGTGCCTGTGAACACTACACACACACACACACACACACACACACACACACACACACTATTTGACCCCAGCGTTAGCTATAGTGTTAGCAGTGTGGCCGCGGCGGATGTCCCTCTGTTGACTTTGAATGATGTAAGCTGGAGATGAGCTTTGCAGATTAAGAGCGGAGGCAAACAAAGGGCCCTGCCAAGATGAGCCACAGTGTATACAGATTAATACAACAATACAGCCACACGAGCGCTGCCGTAAACCATTTGCATAACTCTTTTTAAAGTGTTTTGGAAAATTTCTTTGCTTTGCTTTGAGGAGATCCCCCCACATGGAAACTTATACCTAGGTGGTCCATTCCACCCCGCATCAGTTGTTTACCTAGGCCTGCTGAGGATCATAGCGAGGGGAAGAAGACGGAGAGAGCGACGCGCATGCACGTTCATATAGATCAGGCAAGCAGAAAGAAGAAATGCATAGTTAGCACTTTGGAGTGATGGAGCTTCCTGCCACTGAAGATAAGCTCACAGCAGCACATTATCCTCATTCCCATGATATTTTGTCTTTAAATTTGTGTTGTTGCATTTTCTGTCTATTTTTTCTATCTATCTATATAAACACAGTCTTTCCAACCGATGTGACCAAACTCTATCAAGTCTCTATTTGTTATGTTGGAGCAACAGATAAGTCAAGGTGAAAAAGTACAAAACACAAATTCACTAGTATGACACCAAACGCAAGTACGAGACACAGGATCATCTGGCAGCGTAGTAGAGTGAATCAGGTGTGTCTTGTTTGCTGCCACAGGTGATGCCAGCTACACACCCTTGGCCACACCCCCTGGCCACACCCCCTGGCCACACCCCACGACCACACCCACTGTCACACACCTGCTCAACAGAAAACCCTGCAACCAAACCAAAACTAACAGAACCATCATAGTTCCATCAGACACACACACACACACACACACACACACACACACACACACACACACACACACACACACACACACAAAACTGATGTTTCTCCCACAAAACTGATGTTTCTCCTGAGAATACAATGTTTTTTATTCTCAGAGTTTTCCATACCCCCCCCCCCTGCCCCCTTCACTCTTACCTGTCGCCCACATCTCAGTGCCGCTCTCAGGCCTCTGTGGGGGTTTAGCATGTGTGAACATGACAGATTGAGCCCCAGTGGGAGCCTTAATTGCATCATTTCATGGATGCGAGTCAGTGCCGTGGTCCAGGAGAGTAAACAAGCTCTGAATCCAGGAGCAGAAACATTGAGGACGGAGAGGTAGAGGGAGGGGGGGTGGGGAGGGGAGGGGTGATGGAGAGAGACGAAGAGGAGGGCGAGGATGAATCCCAGCGGTGATGTAAAGAAGAAAAGAAGAGATGCTTCAGAGGGGGAGACACGCTAACCGAGGTACTGAGATGAATGGATGAAGTGGGAAATATGAACCGGAGGAGGTGTGGGGGAAAAAAATCCCTCGGCTAATAAGAAAAGCTGACAAAAATCAACAGTCTGAATCCACCCAGACCTCCTCCAAGGTGGTCGCCCAGTGCGGTTTGTTGTGTTATGTGATAAGCTGAGAGTGGACTGAGGCCGAGGTAAAAGGCAGCAGCAGCAGCAGAAAGTGTGTCTTCATTAGTAAGTGATCGGGGGCCGGGGGGGATGAGATTTCAGCTGCCTCGGCCGTGTGTTTCAGCGGTAGTACTCAGTGAGTAAACCCAGAGTCAACACATGAGGTCACAGAATACACTACGCAATTAGGAGTGTGAC
Source organism: Trinectes maculatus (assembly GCA_016785345.1). Lineage (NCBI taxonomy): Eukaryota > Metazoa > Chordata > Actinopteri > Pleuronectiformes > Achiridae > Trinectes > Trinectes maculatus. The sequence goes on from JAFBJQ010002941.1 coordinate 73,779, forward strand.
AAATCCAGCTATACAGCTGGGGGATTGACATGCACACAGATGTACACACACACACACACATGCTGGTACTTGTGTCTTTGTAAGGACACGATATATTAATCCCTAACGCTTAATCTCAATTTATACCCTAACCCAAACCTTAAACTAATCATTATCCTAAGACCGAGTCTCAACCTTCAAACAGTTTGAACTCTGCGCACTCCATAAGTAAAACTGGTCCTCATAAATATAGTAGCACAAGTACACACACACATACACATTGTGCAGTTAAAGACTCACTAAAGCAACCACTACAAATGTTTACACAGTTCAGATCAAATATTCTCACATAAATCAATACGGTGGAACCTGGGGGGTGGAGGGTGGATGGGTGGGGGAGCTGGTGGGAGGGGGGCGCACAATGCCAGTGTGAACAAACACAGATGTTAATGCACGAAATTAATCAAAGCCGCTCCCCAGCCACGATCCTTCACTGACAAGACATCATGACTTCATAAGTGAACACATGACATCAAATGTGCAGCTTGCATTGAACAGTGATTTCCACTGAGTTGTGGTCTTGTGGTGCAGTGGTAATGTACAATTAGATCACAGTGGAAACAGTTGTTCATAGTGCGCCAGAGGCAAACGAGACTTGAGGGGACGCCACAATCACAGCGAACAATCAGGAGTTCCAGAAAACTGCCACCGGGCGAACATGGGTGGTATCAGCGGAATCCTGTCATTTGAGTCAACAGATAGAATACTGGTTTATAATGTGGGTTTGATAAAGGAGGAGGAGGAGTGCCAGACAACAGGAAGGGGGCGGGGTTGAGGCTGCGTCTCTGAAACATGGTGGTCCACATTTCAATAATTTTGTTTTTAATGATCAAGCGGGGTTTTTTTTCTTTTCCCTGCGAATCAAAGGATCAGGATTTCACATTTATTAAGACCATATAAATATGGTTTGAATCATTATTATCTTACGAATATCTTGTCAACCAATCAACAGTTTGATCATTTCTACATAAATATGTATGTACATACACATTGCATATTGCACATTGCATACTGGGAGCCATTCATAAGTTTAGTACCTGCAGTATTGACGTGGACCAGGCCAGTGCATCATGTCTGATTACTACAGAAAAGAATGACAAGTAAATACGGTCTAATGAATTGCTCACTTTGTGCTGGAAGAGAAAAAGAATGACTTTTTAATCAGGACTCCATTGCCCCCCCCCCCCCCCCCCCCCCCCCCCCCCCCCCCCACACACACCAGCCCCCGCTCTGCAGCTCTCCTCCTGTTACCCTATAAGTATCGCTCGTGCTGACTCTTTCACTCATGTATACAATATTATAGCATGCACTTCCAGCCATCTCACTCCTGCAAATATTTGGTATACAGGCTCCTCATGTTTATTCAAAGTACTGGGTTACACTGTTTGGGAGAGATAGCCAGACGAGGGCCCTTTGGGAAGGAAAAAGAAAACGATTCCAAATGAAAAGTAATGATTCATGCCACAGATAGTGTATAAACTCAAATACACGCTGGACCTCGCAGCACTATTGGACAGTTCCACCCAATGCAATTTTGATTGGATCCGAACAGTGCATAGACAACTTAGTATTGCATTACTCTAAATATGGCAATGTCTGCACTTGTGTGTGTGTGTGTGTGAGAATGTATGTGTGAGTGAGACCAGCAGAGTGAGGTGGGTGGTCTCCATCCACTATCATTATACAACACAAAGCCTCATTGGTATTTTGAGAAGGAAATTAATATTGCCATCAGCACTGGCTCTTGCGTGTGTGCAAGAGCCCCTCTCCACCCCCCCCCCCAACCCCCCACCCACCGCCCCCATGCATGAACGTGTTTGCGTACTTCCGAAAAACAAAGAGGAAAATTTCCACTTCAGTTGAGGAATTTTCAGCTCGACGTTGAGCAGTGCCATGACGCTGCGTGACGACATGGCAGTCATCACTCAGTGTCAGAACCGCAGGCAGATTTTTCCACCGAGGTAGCAGAGGAAGGAAAAAGCCCCGGGACGCTACCCACACTGGCCCTCGTTTAACTTAAACATTTTCTTTGCATCCTCTTTAACGTCTTTTACCTGGCTAGAGGAAGGAATGTCAGTGGAAATGTTGCAGCTGACTTACCAGAAATGAGACCATTCCCTGTATGGAGCCATGAATAAAGTATGAGGTGCTATGGGTTTAAGAGATATAAGAGTTAGGTCACGCTTCATTTTTCTTATTCAGCATTTTAGCAAAGAACTCCCAAAAAGTCATGAGTGAAAGTTTAGTCTCTTTCTTTAGAATTTATTAATGATCAGATAATGGATACAGATGGAAAACATCAGGAGAGAAGGTGCATCCAGATGTCCAAACCTTCTGAGCTCAGAGCTTTCAATCAAAACCCTATGATCTTTCACAGCAGCGAGAGCCGACACACAGTAGACAGGCGTTTGAAGATGCTCTTATCAGCACTTTTGTTACTGGGGGCAGAAGGTTATTGCCAAGAAATGTTGGTGTCCAAACAATAAAATTCCAAAACAAAAGAGACAAAAGTATTTCAGACATGCTATAAATTTTAATAGACATATTGATATTTCTGAAGAGAGAAACAAAGTTATCCCTAGTTTTATTTACAATACAGGAATAAAAAAAAATGTCACATACAGTACAAAGTAAAAACAACATAAAGAACTTAAATAATTATTTTATTTGTGTAACTACTTAAATAATGAAAATGGTTATTCTATTCACACCACGCCGTCTCAGCAGCTACAATGCAACTTTCACATTAAGTGCTAAAAAAAATGATAATTTTCCATTTTACAGCATGAATTCCATTTTGACTCATGTAATCCAGGTAGAGTTTTATTTCAGCAAACACAAGCGAAGACAATGAATGGATGAAGTTCAATTAGGTGGTTTTCAGAACAACAGCTGGGGAGAAGGCCAGATTCTAAATGTCTGCCTTCAAACCATTAAATACAAAAACTGGCGGTTTTGTGAAGTCTTATTTAGTGAAATTTGGGACAACATCAAATATAAAGTTATTAAGTTACAATGTTATTAGTTTATTTGAACTTGGTCATGCATGTACTGTTATATAAGCTGCATGTGTGTAGCTCGGTTTGAACTTCATTTTAATGAACACATTAGCACACTGACGTGGGTCCAGACAAATCCCACTGTGTTTAACTGATCTACTAACGCGAATAAAAGTGATTTGTTTAATCGTGATAATATTCTTCCAGCTTATCTCCATTAGACAGACCCTAAAGTCAATTCTGAATCTGATCTCCACAGATAAGATCTGCCTCAGACTGTGAGCTGCTTCCACAGCGACTTGGTGGCCCGACAGACTCTTTGTTCATATCACAACAGAGACACATTTCTGACAGTGGTAATAAAACCGTGTGTCAGGGAAAAAGATAGATGGACTCAGCCAACTGCTCTGAATTACTATGCAGGCACAGACATGCATTACTTTTTACACTGGAGTAAAAAAAAAGAATTGTATCATCCCGTCTTTCTTCAAAGCTGCATATGAACAACCACATGAAATGAAATGAACTGACAAGCTTAGTGTAAAACTGCTTTCTATAAACACCATTCTCTCCCATATATTATTACACTTACAAAAATAAACCCGCCTCTATGATAACAATAGTAATGCTATAGTTTTTTTTGTTGCAATGCTAAGTAGTACTTAGGTAAGCTCTATCGGAAATATACACTTCTGCACTATCTCTTCCCTTTGTAGCTTTGAGTCCGGGTTTAGTTTCAGTTTGTGACACAATGAAAGGAGTACCTGTGCTTGTGTGTATGTGTGTGTGTGTGTGTGTGATTGTGAGTATGCGTCTGTTTGTGTGTGTTTGAATGTGAAACTACTTTCATTGCGCTTTTGTTTTTTTTTTAGAAATGTTTAAATTCATTTTGAATAATAAAGTGAATAAAACAAAAATTGAATACAGTGCATGGGAGTAACATGTAACTCCATTTAGATTGTATGAAACTGGCTTTGACAAAGTACAATGTTCTCACTCACTCATCGCTATTACTGTGTTAGGTAAAAGTTCTCTGTTTCATTGATCCATTCTGTACATTGATAGCAAAAGAGTGTTGCAAAACAAAGTATACATACAGTATACTGTTATAGCTTTTTATGACAATGTGCCTGCAAACTAAATACATAAGACAACATGGTTATTCCCGTTTGTATTAGTGCCTTTTGGATTGTAAAGCACTGTGGGCTCTGACTCATGTTTCTCACTGACTTCGAGCTGAAGCTGAGGCAACTTCAAAGTCTGTTTGTTTTGTATGTAGTTATCATTTTGCTGGTTGTTGAAGGGACTGTGAGGACAAATTGGATATCGAGCCACACCACCTCTCACAATTTGAATCCTTGGAGAACCCCTGAACAATCAGCTGTCTCCACTGAAATGCCTCAAACGCCATTTTGGGGACTCTTGAGAAGGCAACAGATAGCCCCGTGAAAAGTTCCAAAGTCTCGGGTTAAAATGGTCTATTCCTGTGGAGTTCCTGTTCCTGTGGAGACAGCCATGTGTAGATGTTTGTCAATCATCTCGCTGCTGTCTGCAGGTCTATCTGGATGTGAACACGGCTTGGATGCCAGGCCTGGTGCTCAAGAGCAAGTTGCTTTGAGGTGAATAGAGAAAGAGTTTGATACTGTGATGTGGGTGGAAAGCAATCTGCGTACTGTACGTGTATTTGAGTGTAACGTGTAAATGGCCGTGTGGGTGTAAGGGAGTTTAAGAGGCCTTATTAAGGACACCTCATTAGAGTCTGCTGGTGGTGATAGGTAGATTTGTGTCAACTTGAAAATGACGGTGGGGAGCATCCCCTGGCTGCACATCCCTATACGATATAACTGGTCAGGTCTAGGAGGTATGAAGTCATGTCAATGATGTGGTCCAGTATACCGTCTTTCTCTTGGTCGTTGGGCATACCCCGCTCGCTCTTCTCACACTGGGCACCGGAGTAGCCACTCTTACACAGGCACTTGTTGGGCTCCATACACACTCCACCGTTGCGGCAGGCTGGTTCACATTTGGCTACGTCACAGAGGAAGAAAGGGAAAATGATTAAACGTCAAAGAAAGGACAACAAAAAAGTGTAGCAGGCCTGCTTTGCATGTCATGTATTATTACATTGTCATTTGCATATTTGGAAAAGAACATCACATGGCTGTTTGTCCAGATGATACCACTCAAGGTACTCACCAACTCGGCAGAAGGGTCCCTCCCAGCCGGGGCTGCAGCAGCACTTGCCAGTAGGAGTGCAGTGTCCGTTCTTACAGTGTCTGGAACAAGCTGTCATCAGCAGCTCTGGTGGCTCCACCTGACGCTGGCACTCCTTCGGGGCATGAGGCCTGCAACAGTTGTTAAAAACGAGGGAAAGTCAGTATGTGGTGCCAGGAATTCATTTCATAATATCGCTCGCATCACGCCCCAACTAAAGCTGGGTCACAACATACTGCTGTCAAATCAAGGCTTAGGAATAACACACGGCCTCCAAAGATATAAACACAGTTTGGAAAATGCGGACGCACACAAATGCAAATCTCCACACAATGTGGGTGAAGTCAGAACATCAAAGGGACATATTGTGATCGCTCCATATTAACACAAAGAAACAGACACGCATGGCGGCAAATGGGCTGAAACAGAATCATTTCATATCACGCTCTACAAATCTGGAAATAATACAGAGGGTGTGTAGTCGAGTTCAAATGTAAAGTGTCTTTTGCATTTGTGGAAAGAGAAGAAATATGAACCATTTTATTATACTAACCTTACTGGCTATTAAAGGACATACCTATGAACTAGGGTTCTGTACTGATGCTGGAATGGAGACACTAAGTAGTGATGTAAATGTGTTTGTGTGTGTACATACCATAAAACCAACCAGATTAATACTACAACTACCATCAGTAATGTTTCTAATTAAATTCTATTTCTGTTCTGCTACTGTACATGACTGAATGTGGGAAAAGATATAGATTACAGCTTCCAGTTAAAACCACAATACCATGTGATGATGACTAAATCTGTGTCACTGTGCAATTGTTTACCCCCCAGTTTGAGAAAATGTGTTACGACAGACGCGCTGACTGATGGCGGTGACAATACTGTGACTGTGTGTGTGTTAAAGTTGCTTTAAATTTGGAGGATGCAGGGTGGGTGGGGCGGGGTGTGCGGATTCCCAGGCTCCCATCAGCACCCAACTCCAGACTCCATCCACACTGGCTTTTGTTGTCGCAGGCTGCATGTAGTTAAAAAAAAAAAAAAAGAGCGAAGGAGGGAAGCAAACAGAAAGAGAGGGAGAGAGAGAAAGCGTAAGAGTCCCTGGAGGATTGTGGGGGTCTGTAGCTAACACTGTTAATAGTAGGCAGGGGTCAGCAGCGCTACTAAACAGTTTGTACGACTGCCAGGGTGGCTGTGAAAACAGCACCTGCTGGTAGCACCACATGACAAAGGCAGCTGGGTCAACAGCCACTGTGGGAATTCATCAACTTTGGGAGGGGTGGTGTATGTGTGAGAGCAAGCGAGTGGGAGAAGTGCAAGAACTCACACATGAGGTGGCTACACTAACAGAGGGCGACGACAAAATCAGATTCACCAAAATACAAATGATGTCAAAATTAAGACAAAAGAGGAGCAGAGAGCAAGATTGGTATTTGAGGAATGAACTAAGAACGTGAGACAGAAATAAGACGATAAGAGGAGGACTGATGCAGGTCAAGACCGTCATTCTGTCCTTACATCACCCAAACAGTTAAATATCTTCTCACTCACCTCCACTCAGAGGTCTGTGTTGTCAGAGCAGTGTGGAAGCTCTGCCTCAAATTTGTTGCTGATCTGTTTGATTATCATCTTTGTCTATTTTTCTCTCTCTCTATATATATATATATATGTGTGTGTGTGTGTGTGTTTAGCTTCTTGGCTCGCTGGGGCCTATTTGATTGACACAAGGTATATGTGAGAAAAAGGCCGTGGAGTGGTGTATATTGTGCACACTAACAATGGCTTAATCAAACGGCCCAGTGTGGTCTCTTTTGCTGTTTTGTCATCTGACTCCATTGTTTGGGGGCTTCTTTTGTAGCTTCATTCCCTGTTTTAATTGTGCAAGAAATTTACTGTGTATTGTAGGAGCCAGGGCTATTCAGTGGGAATGGCAAGCAGCTTTGTCAAGGGGAGGACCACAGCAGAGATGTAGGAAGATTTAGGAGGGATAGGAAAATAAAGAAAAGGCTTCTTTTTTTTTCTGCAGCGTGCTGAGAGCTAGCATACCACACGCTCACACAGACTCACAGATGTGCATGCTCGCGCGTACCCACCACCCACACAGCAAGACAGAGGCACACATACAGAAAAAATATATCCGCAAAAATGAGCACCAGCAGTCGCCTTCTACAGCTCATCTGATGATTTGTGACTTCCATGCGGAATATATTTCCTAATAAAAGTCCCGCGATCCTTTATGAAGTGCAGTGTGCAGATATCTGCTCACTGTGATTGACTCAGTCCAGCTGATAAAAACCTGAATACACCTTCCTCTCCCCCAATCCTCTGGAAGGGGGCTGGAACAAAACAGAATTAAAAAAAAAAAAAAAGCAAACTGCATTTTATGGCAGAGATCAGCAGGAGGGCTTGCTTTATATATAAACATGAAGTTATAGCCAAGGACCAACTGTAAGAGCAGGACAGATTCTGACCGTGTGTGGATGGAAGAAAATATGTTCTTTTTGAGTTATGATATAAACATGTAACTTTATTACATGGCTCCCATGGTCTATTATCCTATATATACAGAGAGGACCTGAAACAAACCCACGTCTTGTGTTGTATTTTAATGCCATTGTTTGTTAGTATGTTTCTGGTCTGAAAAGGAATGCGCTAGCATTATTTTTTCCTGGCATAAACATAATGCTCTCACTGTATAAATAAGTATGTTATTAAATGCAGACTCAGTGGAACTGAAAAGCCGCCAAACGTAGCATATGAATACCTGCCTACACCAAGCAAATCAAACTGACGTTTGAAGGCCAGTGGTTTTTCTGCTTAATGCTAGTAGAGGAAGACAAATAAACAAAAAGCAAAAACAGAAAAACTTCAATAATGCATTTTCTCAATCAGATACTATATTATCTACCCATATTCATTTTGGCATTGTGCTATTTTATAGTAGACTAAAAGTGCTTTGGGTAGGGGTTACGGTTTGGGTGAATAAAATGAATAATTGTGTCATTTCTTAAATTTAAAGGTACAACCATAATAATAATTGTTAAGGTCATCACATAGACTTTAGATGAGTGCATATAATATTTATGTCTTACTGCAATACTACAAACAATATCTGTCTTTCCCTCTTCCTCTCGCTGTCTCTCCCACTCATACACCACTCACACCACACACATTTAGCGTCTTTCAGAATGCATGGTGGCCTATTTATTATTGGAGGGGTACTCCAACTGACAAACAAATACCTAGAAATGAAGTCATCTGGTCAGGACATGTTTACACAAACACTGCTGAGGGATTTTATGGCTGATGTTTCCCTGTAAGCCTTACCGCTCTCCCTGACTGCCACCCCCCCCCACATGTTCCCAAACATGGTTGATCAAAACACAGCACTAGATGCTATACGTGACCACAAAACCCACCATACTCTAAAACAAACCTCTTTCGAACAAGGCTTTCGTGTCCAGATGTCCCTGTACTATGGAAGAGAAAAAGGGGGACGACCACCAGACTTGATAACGCACAGAGGTCAGACACGTTAGCTACCCCATTTACTCTCCCGTCACCCCCTCTCTATCCTCTCTGTAACAGGATCCTAATAATGAAGCCTGAATGTATTAGGAGTCAAGAATCCAACACCACAGGGTCTGCACAGACTAAACAAGTCCAGCTGATGGTGGAAAGAACTGTTCTTTTGGAGAAATGCATTCAGTGGCCATGCCAGAAAACATAAATATGGAGGGAGCCACTAGGGCCCCTTTGAAACATCTGTGGCGTAATTAATTGTGCTAATGCCTGGGTGGCACTGTCATCACACAGGAATAATCAGCTGTGGATATGTTTCTATTATGATTCTGAGGCATGCAAATTTGCTCTCTGAGCCTACTTCTCTTACTTTATCTGCCTCCCATAATTAAATCTGATCTCACCTTAAGAAATATTGTTTGTTTGGGACTTTTCCTCCACATTCACTAAGCTGGACTTGACCAGAAGGGACATCCCTAACCCTGCACAATCTTACTCAACTTCCTCCAAAGGTTCCGACAGAAAGGTACAAATATGGGTGGAGGCAGCTTTAAACCACAGAAGCAACTGGTTTGATTTAAAATGTCTGCTCGTGTTTGCAGTAATGGCTTCACTCTCAGTGTATTTACCAGTGAGAAAAGCTTATACGTCCCTCCTGTACTGTGCGAGATGAATTCATGCCTTGCCTGCATATTTTAGGTCTTGAGTGACAACATGTTTTTTAACTTGCACTTGGCTTTGCACAGTTTATAGATTAATCACTATGGGAATGATTTCTAATACTGTGATGCATATGGTAAGTATTATGACACTGTGACACACGCGTTTGAATTATGATATTGCACTCACGCACACATTCCAGTTGTTTAGCATCAACTGATTAAGCATTAGCCTTCAGAGAAGTGGTCTGGATTGCAGCACTTGAAGAAAACTGCAGCGCAGATGAACTCCATTCACATATTGACGAATAAAATGTGCACTTTGTAATTTGTATTAACAAGCATATTATGCTTTGAAATGTGCTAAAACAGAATAAGAGGTGGTAGTTTTCCTCGATAACAGGTGCCTTTGTATTTCTCTTCGTCACAATTGAATAAACATTGCTAAAAAAATGCATTTGGGGTGTAACACGCTGAAGGATATAAAAAAAGGAAAATGAGAAATAATATTTCACTACTGTGAAATGTTATTAAGTGAATAGGTCTATGGCTCCATCACTGTCAAATAATCATAAATTGCATGTATGATTATTTTAGTCAAACCATAAACCATAAAGACTGTACCTTTTGGGATCCACCAGCTTGTAGAGTTTCCCACTATGTGACTGCACCATGCTTTTGCTGCTTGCCAGTATGTAGACTTCACCTGAAAAGGAAAAAGTCACATTATGAAATCTGTCAGAACAATTTGCATCACATTAATTAATTAAGTGCTGAATACTTCCCTGTGATGGGGACACAAATATGTCCAACAACACTTGAAAAGCCACAAAATTAATTTGCAAGAGAGGACATGGGGTATAATGAGATGGGAAGAAGTGAGCATAGCTCAAGGTTCTGCAGTGCTGCACTTGCCAAAGGTCTTAAAGAATGAATTTAATAGGACAATTGGATGCTCATGACTGGGAACCAGGCGGATAATTTAATGAGGAACAAGCCTGCGAGAAAATTCCATCAGGGGACAAATTGTGAACATGTGTCTGTGGGGCCCATAGTTTGGGATACACTCCTGCCTCCTTCCATTAGTCTTGCACCTCTTGCAAACCATGATTGATAGCAGGAATCTTTAAAATACCACATCAAATAATGACTCCTAGACCTAGCAAGAGCGATAATCAAACGTTTCTGATTATTGTGTGAGTGATCAACATAATGTGTCAGTGTAATCAGTAACATCAGGGCTGGCAGCTAATAGCTCTGTGAGTGTCCTGTGAGGGTCAACCTGATAAACTGTTCTGTGTCATATTAACTCACTTACCTCAGCTCACCCTATCTAATGTTAATGCTGCAGCCTCCAGGTAAACTGTCATACGTCTCTCTGCCCATGCAAAATGCTGCCTTGTAGGTGGCCCAGCACAATAATTGGTTTTTGCAGTACCATTGCTTTCTTATGGAAATCATAATTAATCCCTAGAGAAATATGTACTATTTAATATCCTGTTGGCAATGTGCCATAGAAGTAAAGTCAATTAGTAATTAGATTCCCTGTAATATCAAATGTCACTTCCTGCTGGTTAGGTGTTCAGTCTTAGGATTATCCTCTGTAAGCATACTACATCACAAACAGTGTATTCAACAACCACCTGGAAAAATCCAAATCATAACGAAAATATATATATACAACCTATGATGAATATTTAACGAAGTGATTCTACATCATTATCTTTCCAGAACTCTAACTACTAACCTAGTTCATCCTCTCCGAAACCCAAGATGTGACCCACAAGCACAGAGCCACATGAGCTGGTTGAGCCCAGACACAGAGCTTTTTCCTGCCACTGTTCACCAGACTGTGATGTTGACAATGTTGACTTCTGGAGGATCCGCAAGTTACTGTGGAAAACAAAACACAAAAAGTAGGGTCCTTTACTCCAGCTATTAATTTATTCTAATATTGACATTCAAATGATTCCGTTAAGTGTGTTCTACAAATTAAATGGACATTTCTAATGTTTAGGAATCTCTGTACAATTGAGAAATACATGTGATACGTGCATTTGATTTGCAGTTGCATTGGCCTTAGAGTTGAAATTTGGAGACAAGGACAACTCTTGTAACGTAGTTCACTGACCCATCTTCCGTTTCCACATAATGTCTTAGCTGGTATTTTTAAGACCTCTTTTCAGTTTCAGAACAAACAACATGCTGGAGCCTTCATGTACACACTACAATATGCCCCCAAATTGTAATAAGGCAGCATTTTATAGTGATCAAAATCCTAAGGAAATATTTTATTAAGTCACCGAACTAGAACACTAGCAGCCACTAGATGAAGCTAGCATCATGAGTATGCAGCATCAAGTCTATAAAGATCTCATGTCATACAGCAACTTAATCTTCAGTGACATTGTTAATCAGTACCGTTCAACAGTCAGCCCTTTTTCTTACTTACCCATTTTTATCTCCAAATACATAACTGCCGTACAGTCTCCGTGACTGACAGCCTCTGTAGATGAAACCTCCTACAGGTGGTGTCCCCCCACTGGACTGCAGGTCATAGACAGAAGGCTCGTTTTCTAAGGGACAAGGATGCAAAATTTTGATTTAGGGCACTTCTGCTTGTCATCCAAAAACATGCTGACTACACACATCACCAGCACCAACACGGCATTATAACCTTTATTCACATGTGTGATGTTAAAGCCATGTGTTTCTTTTTTTTTTCGATTACTCTTGTCTTGGCAAGGGACTGTATGAATGGAGGTTTGCTGCCTTTAAAACTTTATGATCTAAGACTTGGTGCACTCATTTCCCAACAGTAATCACTTTGCAGTTAGGGTAACTGGCTACATCAGGGACATAGCCAAGTGAAAGGGGGGCTGTGACAAGAACCAGCACACACACACACTGAATTAGAGCAAGAGATCAAGGTTGAGTGATTCATTTAGGTTGCCGAAGCAACTCACACTGTGGAAAAGATAACCAATCTAGTGTAAATAGCACTAATTTGTTTTCTTTGTAAAGAGAAGCTTTGTCAAGGCACTGGTCTTAGTGATTATTTTCTCAGCATGGTAAGAAATAGGTCGACTGTGTTTTGCACGGTGTTAAACCAACATCTCGACACTGACTTTTGTTGACAGCTATAAATCTTACTTGTGGACAAACTCACATTCCATTGGAAAATCTAAACTCCACAGGGGAAAAGATCACATAATTTCTTACATTTAACCATCACTGTCTCTGCATTCAACCCATTGTGTTTTCTGAACTTGTTTCCAAGACACCATGTTCTAACAAAACTTAAGATAATAATAATAATAATAACCCACCATAATCTTTCCCTTTAGTAATCTCCAGTATTCTTCCTGATGAAGTGTTTTTACCACTGGCATCTGTACAAAGGATAAGAAGACTCCCGTTGTCTGTTTGAAGACGATCCACAGCACACCTACAGAACAGAATATCAGGTGGGAATACTTGAGAAAAGGAAATAATGTCCTGGCACCAACCAGCTACAAGATAGAAAATTGTCAGAAGCGCACCTTGAGCTACATAACTCCAAAAAAAGAACATAACTGCTATGAGAGACCCTCAAGAATCATTGAATTACTCTTTACATTTTTCACTCACCTGCCTGGATCATGTAACCCATGGGCAAAGATTTCAGGGGGCTGGTTTGTGCTGTTGAAGTATGGGTTGTTCCGTGGTATGGAATAGGGTGATGTACAGCTGTCCGTGTCCACATCTACCCTTAGGACGGACCCTGTGAAATCACTGCATTCAAACACACAAACAAAAAAAAAAACACCTTCACAATGGTACAAGCTAGAAAAGGATTCAATAATGGGGCATACAAAAGCCTCATTGATACATGAGCCTTTTTACTTAGAATCTCACCTGAGTCCGTCCATTTCCTCCATGTCATCGAGGGTGATCATGCCATCTCCTAGGAAGATATGCAAAAGCCCATCAGGGCCAAACAGGAGTTGGCCTCCTAGGTGTTTTCTATGCAGCTCAGCTACTTCCATCAGCACCCGGACAGTCCTGGTATCCACTTGGTTTGGGTTTTTCCTGAGGAAAAAAGATAAATCACAGCTATTATCTAGTTGAAAAAATACTGCAGCTAATATGACAGGCAGCCCAACACTGGAGAGGGTAAAGGCCACCGTCGAATTCTAATGGCTTAAAATATGTAGCATAAGATGTAATGTCTTGATCTCACATTAGGATTCTCTCAGATTACTTTAAAGAATAATTGTGCTAGTGGGTAAAATATACAATTTTAAAAAAGCCGACATTACATATGAAACAAAGGACAACATCAAATGCATTTCAAAACTCTGTTTTCTGGAGACGTTTAGTCTAAATCTGATGCATTACCTCATTCAGGCAAATACAGTGGGTGGAACTCTGAAGATGTAACACACGCTTCAAAATGTTGCACAATTCCATGTGCAAAGTGTTTTTTAGCTTCACGGTATCAAATATTTCATGACGTGTTATTTTGGGTAGTCCTGCAATTTTTCAAAACTGCTTGCCAGAGAAAAAAACTACATTCTTGAACTCGCATCAAATACTTAAACTGTCAGCTCTCTATTGGACCCTCAAATTAAGGACTATGCACTGCAGTCGCAGAGACTGCATGCCAAGACTATAATTAAGATTAGATCATTAAGTCAAACATGCAATTGTGATTATGCAAATTAAAATATGACACCTAAACACGTTTGTGGGAGAAAATTTTCTTAATCACAGCTCATTGTGAAGGGCGTGTGTAGCATAGAGACAGCAAAAGGAAAAATACTGCTGTCATCAAGCTGAACGTTGCAAATGAATGGTCGTCACGTATTTGGCAAAACACTGAAAGTTCAATCTCTGGGACGTTTGACTAAATCTCTGTAAGACTAAAATTGTTTTTATTGCATCTTTAGAAAAATGACTCTGTGTGCCCTTGGAGCGTTCATATTTACTGTGATTAACATGGTTTCTGGCTAAGTGTGTTAATGTTGTTAGTTCAAATAGTCAACGATATCAATCCATCGAGAACGCTGTAATTTTAAAGATTGTCTTGAACTCATGGCATTAAAAGTTAATTATGTCCATTCAGACACATGCACACACACACTTCTCCCATTACCTTGAAACGGTGTATTCAACCACACGGAGAATGTGGTCGTGTGGTCCGATGGCCCAGCGCTCTTGGTTGGTGGTGTAGGAGACGTAGAGCTTGCCATTCTTCTTGTAATTGGGGTGGAATGCCAGGCTTAGCAGGCCCCTTTCATCTCCACCCTGCAGTCAGATGAGAAATACAAAAGATCCAGGAGTTAATTATGTCCCTCCTCGGCTTCTACTTGGCTGTGTGGGGTTGGGATACCCCCCCCCCGGTCATCTTCATCGTCACCAAGACCACTACATGCAATCCCAACACACCCACCACCCTACACCCACTTTAATTCTTCAACCTCTCTAATCCCTTTTTTTATTTATCCATCACATTCCCTTTCACACCCCTGCTATTCTCTCATTCTCTCTTTTTCTACCCTCGCCTGTTTCACTTCACACCTTCACCAGCCTCCTTGAATATACCATTACCAACTATTATAAAGCATTTGACTCTGGGTAGAGCTGCACCTCCTCTACAACCCCCCCGCCTTTGCCCAGTCTTCTCTGCAGCCTGGTTATGTGCACTTGTGCTCAGGGTCGGGGGGCCCCTGTGACGCCCAGGCCCTCCCGGTGGCCTCCATTGTGCAGTGATTTGTGTGTGTAATCTTTGGGGGATATCCGTGAATGCTACCCTGAGTGGGTAAAAGAATTTATTAGCTCACTCACAGTTCATAGAAAGCACAAAAGTGCAGGGTACTTCAGTCCATGCTTTTTGCTCCCTGTCCCCTCACTCTTTCCCGATTTAGGGAAAAAAAGAAAACCTAAACAAGGAAGAAGCTGCCAACTCCCACTGTCTTGGCAACATGTTTAGAAAACATCCAAATTGCTTGTGTAATATGTAAACCTTTGTCTCGCCCCAGAGGCAGCTACATCAGTTGTCACTACCCTGGTGGTCCTCCCATCATAGTTAGCTGTAATAATCAGCTCTAACATTTCATTCCCTAGGCAAGCAAGTCATGCTGGCCCTTTATTTATGCTCCACTCTGCCTCACTATATCTTCTTGACAAATAATAAACCGACTGCTGGGCTCAGGTGTGAAGAATGTTTATAAAGTGGTCCCTGGGTGAGCGTATCCATTCAGAATAGCTTGATTCATTTTTTTTTATCCTTTTTTACTTTCATTTACAAAATGTATGTGTCATGCCTCAGGTATTCCCCTCACAAAAAAGTGAATAAGAGGAATTCAGAAATATATATATCTTAGTTAGGACTACAGTGGCAGGCTTTAGATAGGTGTAGTCTATGTCACAGACCAAGGAACACACATTGGATGTACGGGATCTTGTAGTTTTGTAGCCCTGTCAAATATAGCAGTGACACAGGCCACATGCAAGTGCAAAAGAGATGACTCTTTGGGAAGGAATGTACCAATGAGCAACAACAGAGGCCCACATGATAAGCCACAGGGGTTCTATAAATCTGAATATAAAGTAAGATGTTGTGAAAGTTGACAAATAAATCTCCACCCGAAAAGGCAGTTCCTCTGCAAAAATTTACGAGGACTACTAAATGTCAGATCATTGAAGTCAAATAAAAAAGGAGTTATGTGGGAGTGCATGTAGAACATAATACATCTGTATGTTTGCTGGGAGCAGAGGTGGCTGCATAGATTCACAGTTTTTTCTTGGGAAGCAAATGTCTCCACTTTACCATCCATATGAGTGGGATGGCGAGACCCACATCCCTAAAAAACACAGTTCCAAAGAGCCTTCCACTCAGACCCAATGGGGGACCACCAAGATATACAGTGAACAGTCGGAAAAATTAGCTCCCTTGCTAATGACCATCTTTGTCAGCGGAAGACTAACAGCAGAGCCATAAGAAACAACTCATAGACAGCTTCACACTGCGGAGCCAGTCTAAGTCTATGATACCTGATTAAAATGACAACTGATCATAGAAAAAACTGCTGTTAAAGCTGCAGCCAGTATTATTCTGGCTCAATTTAAAAGCCAATACACTGTATGAACTAGTTAATCTAGAGAGTGAGCAACTTTTGTTTTGCTATGTATGGTACGTTTAGTCAGCTACACCAATGTGTGCACCTACTGTAGATACTGCTCCTTAATAACACAGATATAACCAATTTGTTTATTTATTTATACACAGAAATTACTCCACTATGTCAAACAAAATAAAACTTCCTGTTTTTTTCCTAGAACATCTTTGTCTTTTTTATGACTGCCATCATTCTTCTACAGCCAGTCATGGGGTTCTGATTGAATCTCTCATGAGGAATTATGTCTTCATTTTTCACAAACACCTGCCTCTGCATTCCTCCTTTCCCTCCATTTCTGTTCTCTGGGGCTCTGGCTCTGGCACTGTCAAAGAGTTGGCATAATTCCACAGAAAGCTGGAAAAAGCGGCGTTGCGGGGATGAGGAGAGGTCGTATCACACAGTGTTTTACATGGAATGTTGACGCTGTCTGAGTGGCAGAGGCAGCGACACACAATGCTATGATTTCCATTTCTGCGGGAGCAGCTGTATTTGAGTCTGAGTGACTCAAATACAGCCTGAACCTTTTGATCCCTCCTCATTGGCTCATAGGCATTCCTCCACCAAAAGACATTCCACACGATTCAGTTGGAGCAAAACAATGTGTACGCCCTTCACTCATAGACGACCTGAAAAATATAAGCTTACACTTCCCTCACTCACAGACAATACACACACGTCTTGTGTATTATTCTCTTATTTTATTCAGTGCCATGAGAATCTTATGTCCAATTGCAAACCCTCCACCTGTTAATACATAAATCCTATAGCAAGAGTGTAGGGATTCTATGATATACTAATCCTCTCACTAACCAAAAATAAACTCTAATCCATCATGGACTGTGGCTAAGAGAATTTATAATAACAATATCATCACAATATCTAAATACATTTAAATATCTAAATAAAATATTTTTTTTACCAAATTTATTAAACTATTTTTCCATTTCAAGGTTGCCACCAGTATCAGCATACAGTGACACCCCTGATCTGAGGCATATAGTTAAGTTCCTGGTCTGCTATAATTTCTTTAAGCACTTCAGATTTCATGAGCAGACATCCCACTGTCTGAGGATAATGGTGAGATCAACATGTGTTTGACCCCACCCCTGCTCCTAGTCAGAGTAAATAACAAAGATGAGTAAGGCTACTTATTTTAGTCTGTATGGGAGCAGCCCTGAGTCTCTGATGACACTGAGAGCGCTCAGCAGCAGACAGAAAGAATAACATGCTTTGAGTTATTTGTTTTAACAGTGAAATATTTTATAAGAGGCCCTCCTGTTACACGAGATGATACATGTCTGCTTTGGAGACCTGCTTACAGATGTCTTCAATTCATAGAACCCATGGTCACTGTTATGCATGCATCCCCATCAGACTCTTTCCTGAAGCTGTACAGTGCAACATGCTGCCACAGTTTGAACTGAGGATGCAGTGTTAGTGTCGAAGTCTATAAAAACCTCAGACACCACTGAGTATGTTGTTTGGTCAGTTCGGTGTGTGTGATAATGTGTGTGCTTCTGCAATGCATGCGTGTGAGTGGTGGTGTTGGAGTTGGTGGGGTGGGGACTGAATACAGAGATTGAGTGTCCCACCCACCGTGCTGCTAGAGGCCCACATCACTGCAGTACAGCATTGTTTCTGAGCAATTCTGCTTAATTGGCTCCAGGGGAATCCATGGAAGGAGGGAGATAGAGGAGCAGGAGGAAACACAGAACATTACAATCAAAGCATGTGCTATCCTATCTCCCCGTGCGTTAATTAGCACATAATAATGATGATTAGCTGCGATCAGATTTGATTTATGACTGCTGGTTCAGTGTAATTACATAATTAAATGCTAATAGTGTGCAGGCACCACTTGCAGTGGATTTGTTTTGGCTGGAGATGTTCCGCACACGTTTCCATAGGTGCAAACAGTTGCACTGTAAAGATTAGGGTAGAGGCTCTACCAAATTAGTTCCCTCTAGAGATTTATCACAAAATATTTCATACTCTATTTGCCATTCTCCTTCTCTTTCCTGTTACTGTTTACATCTGTGCTCAAAACACATACGTATTATTTTTATAATACCACTGTAATTTCTTATGTCATTTTAATACTATAAAGGCGGGCACATTCCTACCTTCAGGCCACTCTGTACCAGCTTATGGATGTCCAGGAAGGGCTCTTTGATAAATTCGAGGTCATGGTTGAGTATCCTGACAATTCCCTCCCTCTCCAGGACAAAGAGACGCTGAGATCCATCCCCACAGTGCACCACGGCTACAGGCTGCCTCAGACCGCTCAACACCTCCTGGGCACAGTAGCAGTTGTGTTTGTGTTTCCTGGGTGACAAGAAAGACACAGAAGATCAGAGGGAAATAGCGGCAGTGAATAATCCAGTTATCCAGTCAAAGTAGAAGGAGCATGACATAATGGGAGGTAGCAGTGTGGAGGGAAGCATAAAAAAAAAACAAGCAATTATTTTTATCTAAAATTATTTAATGGCATTTACAATAATGTTCTAGTGATATTCAATTAATTATCGGAATGTTATGTTCTCTATTTGTTGAAAGTTATTTGACTGTATGTTGGTTGCAGCTTTTCAGGTGCAAATGCTGCTTGGCCTTTTTGCCTCAGGAAAAACAGAGATGAAAGCCAACATTACCCCCCTGCGACCAAAGGGCAAAGCCCTCTGATGTACAGACCCTTACAGTGAGGAAAGGAAATGGATATGCATTTTTATTGTGCTAGCAAAGCCGAACAAATGCAGTCTAGACAAACTTTAGGATCAGATGAGCTTTTGTGGCTAAAATTATGAACAGCGGCAAAATGAACCAGTGAACCCAGAACATGTGGCAAATGTGCCAGATGGTTCTGCAAAAACATAGAAATTTGAAGCTGAATGTCATACTAAGTGCTAATAAACCCTGAAAGCTTAACTTTGTTGAAGGATATTTAACTAACCAAGGCTTTTTTTTGAAGAAAACATGGTTGAACTTTGATTACACACCTGCTGATATCTTCTATTTTCTCATCTCCCAAGTAGTTGGAGTCTTGCCCTTGTGGTTGCTTTCGTTGAAAATCTGGAAAGCATAGACTGGCATCTCTCCTCCCATAGTACTGGCAGAACTCATCCACGTCGGCTTGAAACAATTCTATCAAACACAACAGAAACAGACAGAGACAGAGGCTCTTACACCTACGGTAGATACTGCATGGTTAAATGACTACAAAACATGGGTCCAGTGAATATTCTCCTGATGTTGTTATGATGATGTGTGGCTTTTCGTCTCCTCTATGTGTGTGAGTGTGTGTGTGTGTGTGTGTATGTGTGTGTGAGAGAGCGAGAAAGAGAGTGTGTGTGCGTGAGTATAAAAGTGAACAAAAGAGTAAATGAAAGACAGAGGAAGAGAGAGAGGATTTGATATGTTTGCATGCTGTGGGGGTTGTAGCGACGCTTGATGAGCCAAACCAAATTCTGGTCAGACTGGGATAAAATGAACAAGTGAGGAGAAAGTGGGCCAAACCAAATGAATCACAGATTTTAGACATAGTCCTACAGTAATCTCTCACTGATCGAGAGTGTAAAAGACTGCATATTTAAGCTTATGTTGTCTTTAATTTAAAATTATAAAATTATGCTTATGTCCCAATCTGAAATTCTATGCAAAAAAAACCTCTGCAGTCGATTTTGCAACACAGTAGTCAGTGATGATGATGCACATGTTTGTCCTGGAGGATGCCTTCATTACTTTAGATTATTAATGAGGAGTGTCAGCAAACAGCAGCAGCCAGTGTCTGATTAATTCAAAAGGAAATTCATCTGAGATGTCATACAGCCAAAAGCCTGTTGGCAATAAGACAGTTTAGGTTTCCTCTGGAGGTGGACTTCTATGATGCAGCGCATAATTACACATTTGAAATACACCCAGTACATAATCTGGACAAAATGAGGACATGACTTTTCTTCATGTTCTGCCAATTTAAACTACATAAACAGAAAAACACAAACCCGAGCCCTGATGCCCAGACATGTCATTACAAAGCACAAAGGCCTAACCTTTCATCCAGTAAAGTCACATTACCAAATCCGGCTGATCTAGAGGTTCTACTCACAATATCTGTACACAAACCCAGTAATATTATCAACAACACAGAAAACTTAAATTAAATTAACTTAAATTAAAAAAAACAGTGACACAGAAAGATTCCCACATTACACAGAATGATGATAAGATTCGTTGTCATATTATGCTAAGCTCAGAACTTGTAAAGCTATGACAACACCAACATTTCTACAATAGTCTTCCTTGAAAAAAGTGTGTTCAGTGTTCTATCGTTCAGATAAGTCGGACTGTTTTGCATTACTGAGCAACACATGGGCACAGCATGGGAAATGAAGTAATCAATCTGTTAAATATGGCAAGTAATCCTTAATAAACAATGATGTTTTCAGGGTGAAAGATATTCCGGTTTTCCTGCCAAGCAAAGACACAAACAGTAACTGGCCGTGTTTTTCTAATTCAGCATATAAATTCAAGGTAAGATTGCCATCACATCATTCCTCGTTTCCCTTGAACCTATTAATTTTCCTAAAACGTTCCCTTGCCATTGCAAAATGGGATCTGAATAAACATGGGTGTCATACACAACTACTCCTCCAAACAGTGCAGTCACAACATTATTCCCGGCAGTGTGCAGTCGTTCTCAGAGGCCCTTTGTGACCTAAAAACAATCTTAACAATATTGTTTCCTTTAGTCAGTCCCTCAGAGGACCGACGAGAGCAAATACACCAGTGATAAAAACACAAACAGGGCTCTCCTTGTCCCTCCTTTCATCTCCCTCTCCTGCCACACACCAACTGCATGGGCTGACCACACCAAATACTAGAGGTGATAGGATATCCCCTCAAACATCTAAACACAACATGGAGATCAAACACACACACACACATCTCTGGCATTACCACCCACCCTCATGTGTATGCAGTTATCTTAACCATGCTGGTTGGGGACCTCGGGTGCAGGGTGGGTGGGTGGATGAGTGAAGAGGGGAGGAAGATATAAGGAAAAGGGACTGCAAGAAAGGTGGGCAGAGGAGAGAGTGGAGGCAGTAAATGTCCTTACAGATAAATAGGTGCTAAGAACACAGCCAAATCAAGAGTTGGTAGGAAGTTTCATGGAAGCAAGGTGACAGTTATGGATGCCGTAAAGGCTACCGTTTCCTTCTTAAAACCTTTCAATTTTGAATTTGCGAAATACCGTCTGTTCATATGTGTTTCTGCCTTACACAAAAACATCCAGATCCACATTTAAAAAAAAAAAGTTTTCCTCCGATGTTAAGGTAAATCTGAAAATTCACAAAGAGAAAAAAAGAAAAGGGAGAGCATGCAAAAGAAAATGATAAGTGATTAAAGACAGAGAGCAAAGACAGAGGTGGAGAGGGAGAGAGACAGAGAGAAAGACAGAACTCTGTCCATATTCCCCGCTCCCCAGCGCTAAACTTATACTTCCATCTGGTTATCTTCCAAGGCAACCTGGGTGGCCCACCCTAAGTACTTGACATCTTGATGCACTTCAGCAGTTTTACATACACACAACCTTTGTAGAAAAATAAATGTGTCATTCGTCACCACATATGCTGATCTGCGGAGGGTTGGGGGGGGGGTGAGTGGGGAGGAGCACGACAGTGAATAGAGGGGAGAGGGGCAGTCGTCTCTGGATTCCTCTCTTGAGCTTTTTTTTGGTTTTACTCCCTGAGCCCATATGTCTGCCGGCTCATGAAAAAGTAATGTCATTCCAGACAAGTCCTCTTCTTCTTTCTTCTTCTTCCCTCCTCCTATGCTCTGTGGAGTCCCACTCGCCACCCTCAATGTAACTGAAGCATCGAGCATGATGTGCCAGCAGGCCATTGGAAGCAGACTTTGGATGAACTGGGTTGGAATGTATGTGTTTGATATTTGACTTGAGCTGCAGCACACCATGTGGGTGGGTTGCAGACAAGTGTGTTTGAAACTGTTCTCTGTTTGCAAATCTCGGACGATCTAATCAGTTTGTGGCAACAGAGACTGGAAGAAGACTTAGCTGGAGGAGAAAACTCAGTCAAAAAAGTGTTTGATCATGTTTGGAATGTACTCTGAAGGCACAGGTACCTGTGATCTTGCATCCCTTCAAAAGAATTTCTTCTGAAGACCAGCTGCTTTCAGGGGGGAGAAGGGCTCCTATGATTTAACAGTACCATTCCACAAGGAAACTGTTGCAACAATGTTATTTTCCTGTTCCTTGAATTTGCCATGTCACAGCAGACCCTCATAGCCCGAGGGGTCAGCAAAGAAACACTTGTTTAGGTTCATGTCAACTTGAAACTTGAATTTAAACATACCGCTGACAGCGCATGAGACATGTTTTTTTTTAAGTGACTATGCCTAAGGAAGGCGAGTGTGGGACAGTCATGTCTAGACCACAGAATATGCAGGTCATTATGTGGAATACAGTATCAACTCCAGGAGCTGAGTCCACTGACAGAGCATTAAACAATTCTTTCTGCTGGTCAGACTGAGACTGCATTTAAGAAAGTCGTTCTCGCATTCACCTTTGAAAATTCAATATGTGCCATTCATATGTACGGAAATGCCTAAATTTTTTTATTTTTCACTATTATTACTATTATTAGTCTTATAAACGTCTACAAGATTGAAAGATGCATAAAAAAGCGCAAATATTGCTCTGCTGTTTGCTGGACTAAATTTACTGGATCAGTCAGACTGCAGATTAATCAGCAAACTTTGTGTCTGAAAAGGCATAGTGTGGCAAGTAATTTTACTGATGCGTTAAAGTGCAACAGTAATGCAAAAAGCAAATCTGCAAGCAAGCAAATGGGTGAGACAAGCTCAGCAAAAAATGGAGGTGAGGTCAGATGAGGTAAGAGTTGGATAAATAAATATCCACAGACCAGACTACTGACGCACCATTTCTTGCATAAGTCCAAAAATCTGCCACTTCTACATGCGCAGGCTGAGTCTCTATGAGAAATGACGCCTGATGTGAATTTTAATTCATCACAATCAGATGTGTCAGTTTCATTTCAACTGTAAGGGAGACCGATATTAATAAACATATGCGTACTTTCACTCGCTTCATGTGTACGTGTATGTTTGCTTGTGCATCACCAGGTAACCGCACAGGAGCCGTAATTAAAGTCGCATTCATAATCATTATCTGTGTAATTACCTGGTATGTGACCCCTGCAGGTATAGTAGAACTCGCGGCAGAAATCCTGGCAGAGCCGTGGCAGGTCTGGCTCCCTGTGTGGCACCTTATCCATGTCCAAGGAGTGGAACAACACCTGGGCATTGGGGGAGCAGCGAGCACACTTGATCTCCTCCAAGAGACGTCCACATTCTGTGTTGTTGGTGGAGAAAATCTGGAGACCACACACAATAAGGACCAGTATCTGATTAAAATGGCTGGCTGTTAACTTTTACCTCTTACTTCATATACCGCAACATTTGGAAAAAGAATTAAGCATTGTTAACATTAGACGAAGAAGGAGGGAAGGTTTAGATTGAATGGTTTATTTTCAATCGGTCATTATCCTAAATTCCTGACAACTTGAAACACAGTTTTTAAAGGACTATAAAATTATCTCGGTGAGCCCAAATGAACTTTTATAGGCAAATATTAAGCCTTGCGGGTTTGCAGCTATTAGTGTGTATATATCAACCCATGTAATGTGTAACATTAATGGCTTTAAATTCATGTTTAGACTGTCCCGACAATAAAAAACAGATGCCTTAGCACTTTCCCTCAGCAGACTTTTCGGTTTAACAGCTTTAAATTAGGCAATCCCAACCTAGGTATACCACACAGAATGGCAAGAATTGCTACCTGACACAATTACTCCAGATAAAACAACACAGTAAAACAGCAATTGCATGGTAAAAAAAACCCAACAAAGCCCATTTGTCACATCCAAAGTCTCTGGATGGCAACAAAGTGTAAAGCAACTAGTTTTACTGCTTCCTACTGCTTGAAAGATTGCTTCATCACATGTCACAGCAAGTGTTGAATGTCACACTGCAAAGGACACATTTTTACTGATAAATGTGGTGTCACCTCCTTCCAGATGTTGCCACTGAAAAAAAAACCCTGCAATCAAATCCCTGCAATTGGTAATTACGTGGGTATTTTTACTTTTCATATAAAATCCCAAACATATGTTTTTTGTTTTTGTTTATGTTATTATTTCTCAATATCACAACTCTCAAATTATCCTAAATTTTAAATTTGTTAAACTCTGAGGTTGGAACACCCGGTTTGCTTATAGAAACCGACAGAGAGATCTCATTCACTTTCTCGCTGTTTATGTACCAAAGTTCATAAACAGTTAAAGTCATGTTACAATTCCCATGTCTGACAGATCCCAGCGCATGAAATGTATGAGGCCAAGTAAGAGCCTCTGTGACTGACTTGGAATCATTATTCAAAAGTACACAAAGAGTTAATCCAAAAGAAATTAGCAGGATTATTTACATAACAAATTAGCTGTAATAAAACACAATGTAATCTGTTTTAGGTCAAGAGCTGTGCTGCCTGGGCAGTCAGGCAAACAGGCAGGCAGGCAGGCTGGTAGTGCTTTGCTCTGTGTGAGGTCCATGTGTAAACACCAATTTAGAGATAGACAGACACATCATTCCCACTCTGGTATCAACAAATTAGCAGTCTGTCGAAGTCAATTACACCAGCGGTCCCAAGGCCAACATATGGACGCCGTACACTCTGCTCTGATTGCAGAACAAACTGTAACCGACGAAAGGATTTTCTGTTTAAGTTGTACAAAGCTGTGTTTACCCGACAGGTGGCACAACCCCTGGCAAAACCCAGAGGGCCTACCTGCACATATACTGATGTATTCCCAGTAAATTCCTCATCAAAAAAGGCTGTATTTGCTCACTAAAAAGGGAGGCCCCGGCTGGCTTTGACCCTATATGTTTGGTGTGTTTGTTTGTCTCTGTGCCCTCTACACTCATGGCATGAAGTGTTGTGGGCATGCCTGCCCTCCTGCTCTAAATTGCCCATTGATTCTGTGTGCCATGGGCTGGCACGAGGTCCGCGAAGGGTAGCATTTGTGTTCTCTCAGCCATGCCCCGTGTCCATATGTTGCTGGGATGGGCTCCAATGTTGCCATCATCCAAACCCGAACAAGCAGACCTTTGTTTGTTGTCTGTTGCTGAATCCGGGTGAGCGTGTTCCTCAAAAGCAAGGGGGGAATGGCAACGAGGCTCAGACTCAATGACGGGAATGAAAACGGCTGAAGAAATTAGCCCAAATCGTACACACGGAAGGAAATAACGAAAATATACTATGAACAGATACCCAGGCTGTTTGGGTATATGATCTAAAGTTGGCTTCAGGGCAACACATAGATGTAGAAGAACAGCTGTTTAACTAGTATTTCCTTCTTACACTGCCTCTGATACAGCTGGAACAAACACATTAACACAGGAAGAGACACTGGACAAAAGTCACTCATTTTTAAATTGAAGGAAACCTGTCGTGTATAGGCAACATCAGGCTCTGACAAAGCACTTGTCCTCTGGGAATAGGTGTTAGTTAGTTGGCAGGAGGACATGGTGGGGGGAAACACACTCTCTCAAAGGCATTAACGCTCGGCTCGGGCTGATGACTGGGGGAGAGTGATGTTCTCCGGCTTCTCCCATTAGCCAAACCAACAAACACAATGGTGTTGTTGTTATTCTTTTGCCATAATCAGAAAGGGCTCCGTGTGTGGGCAGTGTAGTGGGGAGGAGGAAAAGTCGAGTTCGTCTCATTCAGTTCCCCCACCACCCCCCCACTCCTTCTTTTATTTGCATGACTTGAGCAAATTAAATGATGCAATATGGCTTTTTGTCGCAACACAAAGTGAGATACCACCCAGCCACTGAATGACTCGAGGAGTGGTTTACATGAGAATGGCCCGGTGAGGATCCAGCGGAATCCGCTACACGTCTGGCTGCTTACAGTCGCAACCCCCTCCCTCCCCCCACTTTTCCTCCCACCAAAACCAAACAGAGGTTTTAAACAATAGTTTACACGACACTTCAACGCTTCTTAACACTTAACCGGACGCAATTACGACCTGAAAACCCCCGGTTCATTTAGTGGAGCCTCTCTCCTTCAGACGTTGACCCAAACGAGCTCATGTTTGCTAACACCGAAAACCCAAGTTTAGCAAACTCATGTTTGCTAACTCCGGAAAACCAAACGACAGTGAAACTGTGTTTTGACCAGCAACAGGGACCTGCTCCCAGCTGCGGCAAGGTGTTAGAGGGGTTTATAAAAAGAAGATAAGTACAACCGAGGTCCTACCTTTTCGTGTAAACAGCTGAACGGATAAGCTAGCAGTACCCGGTTCCCCTGACAGTCGTAGCGGAGTGTAGCGAGAAGCGACGTAAATCGACGAGCGATTACCATGGTAACGCCCGAGCGCAGCGGACACGCTGAATTAGAGTTGCACCAAAATGTGTAAAAGACGCTTGATAAACAAAGTGCGGGGGGGGAATGGAAATTAACTTAGTGTGTGAATATCAACCATATACGAGCAAAATAAGCTGCTTTCAGATGACTGAGGAAATATTATTGTCGTAAAGCAGTTTGTACAGCAAAATTAGCGTATTATATGATAGAATTTGTGGATTTCAAAATCAAAAATAGGCAATAACATACAGAAAAAAACATTATAAAATCTGTGCGATCATCTACAACTGGCTACCACCAGAGTATACACGTTTAAATTAGAGGGACAACCAGGGACCATTTGTCCCCTCGATCATCCCCGAATTCAGCTGTCGGCAACAATAACACGGGCTGTGAACGCATCTCTCGAGGCGTCTCAGCAATTACGAAAACAAAGACAAGACAGCACTTTACTTTGAGGAGAATGGGGGGGAACGCATCGCGGCGGGTGGACAGTGAACCTACCCGGGCATCCCTGCGGTGCAGGATCTGATAAGCGGCTCTCCTGGTGGGACAGCAGGACACGCGGGGGTACAGCCTGTGGCAAACTTCTCCGCTGCTGCTGCCGTCAAGCAGCACCTTCCTCTCCCTCTTCTTCAGCCGCTTGGGCAGGCTCCCGTCGTAACACCGTCTCCTCCTGGGGCTGAGCTCTCCCCTCTCGCCGAATTTGGCGTCTCCGCATTCCCACACGTTGACCGCGATGGCCAGGACGAGCACGAACTGCAAATGCTTCATCGTTTTATGTGTGTGCAAAAATCATAAAACTGACAAAATGTGGAAATGAAAGAAAAATAAAGCCCGAGATGTGACTTTCCTTTTTTATAAAAAACAAAAATGTGAGTGTGGTTAACCCGCAGTGAAATGTGTGTACTTTTTGATATTTGTGGTATATTTCTCCGAGCAGCACGAGCCAATTATTAATGAAACTGCAAATATGCAGTTTGTCAGAGCAGGTGTCCACAGCTGTGTTCACTGCTGTGAAGACACGTGTTTAGAAATAAATTATAGTTGCTTCTGTTTATATTGAACGATTCGGGAATTAAAAAAAACAAAAACAAAGCAAAAAAACAGATGAAATACAGGTAAACAAAATGTATCCCGTTGAGCTCAAACAGTCAAAAACTCCAGAATAAGAGCCGTGGCGTTCCTCTCGGATGTAATTCCCTTTGGAGCGTAAAAATAAAAAAAACCCACATAAGAAAATAAAAGTTGTCTCTCACTAAAGTCCTCAGAGCGCTCACATGTTTTCCCGTGCTCTTTCCTCCTTCTTTTTAACCAGCGCGCGAGAAGAGGAGCGAGCGCGGTGACGTAGGAGCTCGCGGGGGCGCGCATGTGGGTCGCAGCCGCGTCCACGTCGAGGTACGCGATTACCTGGCAGAGCGGAGTGTGGGGGGGCGCGCGGGAGTCCGAGAGGAGGCGCCCTGTTGGTCCCAGTCCACCGAGCAGGCAGAGAGAATGACCCCCCTCTCCCCTCTGAAGTCTCCAGCACTGGAGGTAAACAAAATATTATGAGTCACTTTGATGGTAACTGATGGTAAGTGACAACACAAACCTACTTTTGCTTTCAACATGTTTTTTTTTCTGATCATACAGTTTAAACATATTTGTGGGCTTAGAGTAACGTAAGTGTCAAACACCCTATAGAGCCAAGTGGTTAAAATATGAGCTAGATGAAAAAGTATTCATGTATTTGAGTAAGCGATATTATAGTAGAGGCAATGGATTGGCTATTTATTCGAGAACATACCATGATGAAATTATTAATTATGATATTACAAACTGTATCATGGTTGCGTTTCACTTTGTTTTTGTCTACATTGTTAGTCCAGGTAGCCATACACACATAGGAATTATGTATAACTGGCTACAATGGGAATCACTGGCTATCCGCTGGTTGCCCCGCACTTGTACACACTGTGGGACATCTTAATTTGACTCCTGATTGTACCAGACCAAATGTGGGACAAATGATCTTTCGTTCTCCTCTTCAGAAAAGTCACATGATAGAGATCCAAAAGGGAATGTCCAACAATTACTGGAGAAACAACAGCCCCCCCGCCTTCTTCTTTCGGATAGTCTGAGAATCTGAAATCAGTTAGGATACATTAGCGGCACCTGTTCTTACTTGGGGGTCTCCAGCGCTCACCAGAGCCCCAGCTCAGCTTATCTACAGGAATCTGGAGCGGTTGGAATCCAGGAGGGGTTGGTTTGATTGTGGGCAATTATGGAAATGACTCTGTGTGCTATGAAGCCATTGCGGACCCTGCCAGATCTGACCCCCCACCCTCTACATTCTTTACGTTGCCCAACTGGAGACATTTCAGGACCAAGTATAGCCAAAGTGCTACTGCTGTGTTCTGATTGCGAAGGAGGGAAGGAGGACCATATGCAGAGAAGGAATCTGCCACCACTACCACCACCAACACTTGTGCTCCGAGCAGAGAAAGAGAATGTAACTGCAGTGTGTAAGAGCGTGAAAACATGTGGGATGCAGCTGTGGAGTGGAGACGAGAACATCTGCTTGGGGAGATAGACCATTTGAGAGAATCGCAGTTCGACAGACCTAAGCTGACACAGTCCTGCTGATGCACAGACACACACATTGGGAAATATGCAGACATCCACATAAAAATTCGTCTTTTGCAATACTCCCTTTGCACACTAACAAACAACTATCTAATTTAGATGTTTGGTTTATTATTTTTTTATTTTTTTGCATTGCATGTTAAAGGGAGAACTCCTTAGCACCCTCTACTTTAATTTGTCTCCTTTGGATCATAAGTGTTACTCAGTAT
Source organism: Trinectes maculatus (assembly GCA_016785345.1). Lineage (NCBI taxonomy): Eukaryota > Metazoa > Chordata > Actinopteri > Pleuronectiformes > Achiridae > Trinectes > Trinectes maculatus. The sequence continues at coordinate 103,674 of JAFBJQ010002941.1, forward strand.
TTGAGCTAAATAAAATGTAAAAATATCATTTCCAGAAAAGAAAACATCGGCTTTTCCCTTTTTTTCTGCAGGGTCAGAGGGGGAATTTCTATGCACTCAGCTTCTGACCCCCTGAGAGGATATCCCAGAGGATGATGGTTAGGTTTTTGTGTGACCGCATAAGCATCAACAACATGAATCTGGAGGTCTGTGAGCCCTCATTGCCGCCTCCACTCTTTCCCAGACTACGATGTTCAAAGTTTACCCCGTTCTCTCGAACCATCTTGTTTCTGTGTTGTTTGCTTCATAACTCTTCGCTGTTATTGTGAGAATACACAACAAGACGGATGACAAAACTCCATGTCCATGTTTTTTTCAATTTTTCCATTGCGAGCACGCAAAACCACTATCTCACACCTCTCAGCTGACAGGTCCTTCTATAGTTGTCTCAGTGTACTTCCTCAAAGCTGGCCATTAATATCCACCAATCTGATCCAAGCAGAATGTTTTTTTTAAAAAAATGGATAATCAGAATTTAACAAAACTAACAAATTTAGCAAAACTGGATTTATACTCAACTCCAGGAACCAACATGAGTCCGATAACTGAGTGTCAGATTTAAATGTAACACCCCTGAGATTATAATATTATCAGGTCCTATAATAGTTTACATTTCCCACAATACCCATGTTTACATTTTCTATGTGAAACATAACAAAGGTGATCTACACACACACATGATATTATTCTGCTCTACTATGAGCTTAAACGCTGCATCAATAGTTTTGTTAGGATTTTGAACTTTAAACCTTTTGTAAACTCGTGTAGAAAAGTCTCACAAAGGTATTATCTGAAAGGAGCGTCACGAAATGATCGCAAAATGCCTCTGTTGTGTATGCACACAAAACGCGTATTCATGCTCGAATAGAGCACATACAGAGCTGTGCATATGGTATGTATACAGTGCAGTAACGGAGGGTCAAAGTGTCTACACTCATTTAACGCTGCCGTTCTCCAGTGCCAAAATCACATACATTATCCATTCTTCTCAAATCCATGACTAACATGAAATCATTAGCGTCAGCCCGCTGCTAACAGCCGCTCAACCGTGTGTGTACTTTTCTTTCACGGCATCCATTCCTCACCTTGAAGCACACAGCAGCATTGTGTTACTCTCACACCTTCTTTAATGGCCCAGCTTGGGCGATTGTGCGCCCCGAGGCGCGCAGAGCTCGGAAAGTGTTCACAATGTCATTAATAGTCTTGACAACAGCTTAATGAGCCGCTTCCATCTGTTTATGAAAGCTTCGCCCGAAAAAGCAAGAGAGGAACCAGAAAAATCGGATCCAGTAGCCGTTTCCAGCAGTATGAGTGCAACCGATTTCCACTTGAACAGATATAAACACATGAGGACATTTTAAGTGTAGTGACTTATGCAGCGTCATCCACAGTGAGTCAGTGAGTGAGCCTGGGCTGTCTGCCCGGCATCAACAGCCTCTAAATCACTGGCTTCAACCATCAGACCACACTACCTCGCCTTCAGCTTCGTCGCCCCTCCTTCCCCAGTACCACCCTGGAGTGTCCTTAGGCCTTGTTTGGTTAAAGTATACACATGGCATGAGTAAGTGAAGCCACCCAGGGCTCCCTGGCGTAGTGGCACGAGACATGTACCGGGCTGCACAAGCTGAGAAGACAAAGTGTCCTGCAACTGTTTACGTGATACTCAATGCCTGATGCATGCAAATACACACAACACAATGACACAGCTCCAGGGAGATAAATGGAGCAACACTGGCTTGCACTGCCCCTGACTGGAAATGTAGGAACCCGATCGGTTGTTCACTTTGGAGAGCAATGCCTCTCCAGATGTTTTGGCACGGTGACTCTTTAAATCCCAACTCGGGGAACTTACAAGTGGGTTTTCTCTTGTTCAAAAGGCTCAGATCTCAAACTTCACTTTGATCATGTAGCTTTTCTACTTTCAAAGCAGCGAGAAGACAGGGACTGAAGTGACCATAGCTTGGTCCTGTGAGTACTTGGCTAATTGCCTCTGTAGTGTGCTCTTTGAAAAGGACTACTTCCACTTCCTCCCCGTCGCAGTTTCGTTTGCCCTATAATAGAGAATAGCAGAATCCCACCCCCGAGGCAAGTAAGAGGTTAATGGGCAGATTGATGACTCTTTGTGGTCACTTGTTTGTAAATGTTTCCATCAGGTTTAAACAGATCCCAAAGTAGTACCACGTTTAAGCTCCGTACATATGTGTGTGCAAATTGCAGATTCATTATGGCCGAGAATCGCTGTGCTGCAAATGAATTTGGTGGGATGGGGTTGAGGGTGTGAGGGTGGTGGTGGTAAGCGTAGCCTGGTGTGGGCAGCGATGATGGTGGTCCCTGACTGTCGAAGCTCTCTCTCCCTTCATTCCCTCCCTGTACTCCCTCATTCTCAGTACCCCACCGTCCTCAGCCCATCTGTTCCCGCCTGGCCTCTTAGGCTCTCCATCAGGTAGGCCCAAGCTGTTGAGTGCTCCTCTCATCTCATGGCATCCGAACAAGCCAGGCAGAGGAGTGTGTGTGTGTGTGTGTGTGTGTGTGTGTGTGTGTGTGTGTGTGTGAGAGAGAGAGAGAGTATGTTTTTTGTCTCAAACTCTAATGTCAGTAGTGCTAATATTTGGTATAAAGTCGTACAGTAAGATCATAATGTACTCTGGTTGGAAAAATGGCATCCGACTTTAACGCTTTCTTCCATTTCAGACGTCCTCATAGAGCGATTATTTGAGCACCGTATCAAATCCAAGCACTGTCACTCCCTTCTAAGCAATTTTTATTTCTTCTTTGCTGCCTAATAAAGAACCTCGTCAGTACGTTTATTCCTCACAAATACTTTCTTGCTTGGTGGACATGGAAGGCATCAATTCTCACTCTAAACTTCAACATCTCATTTCAAGAAACTTGCCTGCGGTGTAGCTTTACTGACACATTCTGTATATTGAACTTTTATCGTTCAAACAAAAAGGGCTAGCAGACATATTGGCCCGATTAATCAATTCCACTGTTATTTAGATTGAGTAGATGGAAAGTATTTTTACTTCCAATATTTGGAAAAGTAGCACTCAAGGTGGTCCTCAGCATTTTTTTCGAGGGGTTTCAGTGCGCATGACAATATAACCATATACCATCCTCTCAAAAATTGACATTATAAGGGTTTCCTAGGACTCATGGTCAATTGTGAAGTCCTAGTTACACAGTCACATTACACTGGAATCATTTTACAACAGACAAGGAAAGTGGCAAATGGATCAGGCACTCCAGAGAGGGCAGTGAGGTGTGGAATCACATTTTTCAAAGGTCACTGTTTTGGAACCCACTGCATTTTATTGTCCCAGGGAATTGTTCCGATGTCTCATGTCGGAGTAATATTGCCTTGTCCTTTTATATCAAAAAGCTGAAGTGAGAACTTTCCCTTTGTCTGATATCTGATTACCAAGCATGAGTCATTTTTTTTTACAAAGTTCCAGCCTCTCCTGTCAGGATGTTTTTGTCCTAATCCTTTTCCCTTATTCCAAAGTATCCCTGCTAGAAAACACTGCTCAGTTGTTACAGTATACATTTTCATATTGCTTTCCTAAAGGTAATTTCAAACCCGGGTCTCCATTGTGTTCCCGGTTCATACTAGACATGGAAGGTATTTGGTGTTAGCTTTGATGCACCAGCTTATAATGTGCCAGATTTGTTAGACTTACTCACTTTAAACTCAGTGTGACATCCAAATGTTTCATTATTTACGTCCAGATGCTTTCCACCACGACCCTGCTTTTATTCTTTATGTATCACCTAACACATAAATCCCTACAAAGTCTCTGCATTGGTTATGCACAAATTCATGTTAGTCAGATGTGTTTTGCCTCCACATGGCCTTAAGGTTTCCATTAGCAGCAGACTGTTGTCAGAAGGTGGTCTTCATGTTGGCCCCAGTGATGGCAGGTTTTAGTCCGTCATGACATTTTTATACACCCATACACACACAGGTTACTGAGAAGTATCATCATTTGCTACATTCATTCATTAGGTTTCTATACAATATATACTATTTACATGCTCTAAATAGTATATATGTGAATTGAGAAAAACAACATTTATTTTAATGCCAGTATATCATATTACTTTGGTCGGACTGTAGCTGTCTCCCTGAGAAACCCAGAGTTCTCATTCCAACAACAAAACAAAAAAAATCAACTTATGCTAACTTTTAACTCATGCTAAAATCTGTTGATCAGCTGAGTGAATAGTTGCCCCAATTGCCTCTTCTCAGACTTCTCTCAGCAGGGTTCATCACAGACGAATGGAGTCACTGCCCTGTCTGCCACTGTATGTCCCTCTCCCATTACTCAAACCCTCCATCACATTGGCACATGGACAGACAGGCTGTTTCTCATTTGGCCTGAAACCTGCAGATGTCCTCCATGCATGAGCTTAGACCCGTCTGCACAAAAGACATGCAAACAGTCGTAGACCTATTACCACCAAGCACCCATAAACATAAACACTGCTTCATTATCTGTATACTCTACACAGCCATTTAAAGCAGACAAGTCAGTGACCACAAACACAGGCTACATGTTTGTTCTTTCTTGTGGGAAAGATCATTTTGTAAATCATTTAAGAAACAAAGGACACATCAGGACAGTGTAAAACCCAAGTTTATCTCCAGCTAATTGCAAAGATACAAAACCAAAGTTTTTTGGGGGGGTGCAGTTCCCACTACATTCCAGATGCTGATAGCAGCACTGGACCACCAGGGACTTTATATATACTTATATGAGCTGGGATCCACAAAGACTCTGATAAAAATGTTTCCCTCAGCAGTTTATCCATCCTCTTCTTTTCAGCAAGATGTTTTTGTCTGGAAGGAGGCGTCTTTTATTTCACAAGACCATGAGTAAAAGTCTGAACCCTGTGCAGGGCCGCTGTCTACTGAGTGGATCGCCATAAAATTCGATACAGATATTCATGGTTCCCACAGGATGAACCACAATCATTTCAGTGATCCCCTGATTTTTCTTATTGGCACCGCTAGGTGCACGCCAGATACTTTCAAAATTACTTTTGTAATTAGAGCTAATTGGCAAATGTTAATTCGCTAAACTATACCAAGCCTCCCTGAAATGCTATTTGCATGTTGGCTCTTGCTGGCCTATCGCCAAAGTGAAAGCAAAAGTATCTGCATTTAAACCTCATAGGATAAGATAATAATATTTTTGTTTGTTTGCTTACGTTTGGACGGTGAGCAACCAAGCCTTTAGTTGAGGAGCCTGTTTTGAGTCCATAGGGTACCAGTGCTTACATCATAATTGTGAACAGCAGTATTGTACAAAGGGTGGCCTGTATTAGCAGGTGTTTGATGTCAATACTTGTAGATGCATAGTTTGCGGTTGTACGCAGTAAAAGGCTGGATTTCTTCTTCAGCCTTTGCCGGAGGAATATAAAGAACTGACATCAGGCCACAACTTGAGTCAGTATTCCTCAGACACAATGTCTTTGATTAGTAAGGTTGTTATGATTTTACAGGCCAAGACATAGAACCCATATGGCATGTTTTTTATTAAGATGCTAAATGAACTGAGCCTTTATGTTCTTGCGGTGTGCTCGGCCCACCAAAAGAGCTCTGTGAATTCTGATATCCAAGAGAGAGTTGACTAAACTCAGCAATACATGTGAGATAAACTAGCGAGAAAATTAGAGCACGGATTGTTAATAAATCATTTGTGCACCACAGTACAACATTCTGATGCATTTCAACACTTGTCTTTCCTTGGGAAAGTGATTTTTTTTCTTCACCCCCACCAGTCTTTCACAACATGTGGCTTGCATGCTGTTTCAAGGCGAAGGAGACTGCCAAGTATCACTGCGTACTCCAAATATTTGTGTGGTCAACTGGACAGTGCTGTTGCAGTTGGATTCCATCAGTAATGTTCAAACACTCCGAGCCCATTTCATGTTGTACACTTTGCTGTACAAGTGTTGTGCTTTTATTTTGCTATTCAATAAATAAAAGGTGGCAGCTACTTGAACATATGGTACACACTGCAGCATTTCAAGTAGTAGTACATTTGAGTTGCATCTTAAAGACAAAAATATCCTGATCAGTTTGTCAATCAATATATGAATATGTTTGATGGTGAAGGAAAATGTTTTTAAGTTTTTACTGTGGAGTCTCCAATCTTCAGTTGGTTTTACGGGAAAAATAAAAAAAATAATTAAAACATTTATTTAATTATCTAAGTGTTTAATGAGATTTAGTTTGACCTTTAGACTTAACGTCAGAAAAGTGGAACATGGCATGGCTGTGTTTGGATGGCTACCACAAACAGCACAGCGTTATCACGGGAACAAAACAGTATTTTGTAGAATGGTTATCTGCAGTTACAGCATACAAACCCATTTACTGTAAACTTGCTGCTGATTCATTACTGCTGTAGCCCTCCATGCTAGACGGAACTGTAACATTAGCGTTGAACACAAACTCGAAAGCATAAAAAACTTTGGAAAATCATTTTATTTATTGGAGATGACAAGGTCTCCAAGATCGACTGCAGCCACCTTAAATAACCGTGCCTGCAGCCTCATTAGCAAACAGCGGAGGAGAGAAAGTCGTATTTTAGCAAATGTTTGCATACCCAAGTGTGACAACGTCTCCGGTGGCCAAACGGAGAGGTGTCATGTGTTTTGTACCTGTCTTTGTTGAACGCTTAGCAACCGGAGGTTTAGTCATTTATGACTCTTAGTAGATCTGCACGACTAAGCTATTTTCCATCATAACATAAAATGTCTAAAGAATTGTCTTCACACTTTAAACTGCAAAAGGGATTGCACAACTTTATTTTCATAAAACCAGTGTGCAACCCTGATGTTAAACAAATTAGTCTATGTCTGGTTTTATGATGTGGCATTGACTAAAAGGTGTCATGCCTTTGTTTTTCTTTCTGAATGTTGTAGCTACCATTATGCTGGCAGTCTTATTTCAGGGTATTAACGGTCACCTTTTTATTTTATCATCAAGGTCAACTTGTATTATATCCAAAGCTGGTGGAATGTTTTGTGTTCCCATATTGCTACTTTCAAGTTTACAGTTTACGCGTACTGTACCTAAAGGAGACAGCACAGTATACAGATGATGCCAATGATAATTGTTTAGCAGGTTGTTTGGACTGGCTGTGTATCACACTGTGGAGACCCGGCTAAATATTTACTAGTGTTTGGGGGGGCATACTTGGCCAAGCTCGTGTCTCCGGTCCAGGAGCAAAGAGATGGGAGGAGGGAGGTTAAAAGAGTGAAGTCATCGCCACCGACTGATATTGTTAGCGAGCCAGTGACGCTCACTTCTGACCCTTTTACCATTTAGGGGGCCATGGACTGATACGAGTGTTATTGACCCAGAGGCCATTCGTGGCATGTTTGGGGTCTGCAGAATATATCCCAAGCTTTAACCTATACAACAGAGCCAATTATAGCTGCGAAAGGCCAAACAATACAATCCATCAGTCAGGTTGCTCGGGTAAACAGGAATGGGCGGCCCATGTCGGGGAGTAAACTCCAAATCCCAGAAGAAGCTAAGGGTCAGTGGAGCTGTTTAATTGTCTAATTGGGGGTTGGACCGCGTGAGTGTGTGAGTCCGAGGGAATGAGAGATTAAAAAAAGAGAGAGTACGGGAAGCTGCATATGTATGTGTGTGCAGGCGTGCGTGCACTTGTGCATGTGCATCGCTGGTCAAACACTACGGGTCTGGAGGCACCGAGACACCTAATGAATGTGTGTTTGTTCTTCAGACCCCACACACCTCTGTTTATTTGAACATGGGATAGTGTTCCGAGCTGTTTTATCCTTCTTGTATTTGCCACTTAACACGTGCACCACAGGGTTGGCCTGCGCAGCGCCGCTCGCCACATTAAAAAAAAAAAAAGTAAAATATTAGTCAGGCTGATAATAACCTTAGACAAACAAACTCTATCTTGTAGTTTGTGGATACAGTGTTCCTCTTCATTATTGTTCAGGCTTCATTACGGAACAGGGTGATAATCCAAACAACTCCAGGGGAGACAGCGCCAGAGGCAACGAGCCAGCGGAAGATTGGCGGTCGGTTTAGTGTCAATGATGTGGTGATGTGGGTCACGGATAGCAGCAGCAGCGGTCATTGCACAGTGGCTAAGAGCCCAGCCAGACCACCGGGGAGGAGGCCTTCATTTTGTTCCTCAGCCATCAATCACTCACATGCACATAAGCAAAGATATATACAAGATATATACAATAAACACAGCCAGACTCTCATCTTTGTACCTCATCACTATGTATAATTGACATTGATTTTCAACCAGAATTATTCCCCAGGTTTCTTACGTTACACCATGCTGTCTGTTATGAATGCCAGATGCATGGTTCCCTGTGATTGATGCAGGACGTGTTATTCTTAAATCATCAATGTGTATTTTCTTTGAATATTCTCTCGTGTCGACGTTAACCGTCTCTACAAAGTGTCAGGAAATTGGCTCATAGTGCAGGGTACGCAGGTTGTCTCCTTTCAATCCACATCAAGGTGTTTCTCTCAGAGATGTTCTCACCGTTGCATTTGTTCATACAGAAAGGCACTGAAGAACAAAGTGTTTGAAGAAGATTTAATGTTTGAGTGTACTGATACCCTCGAGCCCCAGGGTCAAACGGGACCTTAATAATTCCTGACCTCCTGAGCTACACTTGCAGATAAGGAGGATTATGGCTCTTAAATCAAGACACTCCTCCAATGTGCAGCAGCATGTTTAGCCTTTTTAAGGGAAAGAAAATTAACATTGTTTATTTGATAATGTATAATGTGTGCTTACCTGCTGCACTCAACTATATGGTCGGGTGAAATCTTGCTCGCCGGTTCTTTGCGTCACCCGAAGAATTCCCTTTGCGCCAGACCTGCACAGCATTGTATATGTCAGCAATGGTGAAGTGTGTCTTTGACCTTTCCGACCCCGCCGTTTCTTCTGCTGAGGCCTGCTACTCATCTGGTGTTAGCCATTTCATGCTGGTATCAAAACTGACAGTTATGAACGTGTACGGTTGTCGGCGTGAAATTCACCCTGACAGTGTGCGATGAGAAGGGTCGAGGCGAGCGCGTGGTGCCGCTGACTGAACAGCTGAAACGAAATTCAGCGCTAATCGCGTGCGTACTGCGATTCAGAATGTAATAACATACACTTTTCAATTCAATAATAAACAACAGAGAGTATTGGTATTATGGATATGCAGGTACTAATACTACTCCGACCACACACACACACACACACACACACACGTCCTTGATGTAGCACCTCTTTAAGTCACACCAGCACTAGCTATTCTCTGCTGGTGGTGTGATAGTATTCCCTGAGAGTTGTTCCTCTCGACTCTTTCAGTTGTCTGAAACACTCGGGCCTTATTGCCCACCCAACGAGGTTATAGGGATTCTCGACTGCCCTCTCTCTCCCTAACTGGGTGGTCCTCTGGGGTATGGCTGAGGCACAGGTGGAGCATTGTAGGGGTGCTCACAAAAATAACCCCCCACCTTCTCCTCACCAACAACCCCTCTCCCCACCCGTTATTCGCCACGCCTGCTCGACATAAAGGTAGACTAAAGTTTGCAGAACCGTCCATTAGACCGTTGTGGCACTAAACACCAAAGGTGAAATGTTGACATACACAAACCTATGTGTTACCCGAGTGTTTATCCAAATGAAACACATACACAATAAAGCGTACTGTCACATTTCAGCCAGTGAGGTTTTTCCCATTCAATGGCTTTGAAAGTATCATCATCATAGCAAGCTTCTCGAAAAATAAAATTCCAAATAATTTTTTTTTTACCACAAATACCGAGGGCAACAAACTAAAAAAAAACAAAACAATAACAATAATAAAGAAAAAAGAAAACAAATCACCCTTCCCTACAAAAAATATTCCCATGCTCTGGTTTTGTAAATAATTATAGTTCTGCTGAATGTGTTTTATAAAGTTTACATGGTAGGTTCAGTGCACCCTATCTGTTATTTGGAACCCTGCAAACCACCAGCAAGATGTTGATATATGGCAGCTCTGGTGTAGTGCACAAGGCATGGATTACTTGGGACCATAATAAACAGGAGCATAAAGAAGGATCTGTGCAGAGGGGCTGCCCTACAAGGGGTGACCCTCCTCAGACCGACTTGTCTTAATATCGCTGCATCTGTCTCCAGTTTTGTGAAATTCTTCATCCCTTGGTGGTGATGCAGGATGTAATCACATACAATCTGGTCCCATACAATTGGACCACCTGCTCATCTGTGTTAACAGAGTGATTTATTGTGAATGGTACAGGCTGGAGTCATGATGGTAGACAAGGAACACGTGTCTCGATAACCCCCACAAGCCCTGGACGGACAGGATATCAGCAATATAAAGGTAAAATAATGAAAAAATATTTTCACCATGTCATGCAGTTGACATATAAACTCATAACAGAGACATATTTGTGCAGAAACACAGCAGGTGCTCGCCGTAGTGAAACGCCAGCGCGCACAAAGACTTGGCTGTCTGCTCCATCCACCTGCACTTAAAGAGAGTTGCCAGAATTTCGGATTCAATGAGCCATTTATGAAAGGTTGTGTAACGCAGCGTCTGCTTGCTTTCCACCTGCACAACAACGCAGCGCACATCGTTTCGTCGTCCATCTTGGTGCGGAAAAGCTCAGTGGAGATCGACGACTTCGGCAACATCGCAGCGCCAGGTACGACAGACAGCGACAGGAATGCCGACGAGTCCGCCGACTTCACGCGAGGCTGAATATCCATTATCAGAGTTCCTATCCTCTGACGTCTCACATAACTTCCTGCTCAGATCTTTGCGAGGGCCAGATGGTTGCATTGGCCACTGGGGATAGCAAGAAGCCCAGAGAGACAGTTTTACAATGTGCAATTATGGGACAGATAAACTAAGCGCTCAACAAAGCAAGGCATTTCCAGATCCCTGCCCTCCAGACTCTGATAAGGAGCGAGCTGCATTCCTTGGTCAATTTACTGTCTTCCAAATTGAAATACCAGCACTAATGAAGACTCTTACTGCGGCTCGCATAGGAGATCTTTGTCTCGACGTAATGAGCGCACAGCACTGTAGATATACTGTAAAGCAGGCTTCTCGGGTCCAACTGTGGAACCATCAGCGTGCGCTTCAAAAGCCTCGCAAAGCGCTCAAAGCTGCTTGATTTGTGTTTGGCCTTGGTGACATGCCAAGTGATGGCAAAGGGGAGACAACGTCTTGACCAATGAGCAGGGCTCCGCATATTGCTACACTCAAGGGTTCAGCCTGTTTGGTTCCACATTAACATTTCACAGAGAGATCAGGCGCCTGCCCTCTGTGCTTTACCCCAGGGAGCAAGAATCCCCCACAAACTGACACTGATACAATCTCCAGGTAATAGCTGCCTGCAAGCCAGAGGGTGTCTGAGGATATGCTGTGTGTGTGTGTGTGTGTGTGTGTGTGTGTGTGTGAGAGAGAGAGAGAGAGGCTGCACCACTGGTGTGGTCACAGGGGCAAAGTTCACTCAGAAATGTGTGGCCCGGGGTCGAGAGGTGCTTTGGCCTCCGTTAACGGCGAGGCTAGAGTTTCAACCTCCACCCTTACCCTCTCCTCTTTCTCCAGGCTGCTCTGCCACTTACATTTCTCACCGTGACACGTGTGACGACCCCCACCTTTTAGTCAGGTGACGGAGGCTGGATGGAGGTGAAGAAAGAGCAGACAACAGAGCAGAGGAGAAAACACTAGGTTTGGGGATTTGTAGGTGGGATTTGATTTGAAGATTTGAAACATGAGAAAAATGTTGGAGAACTTCAGTTCTTCTAGATACATCTAGAAATAGATAACAAGGTGTACAATCTATAAGTCCCCATACACAGAGTATTAGTTGTAATTTAGAAGTTAAAATATATACATGCACTACAAGTACATACTTGTAGTACTAATATTTTGTTTTATTTTTGTACTTGTAATTAATTTATTTGACTTAATTGTTACTTAGTATAACCTGCAATAATAGATACTGGCCACTTGAGGGAATCACAAGAAGTGTGCATTGTATAAAGTGAGTGTCGTAAAATGTAAATACTATAACCACGCAAAGATTAAGATATCAAACAGCTGCCTATTTACATATACGTCCAACTGTTTCTGCCCAGCTGTATGTTATGTCCATTGTTTTGGTCGCCACCGACAACACGCCACCGAAGAAATGTTTGCTAAGTCTGGTGCCGCGCAGACATAATAGGATATTCATTCGAGTATTTTTTTTCTGTTTTCTTTTATTAACAACATTGACAAGAACAACATTGTAATCATCTGTGGCATTAACTGGGGCATCCCACCAATGTGGTCGGGCTCGCACACTAAAACAAACACAAACAGGCATTCTCAGCCGGCCCTGTTTAAGTGTTCCCCAGACAGTATGTGATCCTCAGACAGGACAGTGCTTCCTCTTCTGCTCGTCAGGTCTCGTCTGAAGGATCAGTGTGGCGAGGTCATCCAGACAGAGAGGGATCTCTCTCCTTTATGACGCTCCTGAGTCTGGCCCGGAAAAATGCCTGTTTTTTTTTGTTGTTGTTTTGTTTTTTTCTCATCTGTCTGATCCGATGTTACTCGCACACGTTGTTGACATCTTTTTCACTGTGTTCGTTCACTGTACAGTTTCAGCCTTTCCCTCCCCATCTGTTCACCTTTCTTTCCCGTTTTGAGTGGACAGCGTTTGCACGTAGCGTTATTTCCTTCACTGCTCGGTTTTATTTGTGTGCCTCTGCAGTTTTTGCCTCCTCGCCTCCCTCTCCTGTCTTGCTTCCCTCCGTCTCTGTCTCACTGCTGGTGTTTTTCTGAAGAATAACAAGGTCTGGGGCCTGTGCGTGTGCATGTGCGTGTGTGTGTGTGTGTGTTTTGCACTGGCTGCATAGGGCTGGATGGGCTGGCTGCACGGGGCTGGCTTCTTGTGTGGTCCCCCGGCAAACTTTATGATTTATTCAGCTAAAGGCAGAGGAGCACGACCCCCAGTGACCACAGAGAGAGAGCTGCACGTGGGTTTAATGATTTCACCGCAAAAATGTCTGCTATGGCTGGGCCTGCCTGGAGCTCAGAGCCCACCCCCCCCTCATCCCCCCATCTGAACGCTGGAGAGGGAGGGGTAGAAAAGACAGCGCGGCTGACCGGCCTCAGTCAATTCAAACACTTACCACTACCCCATCTATTGGGAGGGATGATGAGGGAAGACCGGGGCAGACGGGAAGTGACATCCGATTGGCATGTTCCAAATGTTTTGAACTCGCCTTGTGTCTTTCGAGAAATGCCTGGTCATTCCTGGAAGCATTCTGTTATTCCCAAAACGCGCATTCTGCTATTTTTCCTTCTCCGTCCCAGCCCCCTCTGAGTCCTGTGGCCAGAGGGAGATTTCAGAGGCATTATTGAAATGTGGACACTGAGGATGATGTAACCAAGCTTTCAGGAACAGGGAGAGGGGCAGAAATAATAGGAGGAGTAGGGGTGAGGGGGGCAATGTTGGGATGGAGTGGTGGTTTTGGGGGGGGGGGGGGTATTTGGCATATTTTTCTCTGATGGTGTCCAGGTCTGCTGGCTCAAGAGAATGACTGCTGAGGGCTTGGATCTGGACGCTACGCTCAGCGCTGCCTCTCGCTCTCTCTCTCTCTGTTTGGCTGCAGCTCCCCAGAACGAGATGATGTCATTCACGGGGATTTGTGAACATTCTTGATAAAGAGACAAAATCACGGGGGCGAGCCTAATTATGCTGCGCGAGCGTGAACGGGTCAGCGAGCCGCCGCGCCACTCCTCTGTCTCATCCGCCTTAGCTCGCCTCGCTTCATAACCACTTCCTCGCTTACTTTTTTTATCTTACGTGTTGTTGAAAGGAAATTGATCGTGCTCCAGGTGGAAGTTATGAATGACTGCATATTGTGGAATGTTACCGTTGATAATGAAGGTGTAAATGATACTACAGTTAATAACCATTATGGCTCCATTCCATTTAACTTCAAATTCATGTTTCGGGTATTGTGACTGCAGCTAATTATCAACACTAACGTCCTCATTTTAACGATTAATATTGATTTATCTCACTGATGACATGAACTAATATTTTTGTCTGTCTGCACATAGACCTTATCCGAGTGCATCCCGTTACGGACAGAAGCTCTTGGAGGATTGAATTCCATGTATCACAGCAGGTTTCAGTCTCTTTGTGCACCATCGCCTCCCGAGCGTCTCTGTTTCTCTGTTGTAGGTTGAAGCCATGTCAGACCAGTCATCATTACAAGCTCATTCCACAACCCCAGGAGGGATTACACAACGGTCAGTGCATAGTGGGTGTGACACAGGGTTCTCAGTCAACCCCAGGCTCACACTGAGTAATGAGTCCACCCTGCCGAACATAGCACACGCCCAGGGCCCAAGGAAATATATGTGCTCACCGTGTCTGGTATGGCGACCCCCCCACCCCCCACCCCCCGGACGAGCCAGGAACATATCTGCTGCTCTGTCTTTGATCCCCAACAACCCCTATGTGTGTGTGTGTCTCTCTCTCTGTCTCTCTCTCTCTCTCTCTCTCTCTCTATATATATATATATATATAATATATATATATTATATACACACACACACATATATATATACATATATACATACATACATATGTATATATAAAATGTGGTTTCTTTTACATGGTGAGCTGTGTAAGGTTGAATGGCTTATTTACAGTAGCATCACATACTGTAGGTCTGCAGTAAAAAACACAGATGTACACACACACACACACACACACACACACACACACACACACACACACACACACACACAGACCAGTTCCTGATATAAATCACTACGACTCCAGATGCAAAGAAAACATCGAACCAAAACATACAGTGATGATGAAGGTATTTATTTGCTCTGCCTGCTCTGCGATGATATGTGAATGTTTGCATAGAAAATGGAGCTGAATTAATTGATGCGCAAGCATTGTAAATCAATTTCCAGGGGCCCCTCAGAGCCCATGATAATTGACTAAGGGGTTATCTGGGTATATGTTCTGGGTTAGCCCCTAGATGTAGACAGAAATGTGGAAAAGAGAGGGAGGAAATGAAGGAGGGAGGACGAACACCCTTCAGACAGCTTTTCATTGTCTCGTCTTTTGCTCCGTCTCACCTCTTGACGCTCTGGCTTCCTCGTCCCACCTCCCGCTTCCTCCTGCTCCTCGGAATAATTTAGTAATAGGAATCGGTTCCAAGTGTGACACATCCTGACTCCTCTCTCTGACCCTCCCCCTCCCCCTCCCCTGCCACCCTGTCCCGCTTTCAGGGGCGTGTGTTTTGGGCCTTGTCACCACCGCGCACTCTGCGGTTCCAACCACGATGGCGGTGAACCGCCTCCCGCTAATTACCGCACTCCTGATGAATCACAGAGAGAGAGAGAGGGAGGCGTCCTCCGCTATTTTTGGCCCCTGACATTGGCCCCATAGGAGACTTTCCCCTCAGTGCCTACCCCTCTCTCTCCCTCAGATCTCTGGACCTCCTCAACAGATGAAACGGGCAGTGTGAGGAGGGCCGCAGTCACCCAACCCGCTGCTCTGTCTGCCGACCTGGTGTGAGCAGCTGCCTGTTTTGGTTTGCGTCAAACACACAAACATCCATACACACGGCGGTGTTTGGGTTTGAAGGCCTCTCTCGGCAGGTTCTGAGAGAGTCCCCATGAGTTATGACAAACGTTATTATGCTCCCCTTCACATTATTTTAGCACATGCTGCCAGAGTAGATCCCAGTGTTTGCCTGGAGCATGGGTCATTTGGCTAGCCCATGTTTGAACAGCTGTAATGAGCACTCAACGTTAATAACTTCACCACAGGGAGAGAGAACGATTGGCTGTAGACTTATAGAGTCTTCGTTAATGGAAAAAGAATTGAGATAGTAATATTTGCTAAGTCAATACGATGTCTGGTTCTTTGCGGTTTCGGTAAGGGGACCTACAGGACACTGGCCTGAACATTATCATCATGTCTACACTCAACCACAAAGTTATTTTTGTGAACAAGAGTAGACTTTTTTTTATTTTTATACTTTATTTACATATAAAAAATATCCACATCCATCAGTGCTGACTGGCAGGAGGTTCTCTCCATTTCTTATTGTTTACTGGTTAGAGACCAGAAAAATATCCTAAGGGGGAGCGAGCGCTTAACCATTACACGTTTCCATTTGTCACCGGGGGGAAACAAGCACATTTGTTTCAGTTTCACAAAGACACATAGGGAGTAGTAAAAAACTACTCACACTGCGTTTAGCCCACCGCAGCATGACCCAAATTAGACTTTATGTGCCACTTTGTAATGAGTAGCTAGGGCCCCAATTTTACCCTTGAGAAAATTTAAATAAGGACCCATTTGCTCTGGCATCAGTGGTGTAGGTAGCCGAGCAGCAGGCTGGCTGGCCGGACATGTGCTCTCAGCCAGAGCAATCTATCATTAGCAGTGTAATAAGGGGAGCGGACCTTTTTTTCTGTCATACGATTGAGAGCAAAATGAATGCTTCCACACAAAGTGATAATCATGAAGGCTTGCCAAAAGAAAACGCTGCCAGAAATCCGCCAGTGCTCTGTTTTCCTCAGTTTTATCCCAGCGGGTTCGGCGAGCTCATCATTGGCCAATTGCTGTCTAATTTAGTGCTGACGTCAACAACCACCGAGTGATTCGAGGTCACAGAAAGCTGCTGTCGCATTTGCAAGTTGTTGTTTTTTTTTTTTTCAGTGTCAAGATTCAGGATGCTGTTTTGCTTTCTGGTGGTTTCATTTGTTTTTGCACATAAATTAGCCGATGTTTATTCTCCCCCGCAGGTGTTAAAGCTGTTTTGCCTGTCGTGTGTATCTTGCCTGTCTTCTTTCCAGCTATTCACGGGAAAAGCGGAAGTTTTGCGGCTTGAATCCAACCTGGAGCACGAAAGTTCCACGACATCCTCCTGGATCCGCGCTCTTCGTAAATGTTTGCGTTGTATCTGTTTTTTCCCTTACGAAAATGGGTTAGGGATGTTCGAGGTCATCTTGGACGTCCCTCAAACGCTCCCTTTTCCTGTCAAAGTTGACTTAATGTTTTCTTCTAGCCGGCCGCTTGATGTCCCGACCCGCCATCCAAAAGAAAGAAAGAAAGATATTACGCCGCATAGTGCTGAATATTGGTCTTGTCAGGTTATTATTATTTCAGTCAGTTTTCACTTTGAAACAGGGTTTGTGTCAGCTGCCGTGTTGAGAATCGCTCATTGTTGTGTGGTCTCGCTCCCATTTTCCATTGTGTGGTCAAGAGAATTGTGAGCGCCTTGTACAGTGCTCCATCCTGCCCAGTCAACAGAGCAGGGGGGCCTCTCACAGCAACCAAAAGTCATTTGAAGATGAGGTTTGTGGCTAGTTTCCACCCACAACGCCAAGCTGTCTCTGATTAGACCTGGGATCTAATTTGAGAAGGGGGCTAGGAGCGGGTTCAGGGTGTGGGGGGTCTGCATGGGCGCAGCCATCCTCTCCCAGAGGGCCCTCAGCTCAAGGGCTCGCGTGTGCTTGACTTTCTCTCAATAAATACATCCTGATAGGACCAAACAAAAGTACAATAAGCGAAATTAAATGACTAGAAGACCAACATCCTATAGACTACAGAACCTTAAATCCACAATGTTGAGGAATATGCTCACTACACACACACACACACACACACACACACACACACACACACACACACACACTGAGCTCCTGGTCTTAGTAATCATGATGCTGGTCGACCCTCTGACCCAAGTGATGTATTTCTGTGCAAGTGTGTGTTCTGGCTCCAGTCTGGGTCATGCATTGTCGGGAATGTTGATGAAAAATGACAGGCCATTATTACATGCCATGCCTGTCCCCTCCTCTCTCCCCGTGCCTCACCACTGGTCGGGGGATACTGTTGAAAAGTGCTCGAGCCCGTATCGAAAGACCGCGGTTGCTACTCCGAGACACAACAAGGTCCAAACTAACAGTTGTTTTTTTTCCCCCACAGAATGTTTTGCAATCTAAACTTGACTTTTCCGCCTTTTTCTTTGATCAACTACTCTTTTTCTGCAGCCCACCTTCCTCATCCCTGTCCATTAGGTTCTTATGGACTCAAGTTTCCCCGTGGAGGTCATTGTGGTGCTAATGTTCTGCCGGGTGGGGAACAAAGAGCAGAGCATGTAAAAGAAGCCCCGGTTCCTGAGGGAGGAGGTCGGGCAGCTGCAGGCAGGGGGTGTGAACGGTTTAGGTTACCTGCTCGCTGCCTGAACACACTCGTCTGAATGGCTCCTCTTCTCATGACCTGGGACCACCTGGGTAGCCGTCCAGCTCCATGAGGAATCCGATAGTTTTGGATACAAGCGGCGAGACACATAGAGGGGAGTTCACACACACACACACATGAGCAATAAATGATGATCTCACACACACACACACACACACACACAGTGAGGTGATGAACCCAGCACATCTCCAGCATCCACTGACCCGTATCTGCTGAGCACAACTCCCAGGGTCTCGGGTGGATGTCATGAGGTGCCGCTGCTGTCAGTGACGGTTGACCCTCTCTGATATCTCCTGTCACACATCACTGCCCAGGAAGCACTTTCCTTTCTCTTCTGGTCTCTACACACTTCATCATGCTGTCTGACTACAGGGCTCAAACCTCCGACCGCTCAGACACATGCTCGCGTGTGTGTCGAGCCGCTCTCGTGCAGTACGTGAACTGGAAACTTTTGTTTTCGCCATAACCCAGTAACTGTTTTTGCTTGTAGTGCAACGGCATTGTGTGTGTTTACATTCTTTGCTTGATCGATAGAGTGCATGGATGAGCACACGCTAATTGCCTATGTTAAAAATTAACACCGATGTGCAAAGTTCATTCGCAGCTTCACAAACATCTGGTGGAAATCATGCAACACGGCGTTTCCATTGTCAAAAATGAGCTACTAAGCCAACTAAAAGGGCCGAGACACGAGCGCCTATGCAACGGGCGAAATTCAATATACTATTTCTTTTTTTTTAAACAACCGTAATTGATATTTTTATAGCACCACTGTATAAAATGAAATGAAAAAAATGCAGCTCGGCTTCATTATACTGAGTTTTGGCTCATTTGCTCTGTATCACAACTCGTACTTTTTTTGTCTTATGCTCTTACAGTGTCGTTTTTGGTGACAACAGGCTGTTTTCAGTGAAAAAAGCCTTAAACGGCAAACACCTGCTATGCACCACACAGCACACAGACATAGTTATCAAGTAGCAACTGGCAACAAAATGAGCGGAGAGGAGAACAAACGATAAGGTTGCCCAGTAACTGCTGGACGTGAGTATAAAAAAGTTGTGTATAAAAAAAAAATCAGTTTGTGCTGCTGCTACTGCACTTAAGAAAATACCTGATGTGTAATAATTTATGATGTGGGACACGCATCATTTCAATCCGGTTCAATCATAATATTTAAAATGTTTCGACACTGAGTGATGTTTAAACTAGCGCGCGGCTACGTACCATAATTGTTAGTAAGAGTAGAGAAAAATGAATGGAGCAGAACGCCACAGAGATGGCATCTGTCCACACTGGAGTCCATACATAGCACACGTCTCCATGTCAATTACTTTATTTCAGTCAGCCACTCATTTCCACTCATTTTTGGTTAAAAAAACGCACAGCGTGCTCAGAATAGTGCTTGTCTTAATATCTGGAAGCGTTTAGATGTTGTTGTGTTTGCTCAGCAAACATTTCCGAGTTGAAAGAGCGCGGCGGTCGACCACAGGGGCATAAATATGGTTTTCTGATCAGCTCGCTAAATACCCTCCACAGAGTCAATGTGATATTTTTTTTTTTTTTAAGAGGTTGAAATAACTATGTGAGCCACCCTGGTGTAAATGCTAGCTGCTACACACAAATGTGGTCTTCTAATGCTTTAAAAACCTAAAGTGGTGTGTGTGCATGTGTGTGTGTGTGTGTGTGTGTGTGTGAGCTCTTCATGTGGGTTATAGCTGCTGCAGCTACTTAACCCAACAAAGTCATTGCTGCAGACAAATGCTATGTTTAACATGCTGGCGCTGATGCAGCCTATTTTGGTGTTTGACACATCTTCTATGATCAGGACGACTTCTGTACAAGCAGAGATCTGCAGACAGACTTCCACTATGTGCGCTCTCACCTCGCTGCCTGTTTGCAATCTTTAGGCTTCCTGCCAAACGCCTGCGAATGTTGGTCTTGACTGCAATCCAGTCTGGAACATGTGTACTGTGGTGCAACAGCCACTTGTGCACAGGTCAGGATCATGGGTCAGCACGATGATGAGGTGCCTCGCGAGCACCTTCCTCTCCCTGTATTGTAATGTAAACAACTTCAAGTGTATTACACTGGGCTGCTTCCTGCTGCGATGTGTGTGGCACGCTGTGTACGTCAGCTGTTGAGACCTAAAGTGCGTCTGTTTGTGCGTGGACTGCGAATGGAAGCGGCCAAATTGCCAAGGACTGTTTTGATTTAGCTGTCAGAATGTGGCTTGGACATCTTTTGCGAAAATGGATGATGACATGAAGCCGACAATGACATGAAAATCATTTTTGGATAAGGTCTGGTTCCTTTGAACGTCCACGCCAGGAGTAAACATATACTGTATGTATTGCAGCATGTTTTCCCTTTGAGAATGATGAAATCAACAAAACACAAACGTTCTGAAAGGGGAAAAGCTGGTGCCTGTCAGTTGTAACTGGACTTCAGCCTTCATAGAATGATTTTTTGCTGTTTTCCTCCCAATATCTGCAGAGGGAAAGCATTGGTCAACACGCCTAGGTGATGCTTGGCACACTGTGTTCCAAACCACATCAAAGTTAGCCAAGGAAGCGGTATTGTGCACCTGTATGAACACCATCCTGTGTTGGTTTGATCGTGGATACCATAACTGCACTGTATATACATAGATGGGCGACTAATTCAGAACCAACACTGCATAGTGTTTGGTCACGATGAGTCTCCAGGATATCTTTGCTGGATCTGTGTATAGATTCAACAAGACGAATGGATGAACTTCATACTTGCAAAAGATCGTTCTTCTACTGGCGTATTTATCATGGTGGTGAAGGGTGCCATCTACAGGTGTTCTTACATCAAGTCCGAATTCCACACGAAACGGAGAATGAGAATTAATGAGATATTTACACGAAACCAATCACATAAGTAAATCCTTGAACACTTCTTGATTCATTGGGAAAGAAATTCATACACGTGACATTTCTCTTTACAAATTAGCGTTTGTGACAACTCAATATCGTAATTGTTGAGATGTGTGTATTGTACAGGCAAAACCAAGTGTTTCTATCAGCCGTCCATGCTGGATGGTCATATTGGTTTGAAAATTGGTGGGTGCTCTGATCAATTAACTCCTCCTGTCTAATGATGGTGAGACCAAACCTGCCCCCGATGGGCAGGTCAGTGCATTGCATGGTAGATCCATCGCAATTGATATGGGAATGAACTGGTGAATAAGAGCAGTGCTATGTAAGGGTTGTCTCACTTACCATACTCATTGTCAGATGACAAGTCAGTGATAATAGTGGGAGTAAGAGTGAGCGTGAAACAACCAGGCCTTCGCAGTCACTGATGAATATGCCTCTTAAAACATATTATATATATATTTCTTAGTTCATCACTTAACTTAAAGTTGATATTAAAAAGTACTAAGTAAAGTAAAACTCAAATTGGTGCCTGATCAATAGTATCTTTGATTTGGAGTCAGCAAAGCCTAAAAACTCGCCGAAGTGTATCTGTGATGAGACAAAGGCAAAGCACAGAGGGAAAGTGGCAGAGAGCACGGTGCCATGACCCGGAGGTCATTGGCAGTAGATAATCTGGTATGAGAACAAATGATAGCCTGTCAGTAACGATGGGGCCTTATGCCGGAGAAGAAAAAGAAGGGGAGCTGTAGAAGAAAGAAAGAAACCTACTGAGAACTCCCCTATGTTTCTTGTCATCTGTGTGCCAAATTAGAGTGGGGGTAGGGGGTGGGGGGGGGGGGACTTAAGAGAGAGTGCAGATGGACCACACCGACTGACTGGTTGGACTAATGTGGACGTTTTCTGTCCGGGGTCAGATATTTACTCCTAATTAGCTGGAGGAATGCGACGCATGAGAGCGGAAAAGATACGTTACCATTTTGGCCGGAATTTCCTCTCCTTCTGTGGCATGTGCTGCTTTAACCTGATTAGGTATGGCACTTATCGGAGGAGATGAAAGCGCTCGGGGGATCGGTGACGCACTGCTGGACACCCCTGCTCCGCTCCCAATTCACCCCCATTCCCACCGCGACCCCCCCACCCCCAACGCTCATTAATGTGTGTGCAGTGTGTCGCGGTACGAGGAGGACGCCGTCGGTGATTTACAGTAAGGCCGACACCGTGACCTCAGCGTGGCACTCGGATCAAAGGGAAATTGTTGGGAACGAACGAGCCGGGAGAATTTCCATAAAAATCACTTTTATTGAATCTTAAAATGAGATAAACAAGTTTTACGAGGTGGAGAGCGGCGTGCGCTGTTTGGAAACTGGCCACTCTTCGGTGTGTGTTTCAAAGCAAGTATCCAACCTGGTGGCAACATGTGATGGAGGAGACATATGTTAAAACATATGTTTATTACCTATGTGAAACCTGTAGTGTGTTTCATGCATAAACTGTCCACAACTTTAACGTGCATGTTTATCGCCGTAACCACGGCAACACAGTTATAGGAGATGCTCTAATGGGTCATATGTATATTTGTAAGCACATTCAGAGCGTGACACAAAGCTCTCGGTGTGTTAACCATCATGTTGTGGAAGCAGGCCGGTGGTCTCCCGGCTGATGTGTCTCTGAATTCGGGCTAAACACATATATTCTCAGCACAGACAATTAATCACCCGCTGTCACACGAACCACCAGCGACGCGGAGCTGCGTGATTATACGCTGCTGATATCGCTGTCCATACACAACCTCTTTGTTTTGTCATGAATATTCCTTTTACATCAAATAGCACTGCCGTCTGCCTGTCTTCCTTCTCCGGCTGCATATTTCAGAATGGAAATGATGTCAGATTTGACTATTATTGCCATATGCCATATGAGAGCGATCTCTTCTTGATGCAAGACCTACCTCTGCTTGTAGCCAGAGGCACATCTGTGAACCTTCTGTGGTGGGCTCTCCCCGCTGTGGGCTTTATCCTGTGTGTGTGTGTGTTTGTGTGTTTGTGTGTGAATCACAGTCGCAGGTGCGCCCCTACTGTGACAGCAACATCCTTTTGCCTAATGGCAACGTCCTTTTGCCAAATACCTCTGAACAGTGCACTACACAGCCTGTGCATGATGTCTGACTAGATGTCTGAGCATCTCCAGAGGTGATGGTCAGGTTAATGACCTGGGTTGCTAATGTGCGATGTGTGTTACAGTCAATGACAATGAGCTCACTGCTAATTTTCATTCTGTACCCCACACAGAGCCTGTTCCCACACACTGCTACTCCAACTACTCCCACTCTGGAAACCACACACACACACACACACACACACACACACACACGCTGATGGTCTGTATTTGCTCAGGAGTTACTGGAACAGGCCACATTGAAGTCTGGAAGCAGGACATCCAGCCTCACAGCCCGCGGGTCTCACGGTTACACTGATTGACCCGATGAAGACCAAAGGGGCTCCAATCACCGAATCGAGTATGTGTGTGGCTGCAAACATGCGCGCATGTGTGTGTCGCCACCTGACCACACACACACACACTCACACACACACACACACACACACGGTTTGGATGAGCCATTATCATTTGCACATTACGCTCTTGAACGTGCTCCAAAAATTCTGGGGCCAAAATCTGCCGTGTCCTTCTTCTCCTCCTAGTTCTTTTTCTTTAATCCCACACAAGAAGGCCCACATCATAGTCTCTCAAGTGTGTGTGTGTGTGGCGGGGGGGGTGAAAATAGATGCCAGTCGGTTTAGACTACTGCCTAGGATGCACAGTACAGATGGCGTTATGCTGAAAACGCCATTATCTCCATGATTTAATAATAATCTGTATCATTAAAATTATTGTTTACATTAAAGGCGGCTGATACCACACCTACCACACTACACAAACGAGTTTTAGACCTCACTTTACCACACGCAAACATTTAGTCTTTTACAATATGTGCACCGACACTTGTTTTGGCATTTACAGTACAAGTGCTGCAATGTGTTTCCATCGATGCCTATAACGTAAGCTGCTTCCATTCATCAAGCGCACCAGCATCAGCTGAGAGATTAATCCACTCAATAGTGTGTGGGTGGTTTGGTCTAGTGTTCTCTGGGTGGTCATATTTGGGGAATGTGAAGTCCAATAAAGGTGTATAATTTGGAGGGCACTTCCATCCAGATGGATGCCAAACGTCCTGGGGTGTAAGCAGTGGGTTCAACACTGGATCATATATTTACAAGCACTGTCTTCAGAACTCCCTGGAAGGAAAGTTAGAGTTTCCTTTGGGAACGTTTTGTTTAAAAGTCCAGAAATGTTCATATCAGCAAAACACTCGTGTTGTGTTGTTAAACGTGGAGGAGGGAGTCAAAGCGCTGTGGGCAAGTCAAAGACGTGGGTTTGTCTTTACTTGTGAACACTTTTACCACAGTAGGACAACACGTTCATTGTGTTTCTGGAGGATTTCCTGTGGACATCGTCGCGGGTGCTGCTCTGCCGCCGCCACTGTACATAACCGGCGTACGGATCAGAGAGACCCACTGAGCGAAGTGAGTGACAGAGGGCGGCGGGGAAGAAAGAAAAGAGAGAATGAGTGTTTTGGCTTCTTGACCTCTTGGCACAAGAAGTCTTCTAAGTTCAAACTCCAGCGATTATATGCTGAGATGGTATTTACCCCACACACACACACACACACACACCTCCACCCCCCACCCCCCCATACACTGCAGGCTCGTGTTAGCTCTGTGTATGTGTGTGTGTGTGACAGTATCTGCAACTTGCACATATGAGTTCTTAGCTCATGAACCTGTATATGTGTGCATGTGTGTGTGTGTGTGTGCAGATGTGTGTGTAGGGGTTTAGCAGTGTAGGTGGGCAGGGTCAGGGGTTGCTTCGTGGGGTTCTGGAGCCAGTGGGTCTTCTTCATTGTTCAGGCCGGAGGAGCCCAAGGGGGGCAGCGAGTACTGATGCTGAAGGTATTGCCTGCTTACGGCAGGGGGTTAGCAATAAGTGTGTTTGTCTTTATGGGTGTGTGTGTGTGTGTGTGTGTGTGTGTGTGTGTGAGGACCTTTGCTCCAGGAGGAACCCTCAAGGGGCGGGAAAGGGAAAGTAATTACAGATGATATAGGACCAAAGGGAGGAAATTGATTAAAGAAAATGGGTGACCAGGAAGTAACCAGGGATCTTTGTTTCCTCCTCAATCAAAGCGAAACGTCTCAGTGGTCGTTCAGCTGCATGTGGTGGAGCACCACGGGACTGCAGGGGAAGATGGTTCAGAGTGTGTTCAGAGTTACGAAGGTGATGTGGATGGATGGATGGATGGATGGATGGATGGATGGATGGATGGATGGATAAATGGATGGATGGATGGATTCCCAGCATTCTGTGTGGATGCTGACAATCATGATAGCATCCGCACGCTACTGTATTTACAGAAAAGCACATCAGCTCCCTGCAGCCGGTGAACACACTGCACACAATCAGTCCAGCAAACAAAGCGTCAGTGCAGCTGAACTTAGTTGGAAGGGAAATTGTAGGCAAACAGCAAAATTATAACCTAAACACTGCAAACACCCATCACATCTACCAAACTGGACCTACTGCCTGCCCCGTATGTCATGGGTTATCCTATTTTATATGATGGCTGCGCTGATGTGTTCAGTCTGACCTCGAAATGAAGTGGTTTACGTCAACAACACAGAGAAATGACGGCCTATAAACTATATATGTCAAACCTCGTAGCAGTCAACTGTCACTTTCCTTCTATGGTACTGATATGAGGATGATATTTTCACTGTTTGTCTTAATGCCAAATATGACACTTGCTAATTCATGATACATGTCTATATGTTTCAGTAACTTATCTACACATTTAAACAGCCATTTAAACTAAAGCCAGATGCCGGTGCATGTGACGAACAGATTGTTCAGACAGTTTGCGACGTTCTAGTCATATTGTTAGTGAGTTTCCAGCGACTGTATCCCCAAACACAACGTTTACATCAGCTCTCTCTCTCTCACTCTCTCTCTCTCGCTGCGTTTACTGTTGCTTCTCTTTGACTCGCTTGGCAAATGTGAGTATACAGTATGAATAGTTTTACAAGGCCGAGTGAGAAATAACAGTGAGGGTGGTGTGTGTGTGTGTGTGTGTGTGTGTGTGTGTGTTGGGGTGGGGTGGGGTGTGTGATGGGGGACTGAAGAAAGAGAAAACAGGTTGTCAGTGTGGTTGAACAGCAAAATAGCATTTTCTCCCTCGGGCTCAGCCTCCACAGATGTTTCATTCAGGCCCATGGCAGGGCCACTCTAAAAAGTGCTCCAGGCCCGACACAATTCAGCCCCTTTGTGCGCTGAAGGGGAGAAGCTCAGCCCACTGTTTACTGCTCGTCCACCCCCACTCCCCCTCCTCCGACGCCCCCTCCTCGTGTTAGCAGGCGGAACAATTGGGGAGGGCCTTGCCCAGAGCTGGGGCGGTGTGGCAGGTCAACAGAATGGGCTGTGAATCCTGTGCCTCTGAATCCTCCGGGTGGGTGGTCCAGCTCTCTCCCCTCTCTCCCTCTCTCTCCCTCTCTCTCTCTCTCTCTCTCTCACACACACACACACACACACACGCCTCTCCTCTCCTCATTAGCTCATCCACTGGGCCGGGCTCCGTGATACGGTGATAGGTGGGAGCCAGACGGGGGTCTTTCTTCAGGATTACTGGACTCCCGGTTCCTCATCGGGGCGAGCAGGTCCTGCACAGACCCGGTCAGGCCACTCGGCAGACGGGGCCTGTGGCGGCCCACATGGAGCCTGCCAGTGACCGGGTGGCGGTTAATACTGATGCTAACCCTGCTGGTGATCACCACACGTAAACACTAATAAATGAGCCCACAAGGCTGAGCGCACGCACATACACACCTACACAACTCCATCCACATAAGACAAGTCATGATGACGCACTTGGCGCCAACATACACACACAACATGCACACACCCCCCAAAACAATGGATGCATTACAGATTTGTTGTTTTTCGATGTGTAACTGATGACTTGCTGATAATACCAACTAATGATCTGATTATTACTACTATTATTAATAATTCAAGTATTCAATTATTTGTCTGTACAATTTAAAAGAAATGTATACTTGCTATGATTCACCAGAGAGAGGTCTGAGAAGCAGTTTCTCAAGCATCTTGTATTGACAGATCTGTGATCTGTGATTGATGATTAATGATACATATTCATATTCATTTGTTTTGTTAAGCTTTTGGTAGGTTGCGTATTTTTAAAGTACATTAGACCGAAGGTACATTTTGTTAAAATGAGTAATACCTTCAGCAGCTGTCTTATGCATGTTTGGCATATTTCCCCATACTCACAGCGACATCTAGTGAGCAGATAACGGAAATGACATGAGTGAGAAAGGTGTGAACACTATGTTTCTCAAGAAAAACAGCATAAATAAAAAGTGGTCATACGATTTCAGTGTTGTGTATAGAGAAAAGTAAGTTTAAAAAAGATGACATGCCAAATGAATTTATTACACTAAAACAGGCAAATATATTAGACACAATAAAGTTGGTTTTTCACTTCATGAATCAACTTTACAGAAAGTATTTTTATCAGCAGTGAACATACGCTGCTTAATATTGCTCTCTCATGAGAGGCGAGCGCTGAGGCAATGTAGCAGCAGTACATTTCCTCTCGCACATTTAAGCAACACTGTATATCCTGCTGCGGTCAAAGCACTGATCCTCTTTTTAGGTTCTCTGAGGTGCAAGCGATGCTGTGACGCATTAAGGAAGGCGAACCAAATGTCAGCATCACCTTGAGATTAAACATAGATCTGGACGACTACTGCCATCAAACCAAGCATTAACAATGCCTTTAACCAGCCATTCCTTCTTTATTATGGGTAAGTCTTCCCTTTTGTTTCATGTTTATTATTAAAATTATTAAACTTTATAACCAATACCATCGTTTAATTTGTTGTTATTATAAAACAGTTTTTTTTAAACAATGAGCCTGTAATTATATAGTAGATATTAATTACTGATTTTAAAAAAATTATCAATCAGGTGATCACCTATACACAATATGTGTAACAAAAAACATCAAGATGGACTGCACCTTAAAAAGCAGTATTTCACGACTGGTTCCTCTTATGGTTTACAGAAAGCTACTGTTAGGTTGAGCAATTTTATTAAATGACAAATTAACAGGAAAGTGTTCTCAAAAAAAGAAAAGAAAAAGAAGAATGTTAGAAAAACAGCCCATATGTCGTTTGTGCCAGCGGCCTATTGTGATCAATAAATACCTTTTATTGTTGACGTGGTATAGAGAGAGACAGCGTGCATGTCGAGGGGCATATGGAAGAAGTTTGCCCGAAAAGTTTTTCTGCCAGAAAACCATTTACACATGGTTTATGTTGTGAAAGTTTAACCAAAACCATGACCATGATCTTTTCATCAATGTCACCAACGGGGTTTTTCTGCTCAAACTTAATCAAACCGAGTGAAAACTATGGCTCCTGCCAGTGAAGCATTCTGGTGGGGAGCCCTGAGGGCTCTACTGGCAATCTGGTGGAAAGCTGACTTGTCCCAACAGCTATGAGGGAGAAGCTGAGGATGATGGATGGACAATGACACTGGACAATGACATGCACTGTTTCCTGTTAGAATCTAGTAGGTTTAGTTTAGTTCTTTATTCCAAACCTGAAATTCTACATCATAATCATAACCATTGCATCAAAGACCGTCTAACCACAAGAATGTACTTACTTCAACCCAATCAACCTCTAAATGGACTAAACCAGCCAAACCATGATTTAAGTAAGTTTAACCACATGTTCATTATTGTAACCCTAAAGCCTGAGGTCCAGGATGGCTACCAGCAGCGGTGCTGCTACTGTGTTTCAGGAGATGCTCTGTGTGTCATATCAAATTTAGGAACAAGCAATTTATGGTGGACTCCAGTGGAGTTTTTGACTCAAACAAAACAATTAAAAGTGGGCAAATGATTTAGTCTTATGGCGTTCACAGATGCTGTATCCTTCCCCGCAGGTCTGATGATGGCCTCTGCCATAGCCGATGAGACAACAACGATCAGAGGGTTGTTTACAGTTCCAACGGAATCTATGGACGAAATCTTTGGCGTTGACAATAACCTTGACATTGCAATGCCCACTAGCACGGAGGGCAACACCACTACCAATATCACAAGTTTCTTCAGTACCACCAGTAATATGACCATGTCCAATGCCACCATGTCCACCATGTCCACCACCATCCCCTCAACAACACAGCAGAAAGGTAAGAGCAACAATTAAGTCTCTGATACATATAAATAAGTGGTTTGTATCCCTCCTTTCTTCTATGTTTATGACAGTTGGTTTATTGTTACATGCGTATGTCTGATTCAGGTGATGAAAGTCCTACTGGTGGCAAATCCTCCCAAAGGCCAACAATGTTGTCTAAACCGGTTGACCCTTCTAAAACCACATCTGTCAAAGGTGAGATAAGAACAAAGAAACTGAATAATGAACTTTGCTACATTCGTCAGCAATGTGCGTATTAAACGGCATGTCTGGACATGTGAGGCAAATGTCTGCTAAAATATTTCCCATGTTACCAATGTTAGGCCAAGCGGTAAAAAGTAGCCTCACCGTTCAGCTTGCATGCTGCCCCCAAGTGGCCGTAAAAATCTGCTTCGCAGCTTTAAACAAGTTCAGTGATAATAGGGTCCCTTACAATAAAAGGTGATTTTAATAAGAGATTAATTTTGGCATCAATGTCATCTCTAAGAAATTACATATTTAAGAAATCTTTTTTACAGCGCCTATTGTCAAACAACAGACTGCAGGAGAGACCACCGGTGAGTTACATTAAACCAGTTCATCACAAATGATATCAAACACAATGTCTTTTGGAGGATGTAAAGTGGAGCCATATAGCTTATAGCCATATAGCTTATAGCCACATAGTAATGCCTCAGTCTTCATAAAAATGTACTGTTGCTCCTTCAGGTATTGCCATCCTCATCGTGATCATCCTCGTGGCTGTTGGATTCGGAATTGCGTGCTACTTTGTACGGAAAAGAGAACGAGTAAGGCGAATGTTAGCTCTTCTCTTCCACCACAAAATGGGATTAGCTGGAGTTAATAGTTATCAGCCGCAGCTCTGAAGCTCACTGTTTGATGCAGAACATCTACTTCAATCAATAGGACGTTGTTAAATGTGTTGCTACTTTATTACACAGACTTTATTCATATGAATAAAACAAATATATATAAGCTATACGTTTGAGATGTGCTCATAAAGGTGGAATCACTCTTTTTGTTTCCTGAAATGTGGAACCAATCTTGAAATGTGTGTGTATGTGTGTGTGTGTGTGTGTGTGTGTGTGTGTGTGTGTGTGTGCTCTGGATCTCTTCTACCAACAGCGCTACTCTGTTGACTTTGCTTCCAGACAAGATGAAGTCAACATCCCTCTCAGCAATGTGGAGCCAGAGTTGGGGGCAGATACTTCCTCTCAGAACGGTCCGTCCGACACACCCGAGCATTGCAACAATAATACGCAACAATAATATCATATGTAATAAACAAAAAAAAAATCCCTGCTCACTGTCCTGCAAGGTCTGCAAACCTTTGGCGTCACAGAGACTACTACTCCTACAGAACCACAAGAACCAGAGGCCAAAGCTGAGGAACAAGAGGAACAAAAAAGTAAGAACAAACCTGTCAATATATCAATATGTAATTTCCCAACTTCAACTGTATCAACTGTAATTTCCCAATTTGGGATCAATAAAGTAAATCTATCTATCTATCTATCTATCTATCTATCTATCTATCTATCTATCTATCTATCTATCTATCTATCTAATATATTTTTAGTGTCGTATGAGTGGCGGTCAGACAAAAAGGCACAGTTCACTGGTTTTGGTTTTAACCCCTGTAAAGGGAAGTACAGTGCAGATATTAACACTATGTTCAGAGGATCTGTGAATGTGCAGATATTTTTAATTCTTTAAAATGTTAAAGTATGTCACGCCGATGTGTGACTGTCACAGGAAGGAAATCTGCCATGGCGCAAGACAAACGGACAGGGAGAGCGATTTAAAAAGAGCTTGTGTAAAAAACACAATCAGTTAGGGACTTCCACAGGACAGAATGGTGAAATGTCTGAAAGCGATCGCACAACTCACAACTCGCCAACAGTTGCCCAGACGGAGGGGAGAAGAAAATGTAAACATGACGTGCAGTACTCAGGTCAACCACTTGATGGAAATGGAAGACAGGTTAAGAATTTCCAGGTTGAGAGCTATTCAGTGTGTAGTTTGAATTGTGACTAAAAAAACACAACAACCATGAGAGAGCATTGGACTTCACAGGCAACTCAGGAGTTACTTATATAAGTAACAAAGCCACAATATCTGTAAATGCAAGAGGTCATTTACAGATGCTCAGTGGTCTGATCACAGCCAGAGGTAAGAGGTGCAGTCACGTCTGGGCCTGCCTCGCCGCCTTGAGCCACACATTGTTTCAATGGACAGAGCTGATGGCATCTTTTTTTAAAAAAAAAAGAGAGAAAAAAAAAGCAGCTACCGTTCAAATTGTTTGTTTCCTCTAATGGGAAGGAAATAATGAAAGTCCTCAGGTTGGACGCCGTCATCGTTTGTCTGACGATGACTTGTTGTCCGCTGCACTCGAGCTCACTCGATTCATCTCAAGTGTGACTCAGTCACTGAAGGGAAGACTGGCGAAAGCAGCCAGACACTTTGCAAATTGCGAAATCCCCAATTTCCCCGAACCGCGTAATTTACAGCACCTTGAGTTGAAATGTCAGGACAAGACAGAAAACACACAACACAAAGCCACACCTTTGACCGTATGCTAACACTCACACTGCCCAACCCCAGTAATGGGAACTAAGAGATAAGCATGTTACCTCAACTCAAACCTCCAGGGCGACTTGTAACTGAACATTGACCAGAATCTTTTTTTTTTTGACAGTGATGTAAGCAAGGCAATAAAACAACAACAATGTAACAACAAAGTAAGTGTCAGAAATATATATATTGTCATAGGATAAAATAACAAAAGAGACAAAACATAATCGACCTTGTAGTTTTTCACTTCCTGTCATTTTAGTCCTTCTCTATTTTTAAAGCCGAGGTGATGAAATACATCAAATGTTACAACGATCATATTGAGACAAAGGCTGTGTCCGAAATCGCCCCCTAACCCCTATATAGTGCACTATATAGGGACCACGCCATTTTGTAGTGGTGTCCGAAACCTTAGGGATCATAGCATGTCCACTATATAGTGCACTCAATGTATCCCACAATTCACCGCGAAATGTAGTGAACATCCGATGGTCACTAACCGGAGCAAGATATCCCATCATGCATTGCCAGAAATTCTCTGGGCTGTGAAAATGGCGGACGGACGGGAGGGAAATATATATAAATATTATAAAATACAACAAAATACGAACATAAAAAGTACAGGACAGTAATCAAAAGCCTCTAATTTAATAAAAATGCAGTGGTAAACAAACAAGTATTTTGTGAGACGACAATAATGTGGTACGTTTTAATTGTGCGACAGCGATGACGTAATTACCGGCGCCGAGAGTAGTGTCCGAAAGATTTTTCTGTTGAGCTCACTATATAGTGCACTACATTTATTTCCCTACATAGGGAGTAGGGAACGAGTGAGTGATTTCGGACACAGCAATAGTAAATATTCATGAAGGTGCACGTGCAGCTACTTCCTGTTACGGGATCAGGTCAGGTCAGCTGGATCCAAGATGAGTTGTCTGCCATAAAGCAGGCGGACGGGATGATTTTCTGCAGGTTGAAATGAGGCGCCTGAGGAGCCATCTCAGTCATGGCAGAATTATGCCCAGAGCAACGCTCACCTTCTTCCTCTCCCCTTCATCTCCCCTTCACCTCCGCTTTCCCTCCACCTGACCCCGGGTCAGATAATGAAGGGGCCGCCCTACTTTCCCACAGTCTCAAACAGCTGCACGGCTGTAGCTCATTAGGAGCTGGTCAGTAATCAGCCGCCTCATTACCAAACATGGTGGCCCCCATCAAAATGCCTTTGCCCAAGAGTAACCCCCCCCCCCCCCCCCCCCCCCCCCCCCCCCTCCCCCCCCCCCCCAACTGTCAGAGAGGGCAAAACCACTTCAGGCTATATGAGTGAAAATACTGTTATTACGGGGCAGATAAACACAGAATGCACTGAGCCAAACGGCCAACCTGCACAATGACAGGGTCACATGTCACCGTTACACAACTGCTTTATTGTGGCTTTTAAGAGACGGCAGAACATGAATCACATTTTCCAGTGTGTCAATATGACAATATGACTCAGCGTGTGCTGCTCCGCTTCACCCACATGTTGTTTTCATTTTACCACAGTTCTACTAACTAGATGCAGGACAGAGAGAGTCATCAGTGATCTCGCGGGCCGCTAACAAAACCATATGGTTTGCCTGTGTGTGTGTGGTGTTTGTCTTTCACAGCTGAGGCTGATAAATCTGCTGTTGATCCCGGCGCTGACTCGGCAGCTCCGGCTCCTCCTCCTGACGGCCCCGCAGGGGAGCCCAAAGATCAGGCCAGTGAGCCCGCTCCCCCTGCACCTGTGCAAGCAAGCAAGGATGAGAAGAGCGATGA
Source organism: Trinectes maculatus (assembly GCA_016785345.1). NCBI lineage: Eukaryota > Metazoa > Chordata > Actinopteri > Pleuronectiformes > Achiridae > Trinectes > Trinectes maculatus. The sequence goes on from JAFBJQ010002941.1 coordinate 137,636, forward strand.
GAAGACCGATGACGAAGACGTCGCCTCCACCAAGACCTCAGTGGAGTCGCTGAAGGAGGCAAACGAGAACAACAACAGTAACTATGCCGACGACAGCCGGAAGCGAGGTTGGTGTTTAAATCACGTGTCTTCTCCATCAAAGTTCACATCATGAACCCCACTCACTTGTCTTCTGACCAGGTCTGGAGTCAAGCCACATCTTCTGGGACATTCCCCTCAACTGTCCAGTGTGACATCGTTGCCGTGGCGCCCCGGTCCCCGTCCTGCTCCACACAAACTTGGTAAAAACCCACAGCGGATAAATACTCTAATATTGTCGCAAACAGCATGTCCATCCCTCCGTTCATCGCTCTGTGCGTCTGATCCTTCCGTTTACCTGCAATCATTTCATTCCATCATTTCACATTTGAATTTGACGTTTGTGTTAATCAAGTCGTCAAGTATTGTCTTTTCATATTACGTTGTGTTTGCCAGAGAGGATGTGTCGTTTCTGGGTGACTTTTGTTACAAATAGATGAGGAATAAGAAATAAATCTCAATGGGCTTGTAAATCCTATTTATGTTGTTACACAATTACCAAAGCTGCATGTACAACAGTAATATGTCATATTCAGTTCCTCCTTTATTTGCTTTTTTTTAATTAAAAAAAACCTTTCAATTATGATTTATTGCCGACAGGTTATGATTATCTTATTATTTATGCCAAAGTAGCACACTTAACTTCATACCTCATGATCATACATGTGTCTTTCACACGAGTAGTAACCCCGGCCCCCTCAGTCTAATCATCATGTTCTTCAGGATGTGAAGGACCCACATCTGCACCTGCGCTCCCTCGCTCTTCCCGTCCCCTCTCTAACACCCGGAGGCACCAGGAATTCTCGCTCCTCTTAACGGCTGACGATAAGCTCACATCTTAGAGGCGAACCGCTCACAAGGTCTGTGTCAGCAGTCACGGGCCATCTCTGTTCGCACAAAAACAGTGTCTTCAAAAAAAAAAAAAAAAGCCCAAGCATGTCTGCTGTAAACAGTGGTCACCAGTTCTATACTGCATCTTTCAATAGTCGAGCAGGAAAACAAAAGAATGAAAACAATGAAGAAATCTAATGAGACTATATCCATGACATGTTGTCTCAGTAAGCTGTTGAATAAAAAGTTTAATGTTGACATAAATAGATATAGATATATTGTACAGTCCCCCCCAGTAAAACCTATGTGATATAACTACTGTGTATGTAAACAAACGCTAAGCATTTCATCTTTTACTTGTTTGGATTAGTTTTATTTGTAAGTACTTGTAAGTACTTATAAGTAGTATAATGCGTTTATTTTAATAACATGCAAACAAAACCACTGTCTGAGCTCCACCTTAAGGAACATAAGTTTGACCTAATTTGTCCCTCAACAAAAACACATCATGACCTCATACGGTGCTCGGTTTCAAAACAAACTCAGCTTAATTGTTTGGGAAATATGTCGATCGAGCATTAAAGGAAGTGACATCCTCAAAACACCACAGACAGATTTACAGTATTATCTTTTTGGTCAGTAGAATTACTGCGCAGTATTTTCTTTTTTTTAACAATGTAAATTGTACAACTTGATAGAATACAAAATGAATGTACAAATATTTAAGACTGATCAGGCAACAATTTAAGCTAAACATCAAAACCTAAATGTCCTCAATATTAACTTTTATTATAAAGTAAGAAAAACATTACACAACTGGAAAACACTGATGTTATATACGAACACAAACATTTCCAGCATCAACGCCCCTTAAGACTGCATGTGCAGCATATTCTGGCGGAGCAGCCCTTTAATGGTGAAAGTCTGATTGCTACTCTCACTGGTCTGCAATTGCAATTTTTTTCTTTTCAAACAAAACGTGATGGTTTGTGGCAGGAAGTGGCAGGAGGAAGGGGCTGACCCATCCTCCTGCCAGCTGTTCTCCTCATGCAGCGTAAAGGGCGTATCAGTCCGCACTTTACCGACAGTCCCTCCTCCCTCCATCCCTCCATCCCTCCCTCCATCCCTCCCTCCATCCCATAAATGCTGCCCGGGTTTCTTAGTCTATCTGAACCACATCAAACCCCACACGCAGGAAGCGCCCCCTCCCACCGCCGCCTCACCCCGCCTCACCATCATTACAGAGATAAAGATCATGCATTCACTACATATACCATTATCATCCTCCTTAAAATACCAATATTTAATGCTTATCAATAACCGTTTCTTCTCTTGAAGCCACATACAAAGGCTCTCCGGAGATAAACGACCCTCTCTTACCCTGAGGTCCTTCACTAACCTCGACTTTGTGACCTGACTCAGCAGCTCTGCAAATCAAAGTAGCCTCCGGTCTGTTCGTCTTTTCCGTTCGCTTGTCTCCTCCCTTGGTGAGAAATATTCATTCCAGGCGGGACGGCCATTTTCCTTAAACATTAGCCATCAAACATGAAAGCTGAGTGTGTGACTGGAAAATAGCACTGTGAAGTCGCGGGTCTAATTATGCTGGTTTAGTTTATGAGCTGTCAGGTCACGTCCATTATCCACCGGTGCTGTGTGGCCAACTGCTTTTTCAGCCACCCGTTTTCAGCTTACTCATCACTTCTCCGCACAGGTGGGAATGAGTCGTTTTTTCCCCCAAATTACGTTAATGTGTGTAAATTCTGTCAGACTTCTATGAGCGTCAGAATCGTTTCTTACAGTCTGGAAGGATTCGCATGTCTAAAAAGTCATTATCTATTCAGTCGATATCACTCCTGGACCACTTTAAAATACTTAAAATACAGTTTCTTCAAAGCTGATAGTTTGGAGAGAGGACAGACAGAGTACTTCAGACTTTCTTCTAGTTTGAAATAAAAAATTGGACCATGACACAGAAATACTTTCTCTGAAGCAAATTTTCATGAACCACTTGAGGCAGCACTGTCTTTGTAGAGGTACGACCATTTATTACTCATCTCATAATAACATAGGAAACTTAATTGTTTTTTTGAAGTGAAGAGTGTTATATGAGTTTTAGACCATAGTACACTCTGTAGGACGATAACACCAGAGACTTCATCTTGATTCCATCATGTGGTCAAGTTTAAGACCCAGGATGTTCTCTTGTCTTGTCCGGCAGGTCGATGCTCTTTTTGTGTGTTTGTACGCACAATGTGTGTTAACCTCACATGCGAGCTTCCTGTCTTAAGCCTTTTTTATTTACAACCCTGGGATTTGTCCATTTTCTTCAGCTCCATGACCTGGAGAGTTTCTTCAGTTGTCCTCTCCGAAGGTCAGAGGTCAGACAGTCCTAATTAAAGGGTCCGAAGTGAATAATGTGTACTCAATGTCAGAGTCAACGGGCTCACATTCTTTGCCTGCCATTGAGCAAGTCTCTGCAGAACTGGATGTGTAGCGGCTGCTGTGATGTGAAGTCCAGACCAGGATACATTTCAACAAGTCCGCCGCACATGACAGAACCTGAAACTGGAACAGAATTTGTGAGGGAAATGGATTAAGACATCAAAAACCTGCAGAGCCTCTTTAACAGACCCAATCCATACTACTTTATATTCAAACACATGTTTTCTACCCTATGACTCATTCAGTTTTTAATTGATGGAAGCATCACCTTTAACCCCTTCATCAAATCTTTGTATGAGTAAATAATTTAGTAATTGGTGGGGGCTGCAGCGATAAATTAGCTGTTTGTTTAGTGACATCATCACACAATTTTTACTTTTATATTTATTATACGTTTCCAGAAACAAGATGTGTGCCACTGGATGAAAACTGGAGCGGATGAAGAAAAAAAAAAATCAACAACTTAAATATCAACAAATCAACAAAACACATTTTTTGTTGATATTCATTAATGGTCATCATTAGTAGGTTATTAATTTACTATCAATTAAGCCATTAGTTGCATTTCTAAGCAACGTAAACAATGGGGCGATTTTAAAAGTAGTACTGATGTCTGCTTTTCACAGATGTGTAGTATTCCACCTTCACTATTTACACCATATAGCAGTTTTACAACAACAGACTTCCTAGATTCTTTCACTGAACTCCAATCCACACATTGGCAGGTGGCCTGCAAAATATTTAGGGGGTTTGGTTTTAGCAGTCCCTGTGTCACTTCTTAACAACACAATGCACATCTCTCAACAAAGGGGGGGATCAGGGGTGGGGGGGGGGCACTTTGGCCACATAATGTGGCCTCTCAGTGTCATTAACAATCACACCTTTGACATCTACTGGCTGAGCTGCTGCGGCTTCGCCTTTAAGCAACGTAAACAATGGGGCGATTTTAAAAGTAGTACTGATGTTTCACTTCTGCTTTTTACAGATGTGTAGTATTCCAGGCTTTCACCTTCACTTTACACCATATAGCAGTTTTACAACAACAGATTTCCTAGATTCTTTCACTGAACTTCAATCCACACATTGGCAGGTGGCCCGCAAAATATTTAGGGGGTTTGGTTTTAGCAGTCCCTGTGTCACTTCTTAACAACACAATGCACGTCTCTCAACAAAGGGAGGGATGGGGGGGGGGCACTTTGGCCACATAATGTGGCCTCTCAGTGTCATTAACAATCACACCTTTGACATCTACTGGCTGAGCTGCTGCGGCTTCGCCTTTACTTTCTAGTGGTCAGTAATGCTTTGTTCTTCTTGGCAGTTCACCGTCAGTAAAAAAAGGAAACAGCTGTCCAGTTTATGTTTAGGTAATGACAACTTACCGCAATTTAGACATTTGTCACGAGGAGTTTGGTTGCTGTTGCTGTTGCTGACTCCCCGGGGAAAGGATTAGGTAAATGTTTCCATTATGCTGAAGACACTTGTGTTATTTACTGCTCCTCTGCTACGACTTCCTCTAACACTGTGTGTGTGTGTGTGTGTGTGTGTGTGTGTGTGTGTGTGTGTGCGCACAGCTTTATGAGCTGTCTAAGATAATTGTTGAATATAGGTTGCATCGTAAAGTTAAATTGACGTGTTGTAAAGTATTTATTATGATTATACTGTATGTGTAATATAACAAAGACGGCGACTCGACAGTCACTCGTACAACTCTATAAGACTAATGGCCTATATAAGATGGTTTTATAGTCGGTGTGCTGGTATGGTTTATTGTGCCCAAAGGGTTCATCGTTGCTAATTGACAGTGAACAAACTATGGTTGAGGTTGATGTGAATGTGATCTGGTGATGGGGCCATATTTAATGTCTGAGCAATGCAGAACTTATTACACAATCTAACACACAATGGTGTGTCCAAATTGTGCACCAAATAACCGACTGGCCAACACCCGGCCTTTTTCCAGCAGCTATTTAGACATGGAATAGTATGGGAAAACGACCAAACCGTTCATTATACTCAATAACGATTGCCACAAAACGTTTATTATTTTAACTCAATGAAGCAAAACAACGAGAGTTTTGTGGGATTTCTCTTTTGTGCGTGACCGAAAGGGGTGAACATGCAAAGGATTCAGTTGGGAATCCTAAATCCCCTTTGGAATTCCCAGTCTCTCTGCAGCCAGGTTGCACTATAGAGGCCAACTGGTCTCCACAGATCCCTATCTGTCCCTGTGGCTCAACTGAGCACAGCCTCAGACTGAGATCAATGCGACGTCTTACCTGCAACCTGAGCCCCCAAAGTCACATTCCTGCTTTAAAACCTGGTTTAAATGCTTTGTATACAATTCCCTTCAAATTAACTCACTCGTCAGGTAGAGATCCGGTGTTTGGGAGAACAAAACGCGTCTTTGATAGATCGTTGGGTTTGGATAACTGTCAAACGTGCATAACATCATTGGGCTCATTATTATTAAGTAACTGTTGCACAAAGGCAGTTGGCAGGAATTGAACAGCCAACGTCTTCCTCCGCACAAATATTTGGAGTCATTGAAATATTTGCACCCTTTTAGTGCTTCTGTCGCTTCGCCCTTTTGGCCACTACAGTTGGTTTTTGCAGACCCCTCACGGCAAAGCGTAAATCACATCAATAGATGTGGAGTGGGATTATGTCAGCTATCCTTTCCCTCAAACAGATGTTTCTCCACAGAGGTCAAGGGTTATGGCAAAGGCCACATAAACCCGGCCAAAGCAGAAGTTACCGGAGTGAAAAGCAGGTGACTGCAGGACACAGGACTGTGGGACAAAGTAAATTGTCTTGATCTGTGCCATTTCTCTTTTCTCTTTCTCAGACTGAAGAACTCGAGCGACTGGAGGACAAAATGTATTTCGATTATTATCAATGGCCTGCATACACAATGTAAATAAACCTGTTGTTATTGTTTTTTTTTTTTGCATTGGCAGTCTGTATTCACTGATATCCTCATATATGTAACTGCAACCTGGCAAACACATCCTCCTACTCTACAATAAAAAACATTGGTATACACAGAAAGTATCATACAAATACTATAGCAATATACAATACATTATATAATTGTTTAATTTAAACCAGTGTTGTGTAAATGTATTAAGCAGTGTTGTTTTGTTTTTGTTGTATAAACCACGTTTTGCTTTTCCATGCTCTTCCTATTAAATATTATTAAACTTCATTGTGAAAAATTGCAGAGATGTGGATGACACTGGATTGTATGAAACTTCATTGTGTGCCATTATAAGGTGGATACAGATTGTGGGTTTGATCTTGTCGCAGGACTCAGGTAATTCAGCAGATTGAAACGACAGGCTGTTACGTGAGTGTAAAACTAGTAATAGTTCTCCTGCCTTCCTTGATCTGAGAAAACAATCAGCCAATTAAGACGTATTGAGACACAACACCCTCTTCCTCCGACCTTCACGTACTGTTCCTCAGAAAGACCCACACTTGTTTAACTCTATATGCAAACAGGAGCTCCAGGTGCAATCGCACCGAGTTCAAAGAGACAGCGTTAAAAGACAGGAATCCCCGACATTGTGCTGCCCACATTCCTGGGTCACTGGCCGGGTTGCTCTTTTTAGAAACAGTGTTGTCTACGTGTAAATGTGTAGTCACATTCATACTGATGCCCATTCAACAACAGGTACATGGATGGAAAATGAATGATGTGCTATATATGAGTTATATGAGTATAACTATAAAAGTCATTTCCTAGTTAACAGACAATAAACCTTAGTTTACTCATCACTGAAGAAATAGTCGTTATATGTATGTTTTGAGTTTCCTATTTAATTTCATAAGGGATATAATATTTTTATTATTTCCATCTCCAGTGATGTGTTGCCCCGGTGTTTGGGTCCGTTCCAGCTGCTATATCCAGCCTGTTTCCATGGGCTTCTGCTCGCCTTTAAAGACAAGTGATAGCGCCGGCCTATATCAATCTGCCCGCAGGATGCTTTCATCCGCCATTAAGCAGATAAAATGTTGCACTGAGCCCGCGGCGCAGCGGTGACAGCAGGAGCGCTTCTAAAATTTGTGCCCGTACCCGCTCAAACCCGACCACAGTCATGGACACCCCGCGCCAAAGCACTCAGTGCAGCAGAACACAAACCTCTTCCTCCTCGGAAATGGATCCAAATGTCTCAGGTCTCAGTGTCCCCTATTTATACACTGTGTATATTTACAACAGGCCCGCATGATTAGGATGCTAGCGAGTAGTGCTAAAGCAAAGAAACAGTTGGGGCAGTCGTCTTTGGCTATTTCAAGGTGGCAAGGAGTTTATTAGGGGTGAGCCACCTCTCTGATGTCAAAAAAAAAAAATACGGTCAAAGCTACTTTCATTACGCACAACCTCCTTTTGATTGTTTATTTTTTTATCAGTAAACTTTATTTAATTATTTAATCGTTATAAATTTCAAATCTCTTGTGCAAGAGACATTTGACAACAGCAGGAAAACACAGTACAACGTAATACAATACAATACAATGCAATACAATACAATACAATACAATACAATACAACACACAGAGCAGGGTCAACCTGTAGAACTTGTGTGAATATTTTTTCATGCATTTACTTATGTGCACAGCAGGAGTAGTGCATATGACTGGGGGGGGTGTGGGGTGTGGGGGGGTTGCTCTTATGCAGACTATATGTGGACCTTTTGACTGCTGACCTCCTGTGTTGTTTGACAGTGATAGTGATCTACAAGCACTGAGCACAGCTGGACAGCTGTTCGTCACCTGGATGGTTGAGATGCTCTGGAGCAGTAAACGTGCAGGTAGTTTCTGAGAATGTGGAGAATGATCACTAAATCTACACTGTGTAAGACTGTGTTTCTGAAGAGCGACGGAGACCCGGAATCCGAACGCGGTTTTAACTTGACAGATGGAACAACTGCAGTGAAAGGAAGGAGAGCAAACCCTATCCCTCTGGGTGGCTGCTGGGGATATAGCGACAGGATCTACACTGGCTTTGTTTTCCATCTATCATAAGGTCATTAGTGGGTGCTGTCATCATGATCTGCTCCCCGGATGAAACGCTGATCGTGGGCAGCAGGGCTGGCCCCAGCCCAGCGTCTTTCCCTGTTTACCTTCGACGCTCATTAAAGGCATGTCCCGTCTTTGGTTTCCAAAGTGGACAAATGCAAACTAATGGCTTAATGAGACAGATTGAGTGACTGCCTCTCACTTGTACAGTACTGTAGCCGAAAGGGCAGTTTTATAAGGAGACAATATCAGCACTGTCTCTGGCTAAAACGATAAAGATGAAATCAAAACACAAATACAGTAGATGTTGTTGTTGTGAATCCATGCGTCTTGCTATTTTTCAGTACAATGGAATGTGAGTGAAATCCAGGAATAACAAAGTATAAAAAGATGGTTGTGTTTGTTTCTATAGTTACACCATGTGGTGTGTATCCCCATTTTTATTCTTGGCCGGTCAAGCGAGCAGGGCAAGATTTATTTAGAGGATGCAATGAAAAGTGTGATACAGAATGCCGGGATGCAAATGGAATGTCTGCTATTTGGCCTACACTTAGGGGGCGGTCACTGATTGGTCCACAGTGTTGTCCTAAAAGCACTAACATGCACTTAAAGAGAAAGTAAGAAAAATAAATCAAACAAATTAAACCAAATTTTACTATTTATCATTATTATAGTCCTTAAAAATGTTATTGTGAAACATTTCTCTCAATAGCATCTATCTATTGAAACTCACTGATCAAAGCCCATTTCCATGAGGACTCATTGTAAAATTATAGATATAGATGTTTATTTTAAAAAATATGACTGATTGTAAGATTAAGTCAATAGAATGCATCACTGTTCGTTAATGAAAAATTCAGACATTTCCAGTGCAGAGAGAGAAAGTGCTGTTTGGCCAATGTGCGCGGATCAGTTCATCGAGTGTCAGGCCCGACTCAAAAGATGATCCATAAAAGGCTACTAGGTATTTTTATCTTAACATGACCTTGTGCTCCATACTGAGTACACATTCTCACATTCTCACCGCATCCAGTGTGACTGCTTGATGTCTCCATGCTCCTTCACTGTATCACTGCAGGGGGAAAAAAACAGTTAAGCTGAGTTAAGTTTTTTTTCCAGGCATTTCCCCTCTCACTTCTAAAATGAAACGTGATGGGTTGTTAAAACTATATATTAAATATTACATAGTATTAGATTTGTATTAGATCAAGAAAATAAAAAAACAATAACACATGATTTAAATATCTTGCACAATATTGCACACAATAAACAAAAGGGGTTTCCATTGGAAATGAATTAAATGATGAATTAAACCCCAGTGGGCAGAAACACCAAAAACACCACTGAGCTTTTTACAATGAATTTCACTTGTGTTGTGTTTTCTCAACAGTGTCAATACACCTGTCCTGCAGCTGATGCCAGGTTATTGTCCTCTCAGCGTGAGACTAACAGCCACTACGGTGCCGAGGTGTCCCCTGGACACAACCTCACAAGCAATCTGACACAAGAATACAAAATAAAAACCACCAAACGATCATTTTACACTTTTTAAAAAACGCTTCTCATTTTGCCAGTGACAAAGTTTTTTGGTAAAACAAAACAAAAAAAACATAAAGTTCTTATGATCAAATTATTCATGAATTTGTGATACTTGTAATTCAGTTACAAATGATTTGCAGATGATTAGCACACTCATTCACTAATAAATCTATGTTACTTCAATACAGTTTGTCAAATTTGTTGCAACATTTAAATAGAATAAAAAGACAGTGACAAGGTCTTTGGTTGAGCACAGATTTTTACTAGTTGGGCAAACCGGGTTTTGGGCTGACTCTTTTTTTCATACCTAATTTGTGAGACAAGGGGAGGGGGGGTGAGAGTCAGTTGGGGGGGAGTCTTGTCATAGTCTTGTCCAATGGTCTGTCTTAAATTAGCTGTGGGGGCAGGAGGGTCCCTCCCTGTGCTGACAGAAGGTGGAGCCTGTGCCTGTCACTGTCTACTGTTTCATTATTACCTGCACAGCCCTGCAGCATTCACCACACTTGTGTCTCTGTGTGGCCACACACAAACAGAGGGAGAGAGACAGAGGGGACAGACTCCAAGGCCCCCAAGACTTTTTTTTCCTTTATTTGATGCTTTTTCCCCACTAGGGAGATTCATCTGCCTGACACTGCTGACTTGGCAAATAAATTTGCGAGGCAACTAGCAGTGGACATGGCCGGCTGTTGCCAAATTTGCAAAAAGTGGGAATTTTTGAGATCCCTGCTCGTAATCATTTCTCTCAGCGTCTTTTTTGCATCAGTCGATGCAGAACCCTTCAACCCCGCTCACCTCTACCACCACAGATCAGGACCTAACGAAGACAACATCATCATCGCTAACAATGGGATCAGGGTGCCATTTGGGAGGTCTGTGTATCTGGACCCGCTGAATGACCTGGTGACAGAAGTGCAGCCCGGTGACCGTTGCCACGTCACAGTTTTGGACAATGACCCCCTGGCCCAGAAACCCGGGATGCTGACCCCGAAAAAGTTCCCCTGCTCGTTTGGACCCGATGAAGTGAAGTACACTCACTTTGGATCTCGGAGCCCCAGCAAGGACCGCGTCAAGCTGCAGCTTCGTTATGACTCTCAGACGGACACAGTCATCGTTCCATTCATGCTGGAAGTGGAGGTGGTTTTCCACCAGCTTGAGATCCTCACCAGGAATATGCCGCTTAACGTAGACAAGCTCAATGGTGACAGCAACCCCATTGACAAGAAGGGTTTGGAGTTTTCCTTTGAGGATGGCGTCACACAGTGTAAGATCACCACGCTGGTTGGCGCTGGAGGTTTCCCCAGGTATGGCACTCTTTCAACTAATCCCACCAATGGCAAAATGATGGACTGTGATGAATTTGTGAAACAGGGCATTCGCTACAAGCACACCGCTAAAACAAACTCACCAAACAGAGACTATATACCTATGATGGTGGAACTGCAGGATAATGACGGCAACACTATAATGCAAGAGCATTTCCAGATGATGGTTAGAATCAGAGAGGGTGCAGAGAACTCTGCTCCTAAGCCCAGCTTTGTAGCCATGATGATGATGGAGGTTGATCAGTTTGTGATGACAGCTATTACAAGCGACATGTTAGCTGCTGAAGATGTTGAATCTGACCCAGATGAATTAATCTTTAACATGACTTCGGTGCTAAGCCCTCAGCAGGGTTATATCATCAGCACAGATGATCAGAACCTGCTTATCACCTCCTTCTATCAGAGAGACATCAAAGATCTAAAAATAGCATATAAGCCACCTTCAGATGACTCAGAGGTAGAAAGGATTTTCCAGCTAGAGTTTGAAATTGTAGACACCGATGGTGCCGTGTCTGATACATTTGCTTTCATGATTGTGGTGAAGCCTATGAATACCCTGGCTCCTGTGGCAACCAAAAATACAGGGCAGCTATTGTTTGAGGGCCAGTCCCGACCGCTCTCCAGCTCCCAGAATCTAGAGATTAGTGATGAGGATAACCTGGAAGATGTGAGAATTACAGTTGTCGATGGTTTAAAGCATGGAGAACTGACTGTGCTTGGCAGTCGCCGCAAATTCTTCACACCTGCCGATCTAGATGCCGGCATTGTGGTGTATCAGCACGATGGCAGTGATACCTATAGTGACAACATTATTTTTAGAATGACTGACGGCAGTAATGAAGTGGAGTTTTTGTTCCCTATCACTATCGCTCCCACTGATGATGAGCCCCCTATTATCAATGCTAACACCGGCCTGGCGCTCTTTAAGAATGAAGTCATGCAGATCTCTCCGTTCATCCTAAGTGCAACAGATATTGATTCAGAAGACTCCACCATAAAGTTTATCTTGGAGTCACCCTACTCTATTTATGGGGAGCTGCTGCTAAGGCAGGTTGAGCAACCATCTGACCCGTCTCTCTGGAAGTTCAGTGAAACGGATGAGATGTTTGAGCAGGTGGTAACTGAGTGGTTCCAGCAGGACATTCTTGACGGAAAGCTGTTCTATCGTCACATTGGACCCCACAGCACCACCACTGTGATTGATCAGTTTGTGTTCAGGGTCCAAGATGACAATGATCCTCCCAATCAATCAGGGGAGCATGTGTTCACCATCAAAATTCACCCCGTTGACGACCTCGTTCCTGAGCTTTTCCCAGGCACCACCCTTCACATGACGGTTCAGGAGTATGAGCTGACACACTTCAAGAAGAAATTCCTGTGTTATAGTGATTTGGATTCAGATGACAGGGACCTCAAGTATACTATCACTAAGCCTCCAACTGACACCGATGAGAACAACCCAGCCCCCTTAGGTGAAATTGTACTGACTGACAGGCCTGACACTGTAATTACAGAGTTCACACAGGCCCAGGTTAATCACCATAAAGTAGCTTACAGGCCTCCAGACCAGGAGCTGGGCATCACTCCAAAAGTGGCTCAGTTCACGTTCACAGTGGAAGACACAGCTGGAAACACAGCAGATGGAGTATTCACAATTTTCTTACAGCCAGTTGACAACAAACCCCCACTGATCACCAACACAGGGTTTACTGTTATGGAAAGAAGTACACATATCATTACACGGAAGGAGCTGCTTGTCACAGATACAGATACAGATGATGACAATATCATCTTCACTGTGACCCAGATTCCTCGTTATGGGCACCTACAGTTTTTGGGGATAGACATGTCAAATGGTGAAACATTTGTGCTTGAAGACATTGCAAATGGCCACCTAACGTACATCCATGGTGGAGGAGAATCCCTTGGTGATGTTATCAAGCTTGACGTCAGCGATGGATTGCACGAGGTACCGATCACCATTAAGATCACTACCGAGCCTGTTGATGACGAGGTCCCTACAATTATGCTCCCAAACGGCCTGCTCGGAGCCACCATTGATGTACTTGAGAATGGAGCAACAGAAATTACCAGCAACGTCATTCAGGGCCGTGATGAAGACACAGATGACCTCATGCTTACTTTCATTGTTGAAGAACCTCCGAGGCTGGGTGAAATACTAGTTAACGGTGCCCCCGCAGAGAGATTCACACAGGAGGACATCATTAACGGCTTGGTGGTGTATGCTCACACGTCCGGGGAAATCGGTCCAGTCAGGGAGCATGACTCCTTCAACCTCACTCTGTCTGATATGTCGGATCAGTGGGTTGTTGGTGGCAATAAGGTCCAAGGCGTGACAGTTCATGTCACCATCCTTCCCGTTGACAGCATTCCACCTATTGTTAGCGTTGGAGAGCAGTTCATTGTTGTGGAAGGGGAGAAAAATGTCATTACTCTGGAACACATCCAAGCTGAAGACATTGACACAAATAATGATGATATCCTGTGCACCATCATTGTCCAACCAACATCTGGTTATGTGGAAAACATCTCTCCAGCTCCAGGCTCTGAAAAATCCAGAGCAGGCACAGCCATCACTGCCTTCACCATTAAAGATGTTGCCCTTGGTCATATCTACTATGTCCAAAGCATCCACAAAGGTGTTGAACCTGTGGAAGATCGTTACACCTTCCGTTGTTCAGATGGTATTAACTTCTCTGAACGCCACTTCTTCCCCATAGTCATAATCCCAGCCAATGATGAGAAGCCTGAAATTTTTATTCGGGAGTTTGTGGTCATGGAGGGCATGAGTCTTGTAATTGATACACCAATTCTGAACGCAGCTGATGCTGACATCCCAGGGGATGAGCTCCACTTTGAGATCATCAAACCCCCCCAACATGGAACAATAGTTCAGCAGCTTAGCACTGGCACCATCACTGCAGATAAATTCAATTTGGAACAAATCAAAGAGGCGTCCAACATAGTCTATGAACATGATAACTCTGAGACCAAAGAAGACAGTTTTGAAATTAGAGTATCAGATGGGAAACATACGGTGGAAAAAAAAGTTCTTATCATGGTTATTCCTGTTGATGATGAGACACCACGGATGGCTATAAACGATGGCCTTGATGTTGAGATTGGAGAGACCAAAGTCATCAGCAACAGAGTTTTGAAGGCCACAGATCTTGACTCTGAAGACAAAGATCTAACATACATCGTGCGGTATGGCCCTGGCCAGGGCTACCTCCAGCGAATCAGCAAGTTTGGTGACGTTTTAGGTAACATCACCGTAGGGATGAATTATACACAGGACGAAATTGACAAACAGCTGATTCAGTATGTACACACAGGCCAGGAAGGAATCCGTGACCTGCTGAAATTTGATGTCACAGATGGGATCAATCCCCTTATTGACCGCTACTTTTACATCAACATTGGAAGCATTGACATGGTCTTCCCTGATGTTATTAACAAAGGCGTGACCCTCAAGGAAGGAGGAAGGGTCACTCTCACTACTGACCTCCTCAGCACCACTGATATCAACAGCCCTGACGAGTTCCTCAGTTTTAGCATTACAAGAGCACCTAGCAGAGGCCACTTAGAGAGTACTGACCTTCCAGGTGTTCCAATTTCCACCTTTACCCAACTGCAGCTTGCTGGCAACAAGATCTACTACATCCACACCTCTGATGATGAAATGAAAATGGACAGCTTTGAGTTTGAGGTGACAGACGGTTACAATCCTGTCTTCCGGACATTTAGAGTATCCATCACTGATGTAGATAACAAGAAACCCGTCCTGAGTATAAACCGGCTGGTTGTGGAGGAGGGAGAAACCAAACTCATCACACCCTTTGAGTTGACAGTCGAGGATCAGGACACACCAGACAAATTGTTGCGCTTCATAGTCACCCAGGTGCCAGTGCATGGGCAGCTGCTTTTCAACAATACACAACCAATCACAACCTTTACCAAGCAGGACCTGAATGAGAACCTCATCAGCTATAAACACGATAGCACCGAGACCAACGAAGACAGCTTCTCCTTCACGGTCACAGATGGCACACACACAGATTTCTACGTCTTTCCTGACACTGTGTATGAAACACGCAAACCCCAGATGATGACCATTCACATCAACACAGTGGACAATGGCGTGCCACAGATTGTGGTCAATAAGGCTGCAGCCTCACTGAAAGTCCTCCAAACTGGCCATGTGGGATTTATCATCACAAGCAAGGCCCTTCAAGCAGAAGATCGTGACAGTCCCAATAGGGTGCTGAAATACAGTGTGTCTGAGGCTCCACTACATGGCTTCATCATGAACACTGCCCGGGGAAATGAAAGCATCACTACCTTCACACAAGGTAAGCTAGCACTGCAAGTTTAACAGGACATTTTGTCAACATCCATGAGACCCAACTATAATAATTGCAGATATTTCTGCAGAGTATATTTCTCTGTGGCCCATATTACTTTGTAGCCCAGGGGTTGTAATTAGAACCATGTTAAAGCAGTTTAGCTGTCATAGTTATCATGCCTGACATTTCATTTTCAGCAACCACTCAATTTTTTCCTGCACTTCTCTGTCCTGAAACAGCTGATGTCAATGACATGAAGATCTCCTACGTGCTCTTGGATGGGAGCAACGCCACAAGTGATATTTTCTACTTTACAGTTGAAGACAAAGGTAAGAAGCATTTAAACCTTTATATCAAACCTGGGCCCGCTAACAACGAAGGCATTTGCCTTAAGGCTTTCCTCAGACTTTATCCGTCTATTTTAATGGCTTCTTAAAATTGAAACTTCCTGCTTCCTGTCAATCTCCCAAATGTTTGCATCACAAAGACTTAAAGCAGTTGGCCATGACTGACACCCAGCATAGAGCCGCCATCTCTTTTCACCCCACTGGAAAGGGTAGCAGGTTTAAAAGACAGGGGTCAAAGGAGACTTAAGCCAAACACCGACTGTCGGCTGGTAAAAGTGAAAGACTGGGGACCACCACATGCTCTAAACTTTATTGTTAATGAACAATAGGGCCTCGTTCCCTCAGGGTGCTTCCCAGAGCGTTCAAATGTCCCCTTTCATCATTGGTTTGAAGTGACACTGTGAAATGTGTAAAGGTCTTGCATGATCAGACATTTAAGCTGAAACCTCCCTTACTTCAAAGAAGGGGAATCGCATTATTCACTTTGGCCTTGTGAAAATAATTTGTCTTGTTCTTGTTTTATTCTTGTAAAAAAAAATCCAATAAAACTGGATAAGACTTGCTGTCATATTAGTATTTTCCCATATTTTTTAATAGTAATAACAACATGAATTGTTATAATATGACAATGTAGCTATCTTCTCATTTCATTATACCTGTGAACATGATCTCATCCCACACATCCATCAGTTCTCTTAAATAAACCAGATGTACATGGTACAGACAAGGCGATGAGTTATAGCATAATGTTAAAGCTCTCAGGATTGTCACCCATGTAGTTGAATAGCATTACAAATATAGCAAACGCAAAACAATACAAAGCAAATATATTTCCAAAAAAGACTGTTAAATGGTGAATCGCTGGAGGAGGG
Source organism: Trinectes maculatus (assembly GCA_016785345.1). Taxonomy (NCBI): domain Eukaryota; kingdom Metazoa; phylum Chordata; class Actinopteri; order Pleuronectiformes; family Achiridae; genus Trinectes; species Trinectes maculatus. The sequence continues at coordinate 154,453 of JAFBJQ010002941.1, forward strand.
AAAGTTTTTGTCTGTAATTACACTGAATTGAGGGTCATGTTAAAGATAATTCAACCATTTCCACCAGTGCCATTGAGAGGGCAGGTCTGGGATTTTGACAGTTTGCGCCAAATCACTATCTTTTGTGGAGAAAAGAGAAGCCTCATATTAGCTTCGACTGGACACCTACTAATTAAGTCTGTCCCCAGACTGTAAGTGAAACAGGTGGTGATTTAACTGTCATTACGGTCAGCATCTCTGACACCGCTTGCCTAAAACAACAGACAACCTAGCCATCGTAGTTCTTTATCTTTACAGCCCATTAACACCGTTCATGTTTCTTGACCATTTACATTTGTTATCTATTATCCAATCTGCCGTTTTAGGCAAAGCTGGTTGGTGTTTCAGTCTCAAAGTGGAGGTTTAAGCACAGGAAGGGTACGAGGGCTTCAATTAGCTCAACGGTCCTTTTTTTTGGGTGTGTTTGCTTTCCCACTTGTCTTAAGCTTCCAGCTTGAACCAGGTGCGGCGGTGCAGGTCAGGACAAAGCCATGTTTCTGCATCACCACAGTCCACACGTGAAGGCAGCATCAATTCATTGATGTGTTTGTAGTTACAGGTAAATGCACATGTCATTGACATAACAGATGAGCCAGTTACATACTGCGCACCTTGTATATAAGCATTCATACACACACACACACACACACACACACATCTGGAGGATCAAATAACAGATAAACGTGAGATAAGCCAACCAGTGAATCACTTGTGTGAAGTGTTGGAGAGGTGACTGCCGGGGGGTGGGTGGGTATGGGGTGGGGGCGTGGGGGGTGGTATTCCCAACATGCAGGGACACGCAGGTGGAGCACATGCTGATGGTCAGCCTATCAGGCAATAAATCTAAGTGGGTTAGCTGTTTGTGAGGGAAACAAAGCACAGTGTCAGTGGAGATTTGCAACCAAGATATCCCACTTCAGCTGGCCCCTGTTAGCAGACTCATAGTCATAGTTGTGCACTGTGAGTTCATTGAAAAGCAATGTGCGACCAGAGTTGAACACAAAAAAATGATCATATAATGCATATCTTTTGAAATCAGTATTAATGGAATGGATGTTGATACTTTTTTTTTGTTTTTCTAATGCATTCTGAGTTTGTAATCAGATCAACAGTGTTGTTTTCTGAATGACGTTTATCCTGGTGTTTCCTGAAGGTCCCATTCTGAAGTAATTAAGTAGCTTGCTTCTTTATGAGGGGGTCAGTCATAAACACAAAACGCACAACAAATTGCTTAATCTGATTGTGACACGTAAACATAAAAGCAGTGTGGCACAGCTCATCAGTCTGACCGGCTCAGATCTAACCTGCAGGTTTGGAGAGAGACACTCTAATTAGGTAATGTGCACCATGTGTGACGGTGGCAAGAGCAGGTGTGTTGCCAGGCACAGCTGAAGTGCATCTGTCTTAATTGGGTGTTAAGCCTCAGCAGCATATTAAAGAAAGAGAAGAAAAAAAACACTGAGTGAACCTGAGGAAGCCTCAAAGGCGAGTGTTGTTCTATAAACGACATTAAGTGGAATAAAACATACATACGGATGAATAATCAATCTGATAAACTTGTTAAAGCTAAAAATGTTCAGTTTACCATGTGTTACCTGCACCAGCATCGTATAGTTTGTTACAGACAGTGCATTTGGCTCCTTATGACCAACTGAGACGCTTATTTCAGAAGTCACACAGCTTTGTTTTGACAGAAACAGAAAAGAGGGGAAGGAACAGAGATTAATGGGCTGTGCAACAGTTTGTTTTCCTTTATTGTGAAATTCTATTTATTTATTAACAGAACAACAAAGTATGGTACATAAAAATATATATTTGATGTATATTTACCTTCATATGTATTTTTTTTTTTAAGGTTAGAATAACAACCTAAACCCTTCAGGAATGATTTGGCCACGAACCCAAACACAAACGTTTCTCCACTTGGGTCGTTCTGACTGTCTGTTGGGAATTTCTAAAAAGCAATAACATATAACAGTCAGCTGTTTAGACTTTGGAGGCTATCGCTCGTCAGAAAGCTCCTCGCCTACTCCTCGCCTACTCCTCGCCTACTCCTCGCCTACTCCTGTCGCCTATCTAAGAGTCTTAGATTACATTGAAACGCTCTTCAGACCCTGCCGAGTAAGAGATAAGGAATAAAAGGAAACGGAGCCTCTGCATTCATATATATTGAATGAGAGGCTGTGCCTTTTGGCAACAGTATAGTCGTGCAGCCCTGGAGAAGGATCACAGACCCCGGTGGCTTGAGTGTTATGTGATCATTCGGAGCGAGGAGAGGAATGCACTTCCTCGGAGACTCCAGACTCCAGGGCCACAGACAGAGCAGGGCCTGGAAGTGCAGTGGTATCCCGAGCAGACAGGTGTGTACATGAGGGGGACAGCACGGGGGGTGCAAGGGGGGGTTCCCCTTTCACAGTCTCCCATCACCCCCATCCCCAGTTCTGCTGACATCCAACCCATTCTCAGATGGCCCGATGACCCTGCCACCGTGGAGGTACCTGCTCTGGACGGGGCATGCCCCCCCCAATGGCCCAAGAGAAAATGCAAGATGCCTCATGTGTGTTACAGTAAGACGGTGTGGTGATTGATTGACAGAGCCATGCTACACCCCTGCTTACCAACCGCGGGTATCTCTCATGTCGTCCGTGTCAACAGTCACCAGGAGATTTACTGGCTAATGGTGCCACAGTCAGTCACACTGTCCCCCGTGACAAGAAGAAGCCCAGACCCCCCCCCCCGCCCAGCCCCCCCACCCCCCCCCCCCCCACCCCACTCTCTGTTCTCACTCTCCCCCTGCCCCACCTCCCAGTCTCCTTGGGGTATCGTATTTGGGTTTTCTTTTTCCTATTTCTTCCCCCTCATCTTCCGTCTGTCTCTTTTTTGCCCCTTTCCTTCCGTGTTGAGTTATGGTGTTTCGACGGCAGCTGGGGGAGGGAGTTATGATGTGTGGCTCCGGAGGTTATTCTTATCCGCTCTCATGTGGCAAAGCACCCGCCTCCGCCGCCGCCGCCAAGCTACCATACTCTTTTCTTTGTCCTTTCATGTTCTGCCTGGGTTCAGAAGCTACGTTTCTGCAATGAGAGTTGCTAGCGGTGTCCGGAAGGACATTTGTACTCCTGATTTAAGTGGCTTTGACATCTCATCTCGTCATTTGTCACTTTCTCCATCAGTGACTATTGCTGCCAACAGTTGTTTTCCCTCTAACGTTGCCATAGTCCAGGGTTAGACTGTGCTTGTTTATTCATATCCCGTTTCCTGTCTTCCTCTTTTAGCATTTTGCTTGCAATACTTGGGTGAACTCCGAGTAGCACATTACTTATTACATTTAACCAAAGTGTTGCAAACGTCTGTGTCATCATGCCGAGTGTGGCAAGCGTGGGTCAGAGCGGATGTGGCTTTCAGGCCCTGTCAACTCATGATTTGCGACATCCTCCATACAGCTACCACAGTTGACTGTACCACTGTTCAAGGACCAAAGCAAATATCACATTTCCGAGATTTAACGGAACCTACGACTTGAAATTACTGCAATATTTGTATACCAAAAACATATAGCTGCCTGGAATCCCCCTTGTATTTATATCAACAGGATGATTAATGAGGAAATACAATGATGCTTGTCACTTGATGAAGATATTCTTAGATGGTTGCGCTTCCTTGCATCATGTTGGTGAACGTCAAAGCCTCATACTGACCTTCCTCTCCGACGATATATCTGGCCTGACCCACTGTCCCGCTCCATTTATGTATGGTGCAGGCAGCACGGCTGTGTAAATATGAGCTGATGAAGAATTTGCTGCCGGCGGACGCTGGTGCGGGGGAAAACCTGTCGGATGTAATGTCACGTATATGTTGGTTGTGCTGATGCAGGACATGCTTGCAGTTTTATGAAGCGCATTCTTGCAGCGTGTACCCTCGACCAAATTATTTCACGCTTTCACACCTTTTCTGATAATTAACGACTATTAGATCGATCCTGTACCCTAGCGCCCCCATGTACGACTAAAATACGAGCTGTGTTTAACAAGGGTTCGGACTTAGTCTCACCATAAGAACGAAATGATTGCACCTCCTTGCTGTTCCTTCCGCACTCATGTCAGTTATTATCAATCACTGGGAGCTAAATTATTGAATATCTGCTTACAGGGCCACTTAGAAATATGTCAGGCCTATAAAACTTTTCATCCCAGCAGGAGTTATGATGAGTGTCAGGTTAAAAACCGTACGGAAACGTGAGAGGAGCCAACGCGCTACTGTGTGTATTGGATTTAATGGCCGGTCTAATATAGTGTGAGTCATAAATAAATTCGTCATGCAATAAATGTGATCATCAGTCATGTTTAAATGAACACTGCAGTGGTTTGCTGTACTACTATGTTTGCAGCTATTCTTGTCCCAGGACTTTTATTTATTTATGGCATTTTCCTGTCGGGGGTAAAGTTGAATCTTTTTCATGTCTGTCTCTGAGACACTGTATCAGAGTTGTTACACAGGTGTACAACAAAAGTCAGAGGGAATGCTGGTGTGAACACCGTGGAGGCAGGCGAGGATGTAGGCATGGTGGTAGATGTGGCCCACCCAGACTGTGGCCTGCTGTTCCTCTCAGTCGTTCATCCGCTGAACGAACAAAGCCGACGCAGGGAGGTGTGTGTGTGTGTGTGTGTATGTGTGTGTGTGTGTGTGTGTGTGTGAAAGGATTGGGGGGGGTGCACAGCTGTCACTCTGCTCCATATAATATGGGAGTCGGGAAGGTTTCGAACAGGAATCCCACTTTGCTTTGTTGATCAGGAGCCCGACAAGAAAATGGTTTTCCTCTCTACATTGTTATTGTCATGTGACTTTACATGACGTAACAATGAATAAGAGTAAAGGCTTAGCTCGGGAAATGAAAGAGAGATGTTATGGCTTTTTGAATGGTAATATTGGAAAAGTGTGATTTCCTGAAATGCACATACAAGTGAAAAACAAGCACCTGTTGACCACACAGTCACTGAACAGGCCGGGGAAGACGACAGCTGTCACCGAGTTCTTGACAGAAGCGAGTGAGTGTGTTGAAAAAAAAATGTAAATGAAAAAAAAAAAAGAAATTTAATTTCAGCTTTGTTATACTAAAATTCATTCACTTTCTTTAATTGCAGGCTGTTAAAAAGTCCATGTTATCATTTCATAGCTACGGTGGCAGGATACACAATCGCCTCGCTTCATTTCACACATGTCATATGCCACACCTGTGCCACCAGTTCACACATGTATATCAGGTGGCACTGCCACAGACATGGAAAGGTCATACTGATTAGGAATTCAAATAAAACGTGTTGAATACACAATTACACAAATATAGTATTATATTAGAATAGTCACGCAATTTTCAATTTATAGCTCAAAACCTGTGGTGTAGGTGTGTTGTTCTGGTGTCATTCACAGAAAACTCCCTGTGTCATTCCCTTAAACTTCCTGACTGCTCGGTGCCGCAGCAGAGGCAGCTTTTTGTCTCGGCCGTGCTCATTTGATAACATGCAGCGATAGTAACCGACCGCTGGACCACACTCTCTCCGACACGGACACGATCTGATAATCAAAACTTGTCAAGGACTCTTTTCTCTCTCTCCGAGCATCAGGCTGGAATCAAGGTATTTCTGGGAATCTGATGCCCCTCTAAAGCAGCTTGAGGAGAATAAGAGCCTTATCAAAGTACAGGTACTCGACAGAATACAACAGAGGCGTACGTTTTCTTATTTTCTGCTTGCACTGTATGAACACGAGGAATTTGGGGCGAGCGTTTGCAGACACGATACATGTTTCCCATATTTTTAGCCGTGACTGTTGGAAACCTGACCATGTTGCATGATGCCCGCTGGGCTCACGGCTTAGAGGGACAGAATGGACATTTGTCTTCAGTCTATTTTGGGGGTTAACATATGAAACGGCCCACACATTTACTGTCTCCTCATCACTTTTTGCATGTACTTAAATCCGCTCATGAAACACGATCCGATGCATCATCCACAAAAACATACTTTATACTATCAGTTCCACATGAAGATGCCCGTGGCCGTCAGCCAGTGTGGTTTGTCCCTGTTGGATCTGGAGATGGCTCAGCTTCAGTGGTGACATGTGGCTTTGAGGAAACTGTCTCTTCCCCGGCGTGAAAACCTCACACTGCACCACCGAGTGTTTTCATTCTCCCGTCTCACACAGCATAAAGACTGTAGCTCAGCGCTGGTTCATTGTGCTGACAGGCAGGAGCTCCCGGCCATTCTCCTCCGCACAATGTTTGGCTTTTCTTCAAACCACATTGTCGAGCGGGAGCTCCTATTAACTCTTTGTGTTTTGATGGTTTTTGAGTCGTACTATTAATCAGACCAAATAACAAAATTGCATTATTATTATTATTATTATTATTATTATTGTTATTGTTGTTGTTGTTGTTATGATTATGATTATGATTATGATTGTGATTATGATTATGAATGTGATTATGATTATTATTATTAGTCGTAGTAGTAGTCGTAGTAGTAGTAATATTGTTATTATTATTTTGCATATCAAGAATAAAACTTACATTTTAAGATTAAATGGCAAACTACTAACATTGGTGCATATGACTCCTGTGACTGAATGACTTGTGTAGATGAATTCCTGTGTATGTATGTAAACAGTGGCGTTAGTGAGGAGGAAATTCCTTTGTCTTTTAGTGCAGAGGCAATGTGGGGTTGTCAGTATTAGTACATAAGACCACAACTGTCTAAGGCCATCAATGGTTCTAACTTTATGCACAAAATAGCATCACTGCTGAATTCTTGAAATGAGCTTCGTACATATCCGCCCCACCATTTTGCTGGATGTGTGTGGATCAGGGAAGTTCCCACTCGCTCTTTAACAGAGTCGGGTCAGCGGGGCCAGTGTCGGTGTGAGCAGCCGTGTGAGACTAAAGGGAGACCACCCTCCCTAACCTCTCCGATTCAACGAGCCCACTCAGCCTGACCCACTTCACATCTCGCCAGTCACAGGTCACCAGACTTTACAGCGTCGTACCACGGTTAAAAACAAAAAAATCCATAATCGCTGACCAAAAGGGAGCTGACAGTTTGAGGGATTACACGAGTCATGAGATAGTGTGGATTAGGGACATACGTACATATGTTTGTGGATCAGCGCAAGGTGATCCTGAGTTTAGGATGATTCCTGTCAGGAAATAAGAAGCAAAGCAACTCTTCTTCTACGCAGCCCTGTGAATGAGCTCCAGGAAAGCCCTGGTATCAAGTTCTCATGTTTCCCCTTCCAAAATTAAAATGTCCTTTTATCCTCCAGCCAGAGCAGATTGCAGTTTATGCGCCTCGCTGGCTCTGAATGTGAACAAAACAAATGGTTTCCTTATTCTACTACCACAGCTCAGGAGGCTTTAAGCTTTCTCTCTCTCTTTAGGTGGAAACAAACTAAAACCTCAGCCTTTCCGCCTCAACTGGGCCTGGATATCTCTGGAGAGGGAATACTACCTGGTGGATGAGGATTCGAAATTCCTGGAGGTGACGCTGAAACGCAGAGGCTACCTGGGAGAAACCTCTTTCGTCAGTGAGTGTCTTTTCTTATTTTTGCTTTTTGCTTTTCAGGAGAGCTGGGATTTCTGATTGATATGAAGTATAAACGCATTGGAAAAAACATGCCCTTATTAAACTGACAGCGTTACAGAGAGTTGTTGCCCTTTTAAGATTTCTCCCGAGACTGTAATATACAATTTGTGTGTCATTTCAAAGGCCATGTGCGCTATAAAACATATACACAACCCACTTATTGAAAAACCTGTGCAGATGCCCAGTCCCTCAAGGCAGATACAGATACAAGGTGTCCTCAGTTCACCCTTACTGTTAAAGTGAAGAAAACGTCAACACCAGTGGTGTAAATGCTTTGTTTTACTGGTTCTTCTCCTATAAAAAGTCACAAAGGAACATTAACAGATGGCCAACGACATATATCTTCTACACAATTATAACAAGATATACATTTGTTGTCATGTATGCGTCTCTCTTTAAAGATGCAGGTGACATGCAAAAGAACAAACAAGACGTTATGTCCAAGAAATCCTACAAATAAAACTTCAAGTCTCAAATATATTGGAAGAAAAAGCTTGTGTGGTGTATTTTCAGTTGCGGAAAACAATTGAAAACAAAAACAGGCTACAACTGAATACTGAAACGCCTCTTCCGCAGGTATAGCCACGAAGGATGGCACAGCCAAGAAAGATAAGGACTTCCGGGGTAAAGCCCAAAAGCAGGTCCAGTTCAATCCTGGTCAGACCACAGCTACGTGGAAGGTGAAGATTTTCACAGACCAGGAGTTCGAGACCTCCGAGACCTTTGAGATAGAGCTGTCAGACCCCGTGATGGCAGTGCTGGAGTTCCCAGACGTTGCCACAGTGGAGATTGTCGACCCTGGTGATGGTAAGACCCTGATGCTGACTCTGACCTTCGACCTGAGATATTTCACAGTTTTTCGCAAAAGTACTCATTGTTTCTCTTTCAAAACAGAATCGACGGTGTTCATTCCCCAGTCGGAGTTCAAGATTGAGGAGGATATTGGGGAGCTGTTAGTGCCTGTGCGGCGCTCGGGAGATGCCAGCCAGGAGCTCATGGTCGTTTGTTACACCCAGCAGGGTGAGATGAACCTATATGGAGAGAGACTGTGCCTGTGTGCAACCGTTTAGTCCAACTTGTTCCGTCTTCATTGTATCTTAACATACTGTTTATAGCCCTTGTAATAATTATTGTTGTCAGTATGTTACATTTTCCCGGTTGTTTAAACGACCCAGTTTCCCTTTGAGCAGCAGCTCCATTTCATGCGGCATCTTCTCTCCATCTCTCCATAATTCCTCAGCCACGGCCACGGGCACCATACCCAGCACCGTCCTGTCCTACTCTGATTATATCACCCGGCCGGAGGACCACACCAGCGTCCTGCGTTTTGACAAGGATGAGCGCGAGAAGTCGTGTCGCGTCATCATCATCGACGATTCGCTGTACGAGGAGGAGGAGAGCTTCAATGTCAGCCTCAGCATGCCCATGGGCGGCCAAGTGGGCGCCAGCTTCCCGACCGCCAGGGTCACCATCCTGGCAGACAGCGATGATGGTGAGGAACAGTGGCAGGTTGTCTGTGAAACTGGATGGATGGATGGATGGATGGATGGGTGGTTTGAAACTTATTGGAGATTTGAGGTCAGGTCTGGTGGCAACATGTTTTGTTCAGTGCTATTTGATTTGCCATTTTGGTATCTCCACGCATTCTGGGCTCCACAAAAGCCCAGAATGCCAAACTTGCGTCAGTGGTTTTTTTAGTGTTTTCAGGTCGACTAACTTTTCCACGCCTGAGACAAATTTCCCAGAATCTGAGTGTAAGGAACACGATAACAATAGGCAGGTATTGAGGTGGAGGATGTTCTGGTACGTCCGACCATCTGACAGATAAAAGAATCTGAAGCTTCACCCTGTTCCTTGGACGACCCTCGTCCTAATTGGCATGTAGAGGAGCTCAGGGGGGAACACAGGGCATCCCTTTGTCCGCAGGGACCAAAAGGCAGGTGGTGGAGAGAGAGGGACTATTGTGCAGCGAATCCAAATGACTGACATGTTTTCACTGTTATTCCTCCGTCTGATGGTATTCAGCGCAACACTGCATTCTTTTTTTTCTTTTTTTGGAAAAAGATATCAGACAACCCGCACTTCCATTTTTAACCTGAGAGGGAATGTTGGAGCCATAAATCACACACTTGTCTTAACAATAATGACAAATTGCAGACTTTTCTTTGTTTCCCCCTCATATTTTCTCTCACCTGTTGACGCGAGCTAATTTCCTGCACTTGCCTCTTGCAGTTGACAGAGCTGCTCACACAACAAGCAACCATGCTAGCTGGAACAGAAGTGCAATTGGCATTTTATGTATAAATAATCAGCAAGCATTCCCAGACAGGAGACGAGACAAGAGAAGTCTCCTCAGTGCAAACCTCTATTGTGGTTCCACTTCTTGGTGGGTCCTGTAGTAACACCCCACCATAAATCTGATGGCGTGTGTGTGTGTTTGTGTGTGTGTGCGTGTGTGTGTGTGTGTGTCTGCGTGTAAAACCATCTGCCTGTCTGAGTAAACTGGTTTGGAGTCTCGCCATCGTCAAACCTCTTTTGTTACTGTATTTGTCTGGCTCTTCCTCACGCTCTCTTTCAGGTTGCCATGTTGGCGCTCATCCCCCCCCCTCGACAGTCCCTCTGGTGCTAAATAGCTGGCTTACAGAGTGAAATGCATTGAAAGTGTGCCAGATAAACCTTCACTCTGTATCAGGTGTCTGCTGCAGCATCAGCCAACGTTTGACTAAACCCAAGTTCTGTCAATGCCACTCGTCGCACAACACTTACACTAACTGGCAGCATGTGAGGTATTTCATGTACCTCTGTCTAACAAGGAACCATTTTTCAAAGGGTTTACATGTCAACTAATAGCTTTAGTAGTGGGCTATAAATCACTTAGTCATGCTTTGACATCTTCAAGGATGCAGGTTTGTGACGCATCCCATTGCTGTCTAATGTAGCATGGAATTCAACATGAAATTATTGTAAACTATCTTTTATAGGTAACTTTATAACTGAAACTGAGAAACACTTAGTATTTAGATATCCGACATGTAAAAGGTTTTTAGTGACGGTTTACAACTCGTCTTTTAGGCAATAATAAATATGTTATTAACATGTATTGTTAACAGATTCTATTCACAAATCACTTTTTTTTAAATTTGGTAGTAAATATCCCACTTGGTGCCTTGGTCTATAATCCTGAGAAGCTCAAATATGTGCCTCTATCAGTTGATCTGTAAGAGAAGAGCAGCGGCAGGACAAACTTTATACCCTGGTGAGGAGAGATGAGTTGACAGTGAGTTCCAGGGATCTGGACTCTTGTCCCTCTCCTCCAGCGAAGTGGACGGTTGCCTCTCTGTCTGCGCCACCCCTCCTCTCAGCGGTGCTTATCAGCAGCTCCATCATCTGAACTTCCCCTCACTCACATGTGCCATTGTGTGCACGCACACACACACACACACACACACACCTTTTTTCCTCAGGTTCAACTCAAGCCGAGTTCAGACACAGTCGTCTGGATTGAGATAAATAGGGGGAGGAAGGACAGGAAAAGATGGACGACTACTCTCATCCTGTGCTGACTCGTGAAAAATTAGCTCTTCTGGAATCTGTGTCTTGTCTCATGTTTTACTCATTGTGGGGTTTTTTGGGGTTTGTTTTGTCACAGAGCCCTCATTGTACTTTGGGGAACCCGAGTATGTGGTGGATGAGAGCTCAGGCTACGTTGAGGTGAAGGTTTGGAGGACAGGAACCGATCTGTCCAAGACAGCCACCGTCACCGTCCGCTCCAGGAAGAGTGAGCCGGTCTCCGCAGAGGGTAACACAACATCGGCACTTTGACAGAAGAGAATCAGCAATCAGCCATGATATTGCAATGCAGAGTTGAATCAATGCTTCTTTTTCTTCTTCATCTCACAGCTGGACTGGACTATGTCGGTATCAGTCGCAACCTGGACTTTGCTCCTGGCGTGACAATGCAGACATTTAGAGTGACCATCCTGGATGACCTGGGTCAGCCGGAGCTGGAAGGTCCTGAGACCTTTGACCTTGTATTACGGATGCCCATGAACGCTGTGTTAGGAGAACCAAGCGCGACCACCATCACCATCAATGACACCGTAACTGACTGTAAGTTTCCAATACAGACACAAAACAAGGACTTGGCTTGTTGCTTGGTTCCTAAAAGTGAAATATCAAAATCCATCATTGGCTTCAAGTTTAGCGCGTCTCTCTTGTCAAGAGGTCGACTAATGTCGTTACAGTGCCAAAGGTCCAGTTTAAGGAAGGCAGCTACAAGGTGGATGAGTCTGATGGCGAGGTAAAAGCCATAGTGTACCGTAGTGGAGACATCAGCCTCACGTCCACGGTGCGCTGTTACACCCGCCAGGGCACAGCTCAGGTCATGATGGACTACAGTGAGAGGCCTAATACTGATGCATCAGTCATCACTTTCCAACCAGGTGAGACATGCGTTTCTCCTTTTTACATCCACCTGTTGACTATATCCTGCAGCATCTCGCTAAATGTGTTATACATCTTTATTTTGTTGTAGGGGAGACTGAGAAGCCCTGTGTGGTGAGCCTGATGGATGACACCGTCCACGAGGAGGACGAGGAGTTCCGCCTGGTGCTGGGAACGCCGAAAAGCAAGTCTCTGTACGGAGCTTCTGTTGGGGAGCAGAAGGAAGCGCTCGTCACAGTGACGGATGAGAAAGACAGTGAGTGCTTTATCATCATCAAGAAAAACCCACCATATTTTTGAGAACCTCATCCATCAGTGCTACAGCTGGATCGTGATAAATGAATTTAAACTATTTTACTGCATCTGAAAACAAGAAAATGTTCAAAACAATCAGGCTGAGGTATAAAAGTAGACGTGTCTTGATACACATGCTCATGAGATAGGCCTGACCGACTTTGTTTCCCGTTCTAGAGCCCATCATTCGTTTCTCTGAGATCAAGTATAGCGTGCGTGAACCGCAGGTCAAAGGAGATGTGGCGATCGTGAAAATACCCATCCTGCGTATTGGCGACACCTCGAAGGTGTCGGTGGTGAGAGTGCACACCAAAGACGGCTCTGCAACCTCCGGGGACGACTACAACCCCCTGTCAGAGGGTAAGGATGCGGCTCAGTGGCTTATCCAAGGCCTCCTGTGAAGGTGTCACGTTGAACGTCTCATGTTTTTTGATCGCTCCTCACGTCACTGTCTTCACTGTTCCTAAGATGTCGAGTTCAAGGCGGGCGAGAAGGAACACTTTGTGGAGATTGAGATCCTGTACGACGGTCAGAGAGAGATGAGAGAGGCCTTCATCGTGCACATGAAGCCAGACGACAACATGGTGGCTGAAATACAGGTGAGACAAAGACAAAGCACGCGTGGCACGCACATATTACATGAACGCAGCCACAATCAACTACACACACACACACGCACGCACACACACACACACAGACAGACAGCCAGCAGATACCGTGTGCACATGTACAGTACTGCATATCCACACACGTGACCCCTGCGCGTTGTCACGTCAGCCTGTGTTAAAATAGCTAGGCAGCAGCTGGCATTGCTGTCACCACGCCTGGAGCACAGTCTTATAAAAAGCTTTTCCCTCTGGAATGAGATGCTGCAGGGAATGTCCCAGCAGAGCCAAACAGTAGACGGACCTATAAACAGACGGTGACATTCTGCATCAGGCAGGTACTGTTCACGTGACAGAAACATGGGTTTACTTCTGTGCATTCATGCTGATGGAAGAATGGATCTATGGCATCCCAGGACCAAGGCTGCACTGTACTTTTATACTTACTATACAAGTAATAAGTATATAACAGATGCAGTATATGCTTCGTCCATGGACCCGATCAAAAGCATAACCACAGTGGCAGAGGCAGTGATTTCATTCACATGATTACATTATTTACATTAAAAGATGTCGGGTTTTAAAGTTGTCGACCGGCTAACAACACCTTTCTCCTTCGTGCTAGATGAACAAGGCCATTGTGTACATTGAGGAGATGGACAGCGTAGCAGACGTCACCTTCCCCGCGGTGCCCCAGGTGGTGTCGCTGCTCATGTATGATGACACCGCAAAAACCAAAGACAAACCCCACCCGCCCAATGGGTACCCTGTTGTGTGCGTGACGGTGAGTGCGACGCTGCTTTTTCTCGAAACCATTTATCCATTACAGTGTTGCACATGACAATTTAAAGTGGAAATGTTGGGTCATTTAGAATTTGTTTTGCAGTCGGTTTAACCATTTTTTTGCTTTTTCTGTCAGGCCTGCAACCCGAAGTACCACGATTTTGATAAGACCGGCTCCATCTGCTCTACGGAGAACATTAACGACACGCTTACGCAGTACCGCTGGCTGGTCAGCGCTCCCACTGGGTCCGACGGCGTGACTAGCCCCATGAGGGAGGTGGATACTAACACTTTCTTTACCAACACAAAGTCCGTCACCTTAGATTCTATCTACTTCCAAGCCGGATCCAGGATTCAGTGTGCAGCGAGAGCCTTCAATGCCAATGGAGACGCAGGGCTGGAACTGTCCAGTCCCATTGTTGTGATCAGCAAGGAGGAGGGTGCGTGCAAGTCCGAAGAGACGTTGGTGACCGGTGTAGTTTTATGCCGGGTGTGAGATTAATGGGATTAACCTACTTTAACTCTTGGCAGGTATGTGTCAGCCGCGAATCCAGGGTACGGTTGGAGCCGAGCCGTTCTCGGCTAAGATCCGTTACACTGGCCCAGATGACCCAGACTTCCCCAACCTAATCAAACTGACAGTTAACATGCCTCACATGGATGGTGAGCAGTACATCTTTTTGCAGTCAGTAATCTTAAATCATGCATTATGTGGAGTAATAAGAATAAGCTTTCCCCTCTTGACAGGCATGTTACCGGTGATTTCCACAAGGCCTCTATCCAACTTTGAACTCACCCTGAGCCCAGATGGCACACGTGTGGGCAACCACCGCTGCTCCAACTTACTGGACTTTAATGAAATCCAAACCGGCCACGGCTTCATCACTGATGCAACGAAGAACCCGGAGATCATTGGCGAGACGTCACCCTACCAATATAGCAACAACATGCGTTCGGCCAACTCTCTGCGCTTCTATAGGAACCTCAACCTGGAGGCCTGCCTTTGGGAGTTCACCAGTTACTACGACATGTCCGAACTCCTGAATGACTGCGGAGGCTCCATCGGCACCGACGGACAGGTATGAAGGATTATAGAATATGACTAAGGTCTGGTTACACTGGTTTTTTACGAGTTATGAAGCATTTTGCAGAAAAAAAATCCTTCATTTCAGAGTTCAAGTTGAGGAAGAAAAACACAATAGTCAACATATAAAAACAAGTAAATAAAGTTTGACTTCAATCCACTTTAATTGACTTTAATCTTTAATAAAGTGTGACAGAAATGCAAGAGGTACATGTTGCACTTTAGTTGTGTTGCACCATCCACTTTTATTTCAACCCTGTTGCTGGGGTATAAACGTCCTACAATGTCCACAATGTGCTCCCCCCCACTAAATTAGGTGTTGAACCTCGTCCAGTCCTATGTCACCTTGCGCGTCCCACTGTTTGTGTCCTACGTCTTCCACTCTCCTGTGGCTGTGGGCGGCTGGCAGCATTTTGACCTGCAGTCGGAGCTCAAACTCACCTTTGTGTATGACACGGCCATTCTGTGGCAGGATGGTATTGGCAGCCCTCCTGAAGCGGAGCTACAGGGTATGTGCTAGGACTGCTTCCTGTTAGTGGTGACAAAATATATGTCCGTTTGCTATGTAATGTAAAACTGTATCCGCGTTTGGTTGATACAGGAGCCATGTACCCAACCAGTATGCGTATAAACGAAGAAGGTCGTCTGGTTGTCAACTTCAAGACCGAGGCTCGCTTCAGGGGACAGTTTGTGATGTCTCATCCAGGTGAGAAGTTGCCGCCTACATGCTCACACATATACATCCTCACATATCCTGTACAGTCATTCTATACAAGCGGCCTCATATTGGATTACCCAGTGGCCCACATCCGCTCTTTATCTATTCCTGGAGTTCCACATGGGGAGGAGGAGGGGGGGGTCCTTCCTGTGAGAAAGTGCCAGAGGTCATTTCAGCAACTGTCAAACATCGCCCTGTAGCGTTTACAGTTATGACGCAAATCGCACACACAATACGAAAGGTTACTCAATAAATAAAAAGCTCACGCAGTCGTTTTAATTCTGGACAAATTGCAACTTTGTGACGGTGTGCATGCTTCTCCTCAGGAACCGGCGTGTCGTCCATGGTAATATGCGCCGACCACGCTGGGCTGACGTTCACACTCGCCCTTGTCAGGACCGAGCCCACGTACAACCAACCAATGCAGCAGTGGAGCTTTGTCTCCGACTTCGCTGTGAGTCTTTGTACTGTGAACACTTTCCCGCCACTGTAAAGTCAAACACAAGTTCAACCGTTGTCCCTGTGCGTCTGTGTGACACGCCTTACAGGTGAGAGACTACTCTGGGACCTACACAGTGAAGTTAATCCCCTGCATTGCCTCGCCCAATGGGGAGTTCAGCATCCCCCCTGTCTGTCACCCAAGAGAGCCTCTAACCTTTGACATGGACATACGCTTCCAGCAGGTTAGCTTAGATATCACTGAGTATTTCACTCACGATGATGAGAAACCTATATTTGTTTTTTTTTACATGCAAAACAAATGTACATACACCTCTACAATGTATCTGATGGTCATTGTTTATGTGATGCAGGTGAGTGACCCAGTGGCAGCCGAGTTCAGCCTCAACACTCAGATGTTCCTCCTCTCCAAGAAAGAGTTGTGGTTATCGGATGGCTCCATGGGCTTTGGAGAAGGGACTGATGCTGCTTTCTCCGATGGTATAGCCACACCGCCATCTGGTGGTTCTATGTAGAATTAGAGTTGATTGACCATCATCTGACCCCCTAATGTATCTTTTGCTCCAGGCTCCATGATCTACGGTCGTGTGATGGTGGATCCTGTCCAGAACCTGGGCGACTCATTCTCCTGCAGCATTGAGAAAGTCTTCCTCTGCACTGGAGCAGATGGTTACGTACCCAAGTACAACCCCACGAACAAGGAGTATGGATGCCTGGCAGACGCCCCGACTCTGCTTTACAGATTCAAGATCCTGGTAAGGTGTTAAGGACAATACTGTGGGGCGCTGCGGAAACATAACAAGTCACATTTCTGACTTCTGTTTGTGCTGCTCTGCAGGACAAAGCCCAGCCAGAGACGCAAGCTGCAGCTTTTGGTGACGTTGCGTTTAAGGCCACACTGGCCCAGGACACGGCTGGTGCGCTTCCTTTGGTCAGACAGCCAGGTTCAGATGGCTTCACCCTGTCCTCATCTCCGCTTTTCCAGGTCTTGATATAATGTTGTATTCATGTGATGCATGAAAACATAAAACATAAAAAGACCGGGTTGAAATATCTTTCTGTCTCCAGGTGGCTGCTGGACGAGAATGGTTCATCCACACTATCTACACTGTCCGCTCCAGAGAAAACGCCAACCGCAACATTGGTAAACGCAGTGTGGAGTACCTGTATCACAGCGTATCCTCTGTGGAGCAGCCCCAAACGTCCATTGGGGCGACTCGGCGCCGCCGCGCTGCCCCCGCTTCCTCTGGCCCGGCTGTGGCGCAGGATATTGGTATCGAAAACAACAGGGGCACCAATATCCAGCACATAGCTCTGGACCGAGCGGACCGCATGGTGGTCAGCCAGCGGCAACCCTGGTCCCCTAACCGCGACCCTCTTTTGGAACGCCCCCTCCTGGAGAGTTCTGGCAGAGACCCGGCTGACACCTCCACCGTGCCCATGCTAGTGGGCCTCGCAGGTCTGATCCTCCTGATCTGTCTAATCGCCACTATTGTCATTCTGCTGCTGCGGCGCAAGAAGAAGGAAAAGAGCGCCCAGTTCCCGCCTTACTCCACCTCCTCCTCTTCTGCCTACAATGGCTACAGCCAAGGCCACGCGAGCATGTGGAGCAGTTCAGACAGCTCTGAGGTCTAGATGTGGACCAACTCCACCTCAAACACTTGCCCGCTATTATTAACAAGACTACGATAATCTCCCTCGCCATTGTGCCTTCAATGCCCAACTCTTGTAGCACTGAGGAGCCAAGAACAACCCGTGAACAGCACGACGTGTCAGTGGTCGGGGCCCACATGCAGAGAACGCACTGGGTCTCTGAGGCTTCCTGATCTGATGATGGTTAGTTCTTACTGTATTATACAATAGGTTCTTGCCTTTTTGTAAACTTCTTTGAATCATGGATGTGCGTGAAATATTCACCTGCCTAATTGGTTGCCACTTTTTAAACTATCCCTCTATTCAAAGTCTGCAAGTGCATGAAAAACTTAATATAGTAACTCCAACTATTTACCATGTAAAAGGCAGCCAATTTAAAAACCTGGAAAGAACTTTGTTAGTCCTTTTAAAAATTAGTTTTTAAACTACGTTTTTTTTTTATTATTTCAATTCATTGTGGTCATTATTTTGTGTAGAGCAAGACTGAATGTTACTTGAGGCTGACCCTGAATGATGCAATGATTTAATGTTGCTATTTTTCTGTTGTGCTTTAAAAAGCCTGCAATATACTTGCCCACTACTGCGTTAACAATACCACTGTCGTGTCACTGAAAAGGGATTTTTAAATGTCATTATTTGTCTTGAGATGCAGAATTATTTCAATTGTCTTTTTTTTAGTGGTTTTTCAGGTTTAACGTGGTTGAAGTCAGATGCAAAACAATCTGTGTACATATGCAGGACTATAATAGAAAAGGTATTACAACCTGGTGAAACTTGAAAAGAATCAAACATTACAAATTATACTTATTTGTAGTTTGCCAAAAATCAAGCACAGTATCAAAAAAATATGATATATTATTCCTCTACAGATAACAGTGCATTTTAATGTGCCAATTGTTAGTAGAATTTTATTGCTTATTAATTTCATGTCAGTTTAAAGTGTTTGGATGTTTATACACTTCAACTGCCAAAATAAATGTCCTTTTTTGAATGAGTGTCTGATTTTTTTTTTAAAAAAAGTTTATTTGTGTTGTTCAAAATGACATTGTCTACTTCACATAGGAAGATAAAAGAACATGTTTTCTTAAAAAAAAGGTACATATTGTTTCAAGCATTGGAATGTAGTACAACCAAGAGGCATAAATACATATTTCAATGAAATACTTGTAAAAAAAACCCCAAAAAAACACAAAAGGGACTAGCAAACCAAAAACTAAACCAGCACAGCTGCAGTGTTTAGGTCAGTGACAATAAGGCAGGCTTGTTAAAGAGGACCTGCTAAAACCTAATACAACCAGATGAGTCCATCGGGGAGTTTTACACAGTACAATATCATGGCCTGCAAAACAAACACAGACACTAGTACTAATGGTATCGGAGCTCGCTCTAGATTTCTGACACTGTACGATGAACAGCTTCACAGCTTGAGCTTTTTCTTGCGTCCACGACCGTCTGGTGTTCCCTCTATCTTTCGTTTCTGAGCCTGAAAAAGAGAAGATGATAATGAGGAGAGGTTTACAAGTAATAATGAGGATTTCTTTTTAATTTGAACCATTTTAGTAACGAAACAGTGCTTTGCTGGCTTCTCAATAACAAACTCCCAACTTACTGAGCCAGTCTTTGGGCCCCGTTTCTTTTTCTCTGCCTTCTCTCTTTCCTCCAGCTCCATGTTCTCTCTCTCTATCAGTGTAATCAGGGTGTTACATCGCCTCTGAAGCTCCTATAAACACAAATCACAAAACATTATTGTTAAATTTTATACATCATTAAATAAACATAAAAAACTAAACAAAATTGTGCACAGAAACCACTAATTACCATTGCAGTTCGAGATTTGAGGAACCAGTCAAAGCGGAACTGCGGCGAGTTACGGATGCACTGACGCAGCTCATCGTACACGCTCTCCTTGTCGAAGCCCAGCTTGTGGAGCATACAGATAAGAAAACGGTCCTCTTCCTCTGTGTAGTTCTTGCCTTTGTTGGTGCCATAAGAGATACGAAGTTGATGGAAGGGAGCCTTGTAACGACCAATCTAAGCAAGGAGTTGAGAAACACATCAGAAATCAGGAATCAGAGCAAAATATAGAGTTGCTAATGAGATGAAGGTAGTTTGGTAGTTTAAACCAGAAATGAGAGGCAAATGCCAACAGTCATACCTTTGAGTCAAGTGCTTTCTTGATGCTAATCCTCCTCTGAATCCTGGCCTCTCCTCTCTCTATCTGAGCCATGATCTTTTCGATATCCTGCAGCTCATTGCAGCGATCCCAGAACACAGCTGGCAGAACAAAAACAAATAGTAAATAACCAGAAATATGTGACAAAAGCAAAAAGTTTGGGTTTCCTTCCTGAACAGAAGCGTCTAGTGAGTCATTACCAGAATATTCCATGACTTCTTCAGGGGTTTTCCCCTCCACTTCTCGGGCAATGTTTTCAATGTCATCTCTCCCCCACTTCTCATTGGCTTTGATGAACTGGTTAAAGTCACGCTTGTTCCAAATAGTAAATCCCTGCAATAAAAGGCACACTTGATCAGACTATGAACAAAATCCAAGTTTTATTTGATTTTGCAGATTATTGCCCACAAACTGATAGTGAGGGTGAGAATAATCAGCACCTGTTGCAGCAGGTTCTCCTTCTCCTCCAGTTCCTCCTCTGTCAGAGCCTCGGCCTCGTCGATCTTTGCCTGCTCCTCTTTCTGCACCTGAGCAGAGTTTGGCATGTCCGGATTACGTGGAACCTGAAAAGACAGAGTCCGGTTGGTTTAGAATCATCTCTTATATTAATCCCAAAAACACTTTCATAAGAAAAAGACATCTGTATACCTTGTAGCCTATGGTCTTCCTATAGAAGAGAATTTCTTTTTCTAGAAGCTCAAACAGACGTGGGGGGAAGAACTGGAAGTCCTGTACGTTTGGCTGCTTTGGAGGACGAGGAGCCTGGGAAATTAAGTCAAAGAGACAAATGTTTCACCACAAACAGGAAAACATGCAATCCATCATAAAGCTTTTATCCTCCGGGTGTTTGTACAATGATCCTGCCATACCTTGGGTGCTTTGGGTTCACTGACTCGCAGGGCTTCTCTAAAGTAGGCATCCACAGCATAATTGGCTTTCCTTTCTCTCTTGGGTGGCTCAATCCAGTTGGTAATGACCTGAATGAAGACAGAAGAGGGGATAAAGGCAAAGCCTCAAAGGTTCATCTTGTTGGAATGAGGCAGATACAGACTGAATACCGATGTCGCCGGTTTCTTTACCTTCTTTTTCTCTCTGTAGTCCTCCCCTTCAAATGTATACACACTGCTGTTCTCTGTGTCCATGGTGAAATTTTTCAGAGAGCTCTCACCCAGGGCAGACAGCTTCTCCTTCATCTCCAAAGTCTAGCATAAGACAAGATCAGAGTTAGAACTCCGTGGCAAAATTCATACAAAAAGAGTATTAACTGGAAATAGCTGAAGAAGCACCAGTCAAATATTTACTCTTGTGCATCCAGACCCACCTTCCTTTCGCCTCTCTCCAGGATCGCATCAATGTCATCATCTGTGATCTCACTCTCTTTGGAAGCAAAGACGTGAGTGGCACCATGTCGGATGATGGAAAGCATCTCATCCTTGCCCAGCTTGTTTGCACTTGGATCCACTAGTCTTCCTGTTTAACAAGAATAACCAAAACAATGACATGCAAAACGTCTTTTCTTTGCCGTGTAACTTTAAAGTTGGCCTGGCTGACTTGTAGTGTAAAAATTTTAAGCAGGTGAGAAGAATTACCCTGCTGGATGACAATGGAGTCCAGTCGGAGTTTCATCTCAGCCCTCTCTACAATCCTCTCCTCCACTGTGTTTTCAGTGATGAAACGATAGACGCGTACCTGCTTCTGCTGACCAATTCTGTGAGCGCGGTCCTAACATGAAAAGAGAGAAGTTGTCAAGTTCCCTGTCCAATGGTGTTCTAGTGTAAATACTTATTACAGAGTAAAGAAATGGGAGTTAACAGATCCAGGGTGCTAACCATGGCCTGCAGGTCTACTTGAGGATTCCAGTCTGAGTCGTAGAGGATGACAACATCAGCTGTAGCCAGATTGATACCCAGCCCACCAGCTCTGGTGCTCAACATGAAGATGAACTTGGGGCTGTTGGGCTCGTTGTA
Organism: Trinectes maculatus; assembly: GCA_016785345.1. Lineage (NCBI taxonomy): Eukaryota > Metazoa > Chordata > Actinopteri > Pleuronectiformes > Achiridae > Trinectes > Trinectes maculatus. Next base: position 176,302 of record JAFBJQ010002941.1, read on the forward strand.
TGCATTGATAGAGATCTGAAAACGTACAAAGAAACAACGATATAAATCTGCATAGTTCGCTCTCATAGATACTGTCTAGTTATACAATTTGAAAAACCGAGCATCTTACCTGTCTCTCCTCATGTGGTGTCTGACCATCCAAGCGGCAGTATCCATAGCACTTCCACATGCAGTAGTCCTCCAAGATGTCCAGCACCCTGGTCATCTGGCTGAAGATGAGCACACGGGAACCTAAGAAGATGGGCAGATAAGCCATCAATTAAATGTACAGAAAATGTTAAATAACAGTGGATATGTTAAAATTATAATTTGTACAAAAAACACAAACTTATTACCTTAATATGACAGACACATTTTCATTATAATATTGAGCAAAAAAGAACCAAAAAAACACCCCATAGCTTCCATTGAAGATACACATACCCTGCTCCTTCATTTTGGGTAGCAGCTTGTCCAGCACCGCCAGTTTGCCACTGTTCACAACCAGGTGGACGTCAGTTGTGTAGGGAGGACCAGGCTCAGCTCCATCAAAGAGGTAAGGATGGTTGCAGCATTTTCTTAGCTGCATGAGAACGTTGAGCAGCCGCATCTTGTCCATCTTACCCGCTGAGTTCAGAATGTCAATGTCCTTCATCAGAATCTTTGTGTACCTGTTGTAAGACGAGTCAATATTACAAACCTATTTATGGAGTCTTTTTTTTTTTGCATTGAGGCATTAAGTGACAACTTTAAACAGCTTACCACTCTCGCTGCATCTTGCTAAGGCCCACATAAATCTTGACCTCTTTTTTGGGAAGCAGAGTTTTCTCTACATCAGCTTTGATACGACGGAGCAAGAAAGGACGCAAAACCTAGAAAAAAGAAATGGTGCCGGTCAAAAACAAATTGCTAGAATCACACGTCAGTTTCAGTTTAAACATAAAGAACTGTATACATACAGTGTGAAGACGTTCAACCAACTTCTGGTCACCCAAACAGTTGTTTGTGTCAAACCAGGAATCAAAGTCCTTGGGGGGGGGGGAGGAAAAACAGTTAGTGCTGTAGCAATTGCAGATGTGAATTAAGGCGGTTTTATTGGGGAATACGCTCGAATGATATTTCCCACTGATCTTGTGCACAATTACCAGCTCTCACCTCTGAGGAGTTAAAGACATCAGGTAGCAGGAAGTTCAGTAGAGCCCACAGCTCATGCAAACCAGGAATCAAAGTCCTTGGGGGGGGGGGGGGAAAAACAGTTAGTGCTGTAGCAATTGCAGATGTGAATTAAGGCGGTTTTATTGGGGAATACGCTCGAATGATATTTCCCACTGATCTTGTGCACAATTACCAGCTCTCACCTCTGAGGAGTTAAAGACATCAGGTAGCAGGAAGTTCAGTAGAGCCCACAGCTCATGGAGGTTGTTCTGAAGGGGTGTTCCTGTCAGCAGTAAACGATTGGTTGTCTTAAATTCTCTCACAATTTCTGACAGCTGTGGGACAACAAAGGCAACTTTAGTTGAGACTAGGAGACTAGGAACACAAAGCGTAAAAATGATTGCAACATATATTGATATTCAATTTACTGCAGGACCTTGGATTTCTCATTCTTGATCCTGTGGGCCTCATCAATAACAAGGTATCTCCAGTTAAATTTCTTGAAGACAGCCTTTTCAATGATGAGCATCTCGTAGGATGTGACACACACATCCCACTCTCCTGGCAACAGCACGTCTCGGATCAGGGCAGTCTAAGAACGAAGCAAAAACATTCCGAATTTTTGTTTTGTAACCTGTGACCGTTGGATTTTACAAAGCGGGTTTTGCGTGTCAAACACAGTAATCAACCACATTTCTGATGCAGCTTACCCTCTGCTCTCTGTCTCCAATCAGGCAGACTGCACGAAGGGAAGGCACCCATCGTTTAAACTCATTCATCCAGTTGTACAGGGTGGATTTTGGCACCAGCACCATGTGGGGACCAGGGATGTTTCTGTAGTGCTTCATATATCCCAGCAGGGCAATAGTCTGGAGAGTCTTACCCAAACCCTGAGAAGCAGCACACAGAGAGAGTACATGAGGAGGGACAGTCCACACAAATACAAAACATCCATATTTGGCCAACATGTCCAAACAGCAACAGTTTGGACCACGAGAAGGAAAAACTCACCATTTCATCGGCCAGGATGCCATTGATGCCATTTTCATACAGAGAGATAAGCCAGTTCAGACCACGGACCTGATAGTCCCTCATTTTTCCTGTTTTGATGTCTAAATGACAGAGAAAAAAATAAATATCATTTCTGTGAAGGGGTGGTCTACCCTACAATTATGATTAATCATGAATTAATCTTTTAAGTGCTACTTTTAAAGAAGTTTGTGGACATACTGTTCTACTTAAGCTAAAATAAAAAAAGGACATTGCTTACAGGAAGGAGATTCATCAAAGCGAGCGCAGACATTAGTAGTCTTGGTGCTCTCGTTAAGAAGTTCTTCATCCTCCTCTTGCTCCGTGCGTCGATGCCGGTTGCTGTTAAACACAGAAAAGACAAAATGTATCATTATCATAGTGGAAGTAGCTTTGATCAAAGCACACAATCTATGATGTGTGGATATGCACTCACTCTCCGGCAGACAGCAGGTTTTGTTTCTCATCTTTCTTGATACGAGGACGTCCTGGTTTCATCTTCAGTGGAGAGGTGGGAGTCTTTTGTGCAGCTGGTTGGATGAAATGAGCAAACAACTCTGTTTGCTTCAACAGGTACTCGAATCTGTTGGTCCGGTCTGTTTGCTAATCAAACAAGGATAAAATGTTAATCAACTATATTTTCAGTGTGCTGTCGCATACAATTCCAGCAACCGAGCACTTACCACTTTCTCCTCATAGGCTGGAATAGAATCTTTAGTTTTTAATGACGAGGAGGATGAAGATGCATCTTGTCCATCAGGACCGGCATCTGAGGAGGACTCTTTTCCGTTATCTGAAGAGTCAGACTTCTCCTGTGGAGACAAGATGGGAAAACATGATCTCTACTGAACATAAACAAAAGAAAAAGACTATGAAAAAACACCTTTCCCCTGTTCTACATGAATCCTAAAAGACTGTGTTGCAACATGTGAAACAATACAATGAGTCTTTCGGCCTCTTCTTTACTGTTTATCAAGAGTGAGTCCTGTATTGCAGCTTTTTGTTTATCTTTTGCGCTAATGTATACACACTTTCTGATGCCTTTAATGTAATAACATGTCACTTAACTGAAGCCAGGTGTCATTTTCACCACCACCCAGCTAAGTGCAAAAGGGGCATACTTATTATAAAATATATCCCTAATACTTTTAAGTTTTGTATTTTTGTCTCATTAGATTTAATTAGCTATTTATGACGATGGTGACAGTATGTGACGTCATTGTTCAGTTGCGTATTGGTAGTTTGTTTAGTTTATTACACTTTTTCAAAACTTTACGTCACTTATCAAAACCCTCCGCGCAGAATCACTAATAACTATCTTGTCTAACACAAAAACTGTGCAAACCAAAGAACTCTATTTGTTTTGGGGGGTATCATTTAGTCACCGCTAACAACAATGAAGCAGCTGAAGTCGAGCAGCGGACCGGTGGGCGCTGTAGCAACATTCCTGTTTGCTAACAACAGCCAGTGCTGCTCTGTCCCCTCTGAAAACAAAGACGCGGACGGGACAGCTGAGCGGGGCTGCCGCTCTTTACTCTCCCACACAACGATTCTCCAAAGCCGGATCGCGATTACAGGCAGAGTCGTGTCGTGAATACGACCCGGGAGTTTAGAAAATGAACGTTGCGACTTTTAATACGCCGACCAATGGGTAGCTAATTGAGCTAGTAGTATGAGCGGTTATGAAACGGGCCGGCCTCGCTGCTGCTCCGTGCTGTGACGTTAGCTTAGTCCCGAGCGAGCTAATGATAGCGCCGCTAGCTAACTAGCTCCATCAACCCACACTAACGTTGACAAAGTGAAAGTTTCACACAGCCGAATTTGAGATACCACTAAGTTAGCTTGGCGTAGGGTCAGAGTTACTGACTTATGGGGCGGGTTTTGTGAGAAGTCTCCGCAGCGGTGAGGGGAGACGGTGCCCGTTTGAGAGCATCTTACCTCCGCTCCTCCGGCTTCTTCAAGTTCAGCCTGCTCTTCCCGCTGGTCCACGCACTCTGCGTTTTCCGACATTTTCAATCAAATATCCTCTTTCTTTCGGATATACTGTCCGCTTTGTGTGTCCCGTGTGATCCTTTGTAGGAGCCGACGGAGATTTTCCGAACTTCGTCTCGGGAAATGAAACCTGTCCGCTTGTTTTTAATGAAAGACACACCGGTGGTTGCGAGCGGCGTACGCGCGCTAGCACGGCTTCTCTCTGGTAGTCGCGCGTTACACGGCGTTAACGTCACCCGGTGTGCGCGCTCTCTCGCGAGGTTTCGTGTTGGTGCCTTCCAAACTGTTGTAAATGTTGACACCGAGTTTCTCAACACGCCTACCTCGTTCGTGTGAACGCTGTGTAACAGTTTCCTAATTTTTGTTATTGAATTATATAAACACATAAAATAAATATAGATAGATAAATAAAACTAAATATAGATCTACCTGCACTTTTATGTCGCTAACTGTCTCTAGTAGTTCAATCGCTAACGATTCCACACTGATCAAAGGACAAACCGTTCACTTTCTTTTTCTTTAATTGCCTTCAATTTCTTTAAACGTTAAAATAAAATGATGTCACACAACTGTGTCTTTGTTCTCTGAGGCTGACTAGCAACTTAACAAGTCAGAAAAATGTTGGGTTTGAAAATGTTTTAATGTAGTGTGATGTCATGTGATCTGTTGTTTCCCACCTGCCATTAAACAACAGGGATAAATACTATTTATTAAATAGGAGCAACGAATTCTGCTACCCTGGTTGGAATACGTTTCTAACCAGTAAATAACAACAATAATAAAAATAATTAAAAATTAAGTAAAAAAAAACATATTTGCACATAAGTATGATGGTGTAAAAAAAATGAAACACATAACTATGTAAACATGGGGTGCATATGTAAACCTGTAAACATAAATATGTAAACATGGGATATATATCTAAACATGTACACATAAATATGTAATCATGGGATAAACAGGAAATGGTAACAATGAGAAAATATGAGGTAAAAGTTAAGATGTATGATGGTGTGAAGAACATGAGTAAGTAAACATGGGTTCGACAGTAAATGACAGTGATAAATAATGCAAAAGAGCCCACTTAAAGTGCGAGTGTGATTACTAGAACATATGTATTGCACAGTAAGTAAACGGTAAATCTGATGTCATTCACATCGACATTACTCGACAGTAATGACTAATTGTGAGAAATAGTGCAATGGAGTTCATTTAAAGTGCAAGTGTGATTACTAAAACATATGTATTGCACAGTAAGCAAACAGTACACTGATGTCTTCGGCATTACTCGACAGTAATGACAAAGTTGATGAAGGGGTTTTTTGTAAGGAGAACCTATTTTTGGAACTTGAACGCACCACACCGGTTGAGCACAAACGTCTCAGAAGTGAACAACTAACTCGCTGAGAGTTTGTCTCCATCTACGTTTATTTATTTATAGTTATTCGTGAATGTATTTTCGGGGACGTCGAGTGGAGAAAAACGTCAGATTTTTTTAATTTTAGAATTAAACTGCGGAAACAGGCGATTATCGGGCGGGAGTCGCTGCGCTCTGGGGTCCTTCTAGCATCTGCGCCCAGAGTAATGACGCTGGTGGAGGGTTGATCAGCTGATTGTGTGCGAACAAATGAACCAAAATAACACGATTTTAGACTCTTAAAAGTAATTTAACTTCGACTGGCAGTTGAGGACATTCAACTCGGCACTGTTGACATGCTTTATTTGGGTAAGTACTTATTACAAAGCCCTTGTATCGCCCTTGTATACATTTTAGCGGTATTTGTGCTAAGTCAGTGTCTCCTATCGTTAACAAGCTAATGTCAGGCCTGTTTGGCTGCATTGGAATTTAGTTTTGTTGTACATTGTTGATGACAGTTATTTAGATGGAGCGGGAGAAACGGCCTCAGAGGATTAAAGTCGTTATTAGGATCCGAGACATGTTTTTTAACGGTCGGACATACAGAGACATCCATTGATTTTAAACCGGTACAGCTAGCGTTAGCAAGCTAGCCGTCTGTTTTCTCAAAACAAGTATCCTCTTTCCGTTAGTGCCAAAGATAAAACAAGAGAAAGATCGTTAAATACAAATAATCCTGTAATATTGTAATTTGACATGGTTTGGATTTGTTAAGGCAGATGTCCCATTGATTAATTATTATGTCTGGCAATAATAAAAGCTAATGCAAAAATCATTAACTGGTTATAAAATATGTTTTAAAATATGTTATGTTTCCAACGTTGACTGGTCAAGTACCATTAAAAATGGAAACTTTTTCACCATTTCCTAGTATAAATATTGAAAATATGTTGTGCGTAAATGAAATTTGGAATTTTATAAATGTAAGCAATATTTTAAAATGTTAATTTCAAAATTAAAAAAATAACTACTGACGTTCTGAATTGCCCCCTACAGCCTTCCACCATGGACAAGATTTTGGAGGGCCTTGTGAGTTCTGATCACTCTGTTTTAGTGAAGCGGGCCATTGTGAAGAAGGTCGTGGAAGCGGCAGAGAAAGAGGTGACGGAGCAACAGTGTCTGGCACTGTTTAATCTCACTACCCGCCTCATCTTGCTTGGTGAAGATGCCTTCCAGAAGCAGATTGGCTTCCAGGTTTTGGATGCCTATGCACGCTACCACCGCCCAGACTTTGAGCGTTTCTTCAGTAAAGACTTTGTCGTCAGTCTTCTCCAACAGGGCTATGGACAGGTGAACCATAAAGACCCAGGCATAATAGACTATATTCATACTTGCTTACGGCTGCTCATTAGCTGCCCCTCAGTGCTGGAGATCTTCACTGCGATCCAGGTGGAGGTTTTAAGAATGGTGTGTGAACGTCCAGAGCCTGCTGTTTGCGCCCGCCTGAGCACTTTGCTGTCCGACTTTGTGCAGTGCATCCCGAGGGATAAGTCAGGGGTATTGTTCTGCCAGCAGCTGGTCAGGACCATCAGTTACTTCCACTGCTTCTCCAGCCATGAGCGGGAGCTGAGAGACTATGTGGGTCAGGTGACTAAGGTCAGCACACTGCTGCAGAACATCTGGAAGACTGATCCCACTACACTGCTACCTGCACTGCAGGAAGTCTTTGCCATTATTTCTTCCACAGGTGAGACTTCTTCCTTTTCATATGATATAATAAAATTGAGTTTAATGGAATAGACTTGTGTTTTCGTAAGGAGTAAATTCTGGGAAAAATAAATTGCTTCAAGGAAGTTTAATGGCATCTTTTAAAACAATAACTAAATAAATGTGAACATATTTGTTTTTTACAATGTTTGTTCATTGTGGGTCAAAAGTTTTTAAACATTTGTGATATTGTGTTCTAATTTGATTGTGACTGACATCACACAGACCCCTCCTTTGAGCCATCCATCGCGCTTGCCAGCCTGGTCCAGCACATCCCCATCCAGATGATTACAGTGCTTATAAAGAGTCTGACCACAGACCAGAATGTCAAAGATGCAAGCATGACTAAAGCACTCTGCAGGTTAGCTTACACACCTATGTATTACACCTAAAATAGTTAAGATGGGGGTTTCATGTGTTTTTTTTTACGTTGCATGTCTTTAGATATATTTATTGTCAACATTTTGCACATTATTTCCAATCAACACACTGTTTTTCTATCTGTCTAGGATGATTGACTGGCTTTCTTGGCCTCTGGCACAACATGTTGATACCTGGATCATTGCTCTTTTGAAAGGACTTGCTGCAGCTCAGAAGTTCACTATCCTCATTGATGTCTCTCTGCTCAAGATTGAATTGGTTTGTTGTGATTATTTGTTTTTAACTTAACAATGACTTTAGGAAAAATCAAAATGATATATTTATACTATATTATGTTACACTACAATAATAAGATTGCTGCAATAGATGATTAATCTATGGTGATGAAAAGACTTGAATAATCAAAATGGTTCTTTTTTCTAGATGAACATAATCATAGAATTAAAATTCATTTTTGATCCATAGGTATTCAGTCGTCTGTGGTACCCTATTGTGCGTCAGGGCGCGCTAGCTGTGCTCTCTCATATGCTGCTGAGCTTCCAGCACTCTCCGGAGGCCTTCCATTTGGTAAGGGATCTCCTGTCTCCTCACAGCCCATTTCCCTCTCATATGGCCACGTTATTAGTTTTCTCATTTTCTTCTCCTCTGGCTTAAATTACATGAGAGCTGCACAGACTTATCCCAGAACCCCAGGCTTGGCGTTGCTCTCCCACTAATGATGTGTGACACACTTATATGCTGAGCAATGGCCCTTGAGTTGGCCTGTTTCATTGGTATCTGAAAACAGGAACAACCAAAAAAAACCTCAGCAAATGAGACCGAACCCTCTGTGGGGTTCCGTATGTGTAGCTCCCCTCTGGCTGACTGTGCAGCGCATTTTATATGATTAATATAAGCAGTAGCTTCCAGTGTTTTCAGCACCACAGTGTCCTTATCATTTTTCTCTTGTCGTCATCCCTCACTGTCTTAGGTTGTTCCACGTGTGGTGCATCTAGTGGAGTCCTTAAGGACAGATGGTCTTCCCACCAGTAAAGCTTTCTTGCTGCAATTCACTGAGCTAATACACTGCATGATGTACCAGTACTCTGGTTTTCCTGACCTCTATGACCACATACTGGAAGCTATCAAGGTAAAAGACCATTCTGAAAGAAAGTTCTGGTATTGTGCAATGAACTAAGTAAATAAATATAAATAATCAGAGTCTGTCAAACTATTTTGTGTTGCGTATCTAATGGTATTTGAACATGTTCTGTCAGGATCTCCCAAAACCTGGGGAGGAGAAGATTAAACTGGTGTTGAATCAAAGTGCCTGGACATCGCAGTCCAACTCATTTGTATCTGGTTTACTGAGGCACGCTGGGAAGTCTGAGACAGGCAAGACAGGCCTGGTCAACCTGGGGAACACCTGTTACATGAACAGCATCATCCAGAGCCTCTTCATGGCCACAGAGTGAGTCACTAACTGTCACACACTTTTTTAATACAATTGTATGAAACATACTTATTAAATATGATTTTGTTTTCAGTTTCAGAAGGCATGTTTTATCATTACATCTAAATGGGTCCAACACGCTAATGAAAAAGCTTCAGTTGCTCTTTGCTTTCCTGGCACACACTCAGGTTAGTATTGCACTTGTCGGTAGGTTACACAAAATATTGTTATGTTGAACAGTGGATGACATTGAGTGTGTGCATGTGTGTCCCCTGTAGAGGTCAGCATATGCACCCAGAAACTTCTTGGAAGCGTCTCGACCTCCCTGGTTCAACGCGGGCTCTCAGCAGGACTGTTCTGAGTACCTCAGGTTTCTTCTAGACAGGTACTGTAGCACCCCAAACAGCGTTTATATAGGTTAGATTTTAAAAAAAATGCTTTCCTTGTGTTAATCAAATTAATTACTAAGCAAGAATAATCCATCATTTAGCAGAATTAAAAAAGTTTGACTAGAAATGTGATTTTATTAAGAACACTAGGCAGATAAATTGTTTGTAGGGTGTACATGCCTGTAGCTTACTGATTGTCACATTGTCCCTGTCTCCTGATCTCAAGGTTACATGAAGAGGAGAGAGCACTTCAGGTCCTGGAATCAGCTAAGCCAAAGGTTGCATCTCCTGTAAACTCAAACAGCAAAGACCCAGTAGGCCAGACTTGTCCAGTAGAGGGTGAAGAGTTCTCCTTAGCTCCTGCAGAAACCGAACGTGTGAATGATGGGAAGACTTTGATAGAAAGGATGTTTGGTGGGAAGCTGATCACAAGTATCCGGTGCATGCAGTGTAACTGCATATCTGACAAAGATGAGCCTTTCACAGATCTTTCCTTAGCCTTCTGCCCTTCTGCCACCTCTCAGAATGGTCCACGACCTGAGGGGCCTTCAGAGGAGCCCAGGGTTCTCTGTCAGGGCTCTGTTAATGGCGGCAGTGAAACTCCTGATCCAGGCTCAGCCAAAGCCCCTGCTAGCAATGTCCATTTTGTGCCAGTAACAAATGAGCCTCCTCTTTCTGTGCCAGACCTGGTTAACTACTTTCTGGCTCCAGAGACCCTCGCTGAGGACAATGCATATTTCTGTGAGAAGTGTAACTCCCTCCAGCGGGCAGAGAAGACCTTGAAAGTGGTGTCAGCGCCTGAGTACTTGATCCTCACCCTGCTGCGATTCTCATATGATGCCAAATGCCACATCCGGAGGAAGATTCTCGACAATGTTACCATCCCACCACTCCTAAGGCTTCCAACACACATCCCTCCAGTGACTGTGCAATGTTCCTCATCTGTCTCTTCATCTCTGCAAGTGGATTCTCCCGATAGCAGCGAGAATCTGGCCAAGAAGCTCAAACCGTCTCAAAAAGAGGAGGAGGAAGAGGAGAAAGAGAGAATAGATGGAGGAGAGCCTGCAAATGGAGAGGGAGAAATGCCAGTGCTGTCAGTGCCCTATGTCCTCAGCTCAGTGGTGATGCATTCTGGTGTATCATCCGAGAGTGGCCACTACTACTCTTACGGTCATAACATCAGTGGAGCAGATGGAACACAGCATTCAGCCAATCACTCTGCCATCAAGGAGGATTTAGGGAAAGTCCAAGCACAGTGTGATCTCTCCACTTGCTCAGCTCTCTCAGTGTCAAACGAACAAGGCGACACGCTGCCTGATACTATCCAGGAGGGAAAGGATTGGCTGCTGTTCAATGACAGCAGAGTGACATTCACATCCTTCCAGTTGGTGCAAAACATTACTAATCGCTTTCCCAAGGACACGGCTTATGTGCTTATGTACAGAAAACAAGAACTACAAGGGGAGAACGTTAATGGGGCACTCATGGCAAATGGCATGAGACTGAGTGCTGAGCCTCCCCTGCAGAAAGAACTACTGGATGCTATTATCAAGGACAATAAGCTGTATTTACAGGTAAGTGAAGAATAAGAAAAAACATACTTGTCCCACTGCAGTGAGGTACACAAACTGTCTGCAACTATAAATCCTACTAATAAATGCAATTCAAGCAGCGCTGGCGCTCCGGGCACGCGGCTCACACACTGTGCGTAGGGCACCAAGCGTCCGGGGGGGAGGGGCCACCAACAGATCAAGCTTGTGAAAAATCATATATCATCAGCTATCACAAGCTGATTCACACAACTGCAAACTTTTAAACCACTGCTTAAAGCTCCATTAGATATTCTGTCTGAAATATTTTTTTAATGCATTTGACACATAGCAGCATTACCACTAACCAGTCAGGATATGAAGTCAAGGATTGTACAAAGTTCTCTCAGGTGGAAAATGGCTGAAACAGTACTTTTACAGATAGCTAAGAACCTGAGTAGGTTTTTTTGGCAACACAGTTGGGCCAAAAATTGAACTGTCCTCTATAAGACGTGATGTGTAATTTCACGACTCATTGAACTGTGCCGTATTTGGTTGACATTCCACCACAGGTGTTCGCCTAACCCAAGCAAATCACCTCTAGAGGGTGCCATAACAGTGGGAAGTGAAATGCTGACGCCCTGTCTAACACATAGAACTACAAAAACAAACCTTTTACCATATGTATCAACTTTTACTCTTGTTTAACAATTAAAAGTGAAGTGATGAGTAAAAGTTTGTCTCTTCTTCATAATGTCTATAGGAACAGGAGCTCAATGCTCGGACCCAGGCCCTACAGGCCCCCTCATCCTGCTCATTCAGGCCCAACGGTTCAGATGATAACAACCCACCAGGGAGCTGTGGCCCATCTGGTGGAGGGGGGGGTGGGGGTGGGGGATTCAATACCATAAGCAGATTGGTATTCTGAAAGAAATGAATGCTACAGGAAACCCATATGAACTGGCATAAAGGGAGTCCTGGACTGTTTCATACGAGAGCCTGAACTGTCAAATCCATAGATGTACGCGTACACTCAAAAAAGGGCACTGAATTGATCAACACACACACACATGCACAGACATATATAGTGTCTGTGCTGGCTATGATCAGCAATTTGATTCTGACTAAAATGTTTTTTATACCACTGCACCACACGCATTTAATATATTTTATTTATTCAGGTTGTTTTATGTGTGTAATTTCATTATGAAACGCTGTCCATTCTTCAGATGAAAAACTGAGGTAGAAAACACTTTTGGTGCAAATGTATTCTCTCCCTAATATGAAATCAATTATACATGGGTAAGTAATACATTGACATTGAAGCAGTTCTATCTGGAACTTGCTTGTGTGTCTTCATGCTTGTCTTGCATGTTTTTAACATTACCTCACAGGCACCAACATGCAAACAGGTGGATGTGCAGAGCACAGTATGGAGGATGATGATCATCTGTAAAAAAAATTTTTTTTTGATCAGTCTTAGTTGTGAGCACACGACTCACAAACACTGTTTAATTCTCTGATTTGCATGAAGCTTTTCTTCATGAGCTGTGATGTTTGATTTTAATTCTTTTTGATGTGTATGTGGTGTTTTATAGATTTCATATCCCATGCAATAAATATACATACAACTACATACAAATATCATTTTCTGAATAAAAGGATAAAATATATATTGAGAGTGCAAACAAAATTTCCAAGATAATGGCATTTTCAGTGAAAATATTTGAAGCTGCTCCCATACTGTCAGCTAGTGTGACTAACATAGACCCTAACTAACATACTTGACAACAGGTTACTGTTGGATGGTATATTTTAACGTATTTCTCTGATTTGATCGTTCAGGAAGACTTGTGTTCTTGCTGATTTTTATGTGCCTTTTGAATTATGATGCAGACTTTTGAAGAACAATTTGTCTGAATTCACCTCAGCTGTACTGTGTTAATATTCATAATGGCTACCCTTTTCCCTCCAGTAAAAACAACAACAAAAAATGCACTGTTTGTTGTATTGTGTGCTAAAGGTCAAGTTATTCATGGTGGTATATGGGAGGACAATAAAACTAAATTATAAATTGAAAATTAAGTGACAGGGCAAGCAATTAAATTATATGTAATGAGAAAAATGGAAGCCATTGAAAGACCACGCAGTAGATGGGTTCTAGAAACTTTAAACTGTTGTAGCAATGAACTCAACTCCAATGCTTCTGTTAGACTTCCGTCACATGAATGTGTCACTTTTGTGACTTTTCCATATTTAATCCTTTTCAGTGCAGAAATATACTGATTCTCAGAACTACGCCTTAACTGCTTTGTGTGATTCCTAATACTTATTGCAGAATATACTGCGCAGACCTTGTAATGACCTGTACCAGTGTTCCACTGATTATGGCTTTGAAATTGTAAATAATACATTTTTCAATTAAATATCTTCAAAACAGTTGAATGCTAAATCTAGCAAACTACTGAGACGAGTAATGCCTCCAGAAATGTAAAGATTTGATTTTAAAAATACGCAGAACTGCATCTGATTACATAATCAGAACACACACACACACACACATGTCCTCCTCTTTTTGGCTTTGATTGGGAAATTATTTTGCACAAATGGAAATACAAATAGACAAAGCAGTGACTGAGAGGGGAACTGGGAAATCACGTGCACTGACTATTCCCCACGTGCTTGGACAAATGACAGTACTGTAGCTGTAACTAATTATTGGTTAAAGGTGCCATTTTTTCTAACTTGTAGGTATGGATGAAAAACACTGCAATAGCGAAAAAGCTTTTAAAGGACATTTTGGAAAATCAATGATTCTTAATGATTAATCAATCAAATCATTACATTTGGGTCTCTGGGGAATTTAATATTTTATTGTATTTTTAATTGTTATGTCATGTTAGCGTTCTATGAAATATAAAATGGTTTTTGTATATTGTTGTTACAAAAGAGTTATGCACTGTGACAAAAATATCAGCTGACCACAAGTATGTTGCCATACCCATATAAATTAAAGATTTATTTGCCTGTAAGTCACAACAATAGACAATGGAGTCAACATAACAAAACACAACTTCCCAGACAATCCCATAGATAGATTTCATGAAATATTTTGCATCAGAATCACTGCAGTGTGGAAGTAAGACTATCTCAAGTTGTAACACTTAATAAGGCTGAGCTAAATAAGTGATGTTGTGGAAAAATAATTCATTAAGTGGAGCTGGTCTACTGTGTCTACACCCTTTAATTGGTCCCTACTTCTTCATCAATACTGAGGCTGTGGAAAGAGGTAATGTGCCTGTGCAACGGAAAAGTCATTAATCATAGAGTAACAGGGAACAGCCTTTGGGGGAAGTGTTTACCATTACAAAAGCCCTCCAATAAGATTCCTCAGATACCAGTGTCAGTCCAGGAGAAACACATCTTTGCCTGTGGATTAGACCAGGCTATGTTGTACACAGGGAATTGATCAGGGTTTGGGAGCTGGGTCAATATGGTATAACCTTTTTCTAACTAGTGTGGTGTTGGACAATTAAACCAGAGCTGGTAATTCGTATTTGTAGTCATTAGAATACAGTACAGAAACAACAGACTCTTGTACAGTATTAACATAAATCAGGAGTGTTTGTTGGCAATGGCACGTTGATAAACAATCCAAACATACTTTAGATTGAATTCTTTAAACATACTCTATTCACGAATCTGTTCATAAAAAATTATTATAATAAAACAAGAACAAATACACATTACATTTCTGTTTTCTAAAGGAAAACGCATTATGCATTAAAATGCATTGTTACTCTATTACTCCACGGCTCATGTACCAACCCGTCTGTCGTTACATGTCTGTCGGGACAGGACGCTAATGATTTTTTTGGACTACAATACCCATGGTCGGAGCTCGACAGTTTTCCCTGCACACCGCCGCCTCCTTAGTTCCTCCTCCAAACTACTTCTTGAGAAACTACAGTTACACGGATACAACTTCCGGCTATAACTTTCAAATTAATATCCCCTTGTGATCACAATTAACCCTAAAGGAAGCCGTGGAGCCTCGTTCATCACGAATATCTCATTGAATCTTTACTCAAGTGTGAGAAATTAAAGAAAGAAACGAAATCATTCGTCAAAATAGCATTCATACCAAAAATTAGCTTTACCACTATAAAGTTAAAATGGCGAACATACATTTTAAGGGCTACGAAATATTAATTAACTAATGCTTAAAGGCCAAATAACGGTTAATTTTACATTTCATCTGTGATAAAGAGCTATTCAAAGTAACGCCCTGGACCAACAAAACGTCTTATTTTGAAAGCAGGAGACCAAAACTTCCGGAATGTTTGCTGTCAGTTCCTTCGTCTTGACGGCGCCATGTTCCAGAAGAGGGTGAGTTTAGGGAAAGACGGAGCCACCCTGTCAATCACAATTAAGGAACCATGGGAGTAAACTGGTGGGGAAGCTTTGTGAAACCACTGTGTTTACGACCGAGCTTGGTTTAATTTGCGCAGAAACGACAACTATGCGCCGACACACTGTGGGACACGTACGTGTAAATCTCTCCAACTGGGAATAGCTGCACTTTGACGGGAATTAGCATGAGGGCTTAACATATCACAACAACAACAAAAAAAACTTAGCGACATTCAGTTGTCTGCGTCTGTTTTTTTTTTTTTGCCCACACCGTGTTCAGGTTTGAACAAAACACTTGGGTCGCTGTTGATATTTGTACAAAAGGCGTTGCCGAGGAGGTTTGTGTTCACTCCGAGCTCAGGATTTTCCCGTTTGTTTGACTACAACTCGGGGAAAATCTGGTCGGTGCATTTCAGACAACTGCCCTGTCGGTGAGTACACACTCGAAACACTGACACTATTATCGCGCCCGAAAAGACCAAACACATTTTACCTTGTACATTTTCAACTTTTTACCCCGAGCTGTACTTAAAACGTTTTTTTTGTTTGCAATAATTATTGATAGTAATATTATTATTTCAGGCAGAAGAAGACACTCTCAAAACAAACGAAGCTAATTAGCATTTCGCTGCAACTCCAGGGAGAGCGAGTAAGGAGCAGCAATGAGTGGGGGAGATGTGGTGTACTCAGGGTGGCTGAGAAAGTCTCCTCCTGAAAAAAAGTTGAGACGTTACGTAAGTGCACTTCATGTCCTATTTGTTGTGTTGTAATAAAGTAAACGGTTACACGCGCTCACAAAAACAACATGCCAGTTTTTTTACCTGGGTGCCCTCTATTGCACGGCGGCGTACAGGCCTCACCCTATGTGCATTTCAGCTCATACTTTTATTTTTATTTATTTATTTTTACCCCCCTCTTTTCTGAGTCTGGTTTCTCTGTGCTCTTGTTTCCCATGCACTCCCTCAGCCAGCACTAAGATAGACTTAACCATGAGTTAGCAAGGAAGAGGCTGCTGTGCTGGTGAAGGGATTTTAAGTGGGGCACATGGTTGTTTTGACTTTTTTGTTTTTCTTTTTGACACAGCCTCCTCAAGTTTTATGCTTGTGGTATGTTCCCTGTGATGGTTTGATTTTCTCCCACACAATAAGCTGATCACTCTGGAAGTAGTGCCTGATAGGTCGCAGTCAGTGGCCCCCACATAAGAGGTGGTAGATTGTCATGCAGAGGGTTTAATGATTCACACCATAAGATGATCCCTTCCCCTATAAAAAAAACTAAATAGTTTTTTTATAGAAAGTTGTCAGATGTACATAAGGAAGTGTTGTTTGTCACAGCTACTGTAACTGTTAGTGTTAAATAATTAATAATAATTAACTGTATAATTATTGGAGACAGTCCACCTCTCATACTCAACCATGCAGTTTTCATAAAAGCAGTGTGTTGGCAGTGTTTTGTGATTGGTTGTCTTTGCTTATTTGTTTTGCATTTGGAAAATCATTTTCATAGCCCACAACAGGTCTTATATAAAAGCAAATAACTTGCTACATGCTTTCCTTGTGGCCAAGTTGATATCTCCGTTATTGACATTTGAATTATGAGGCCTGTAATTTGAGAGGAGGTATGTTTTCACAGAAACCACAGGTCCAAATGAAATGCGCTTTTTTTTTCTGAAAGCAGTAAAACAAAAATCTAGGCTAAAGGACAGTTTCTTTCAAAGAGCATTCTCACTTTCATAATAGTGTACTTTACTACTTCATTGTGAGCATTTTTCTTCAGTTATTCTATGTTTGTATGGGTGGTAATAGTATGGTAGTACTAATCTGAGATTACATTTTATACCACAGGTGTTTACTCTAATGACCCAAAATTTCTCTTTCTTGAAATTTTGGTTTCTGGTGGCAGACTTGGTTGTTCTTCAGGAGATATGGTAACTAACTACTGGTGTTATAACTAGTTTCTGGACAAATTAGCGGATAATTCTCAAGGACAGTCTTTCCCTGTTTGTTATGAGGAGAATTTTAGTGGTTTAGAGATCAGCAAACAATGTTATTGTTTGTTTTTATAATTTATGCAAATACTCATAGTAGTGGGATGTTGTTGAAGCGTTTTATTGTGGAGAAAGTTTGCAATTTAAAACAGTGGTGTGCCATAACAAGTCAGCAGTTTCAAAGAAACACAGGAAACCACTTTTAAGGGGAACGAGGGACATGCAGCTTCACCACCACTACCACTTTCCAATTTTACTAAGCTTTCTGTTTATCAGAACAGATAATGGACATTTATACAAAGACTGCTTTGACTGCAGAGGACCCTTCAGTATTCTTCATAAATGCTAAAATTATAAATAGTACTTAGTGCCTACCAATGACCAACAACACTTCTAACCTCATTTTATACACTTATTTATGACCCATTGAATTTAGACATCTCAAATTCTGTCCCTGAAATATTCATGTATATCATTAAGTAGGTCTAGAGATATATTTAGGTCTATATAAGTAGGTCTAGAGATATATTTATTTTACCACATTTAAACAACTCAATTGGGAAAGAGAGCCTATATAGTGTATAATGCAACACTGCTACCAGAAATGGTCTATTCTTGATTGATGTCATACTCATTAACAGTTAGAGTGGATGATTGGTACATGTTTCCCCTTCCTTAGGTCATAGAGCTTGGTCACATGAGGCTGTGTAGTCTGTAGAACCGCTGACTGACCTTTTTTGGTAGATGACAAATTGTTCAAGTGTTTAAATGCAGAGTTTATTCCCCTTTTTAGATACTAGATATTCCATGTTGATTCTTGGTACCAAGCACTGCCCCATTACTGCTGGTGAATGCGATCTTTGACTACGCTATATTAATTCCATCTCCAGACTGAGCAGCAGTACATTAGACGCTGGGCCTCTTTGTTGCCTGATTAGCCACTAAGGGCAAAGTTTGTCCCTAAGGCTCTGCTCTAGATTGGTGGAGTTCAAAGATGAAATCTTGTTCAGTGAACCTGCTGAGCTTCCCTAACCATCATGAGCTTGACACACAACCCTTTTTTTTAATAACTGACAGAAGTAGAAAGATTTAATTTATTTTAAAACCTGTTTAAATACAAACACCAAGTAAAGAGGACCAAATTCATGTGTTTTGTTTTGTCACTTCAGAGCAACGTAATATAATTTTCCCTTGTCTCCATTGACCCATCCTCTGTTTGGTGAGAAAGAGTCACTTCTTTGTCGGACAGTGTGAAGGTACCAGACCACAATGGCTTATGTAGGGCTTTCTCAGCCAGAGTTTGTCATAACTGCATTCTGAGTGGTTTTTCATTTCATTGACACTGCATTTTCCACCTGATTCTCCTTTCCTCTTTCATTTTTCTTACATTTCAATCAGTAAACATCTGACTTCTGTCAAAGTCCTCTTGTAAAAAAGGTTTCATTTTCCCAGTTCTCTTCTCCCACTAAACATTGCTGTATGGACCATTATAGTTTCTGTAGTTTACTGCCCTGTACCCACTGGTAACAGATTTTGTTATACACTTTGCTCAGCCTTTCATAGGACCTCAGTGCTGGAGCACCCCAGGGTAAACCGGATGAAGGAAAATATTGAACCCTGGAGGTCCTCCTCTCATGGCTGTAAAGAGAGACTGAGGGCACCCTCCATGCTAATCTTGACTTCTGTCAGCTGGGACAAAATGCATTAACAGTACCGTATACACTAAACTTGCCATTAACGTCTGTCCATGGTCGACAGAAAACGCTGAAGAGAGATATGTACACAACAAATATGACAGCTCAGTCATATGAATACAAAGGCATAGCTTTTTGATTAAGTAGAGGATTCATTAAATCTGCTTAGCAAGTGGAATAGAGAACAAGCAGTCACTTTCTGTTAAGCCCCCCTCCCCACATGCTTGAAGAAACAAACAACCAACTCGATCGGGATGCAACAGAGGGGTGCTTGTGCAGCATTAGCCCCTTAGGCTAACAAAGCAAAATTACTGGACCGTGTCCTGACGACAAAGCTAAGCGGCACTGCATTTGGACTTAGTAGTCTGCTGGTGTGTGATCTGTCACAGCTAGCAAATGGATTGCATGTGCCATTAATTATTTAATGTCCATTACAAACAAATAACATTAAATATTAATATCTGTGCTACTACAGTAGTTATCCTTACCGACCCACTTTTGTTCCAGACACAGAATATCATGATTGTGTTATACATAGGCGTATCAGTTTCATCCCAGTCAGACTGGTGCACATCACAGTGCCAAAGTAGGACAGTTATAATACAATAAACATTTCTCCAAAACAAAACATTAATGATATAAATCACAAAGTCACAATGTTGTCAGAACGGTTGATTGTTTGAACCATTGTGTATTTTTTTGTCTTAATTTAAAATCTTTTGTGTCCTAAATTTGTGTTTTGGTCTTTGTTTCAAAACAAACGTGAACATGATTGTGGTTGGTTTCCATTTTCTTCTAGATATTTATAGAGTGTAGCAGTAAACCGAAAAAATCATGTCATTGCATCACAAAGAAAAGCACAACCACAGAAACAAAACAGCTGGTCACAGCAAACCCCTCAGAAAATTTGCAGCGGAGAGCATTTTTTGTCACATGGTGAATACCTCGGTCTTTGCAGCCTGAAATAAGTGAGATTATATTTAAAAGGGGATTTAAAACTTTGTCAGGAAGGAGTTTTAGAGAGTTTGAACATTAATTGCTCACTCTTAAAAACAAATCTACTAAATTGATTGTGTTTGTGGTTGGAACAGCAATAATTTGGAATGGCGTGTTTTCTTGCTACCCAGTTTTGTGCTGCAATATGGTCACCAGTCACTGTCTTTGAGTACTTCCTGTCATGTGGCTACCATGTCCTCCATAGTTCGAAAGTCAGTCCCCTCAGTGATGAAGACGAATTATACAATTTGACATTCCTCTAATGTTGTTTTAAAACATATTAATGTGGAAGTAGCCATATGCTGTATGCATATCAGTACATCATAATGAAGCCATAAAAACTTTCCAGGATGTAAGTACCATACTGTCATTTCTGTCATTGTGATCAAGTACACATTAGGTCAGAGTTATCGTCATGGTTGCTGATTACGCACAACTCCCCCCAGAATGTTGCCATTGCACCATTGTAGTCCTCTTTAAACCTAATCGGTTGCCTTAGTGGACCAATGATGTTGTTGAATTAAATTGGTAGGTCAGGGCTGATATGAAGCATTTTGTAAACAGATGTGTCTTTTTGTGCCTGGTGCAGCTGTTTACTGACCTGTGAGCCAAATCCAGAAAAGCAGTCTGGGGAGTGACTGTGGAGAACTGGTTCTCATGCAGACTTGGTTTTCCTGTTTGGAACTTGGTAGCAGATTCAGATTTGTGTTTTCTGTTGTAAAATATTCCTTTTGTGCCATTTGTCACTTTGCCAAGTTGAACAGTTTCAAGTGCAGCTATTATTAAATGCAGATGACAGAAAGTATTTGGCACGGCTGTCTGTACACATCATCATTTTTTATTCGTTACTTATGATTGAGCCAGACGATTCTTATTCTACAATTTTTTCATAAATCAATAGTCTCACACTCATACTTGATTTACATTGTCTCTCATGTTTCAGCTGTTATATTAATATCCATAAGTATGCTCTCTTTTCCCACAGTGTAGTTTTGTCTGTTTTGGACATGGAACAGGGCTAGTACGAGAACATTCAAGGCTAAAGATGGTCACACATACTGCACTCACCAGACCAAATGGTTATACATGCCTGTTCCCATCAGATTGATATGTGTCTCTGGAGAAAAAAAAAGGATAAACAAAAGTTTGGCCAAATTTATGATAATGTGCATTCCCTGAATTCTTGCAAAACAGCTTCAAGATTAATGGTGTAGGACAATAAATATGTATGCACTGGAGTGCAAGATGAGATATACCACAATGGCAATCAATAACGTTTTCATCATTGTTGAGGAGAGTAATAAGAAAGCAAATGGGACAAGAAAGACTGTAGTGCTCCACAAAGCAACACCATTATTGCAGCTTGCAGTGAGCGCTGCCCTCTTTCTTTCCTTTGTCGCTGGCCATTCAGTTTAGGCTCAGATGGGCTGGACTGCAATGCAATACACTACACAGCAATGCAATGCACTGGCTGATTGTTGTTTCTGCAGCACTGGGAGGGAAGAGGAGCCGCTCCCTGGCGCCCCAGCAAGGCATGGCCGCCCCTTCCTGTGTGAGGCGCTGATGGCTACCAGATGGTGGGTGAAGGGAGAGGAGGAGGGGGGCTTTAATCTCTCCCTCCAATTCTCTCTTTATCCTTTGGGCCTTTTTGTATTCTTTGTTTTCTGCTTGCATCACTTTTTTTCGCAACATCTTTTTTTCTCCTCATACCCCCCTTTGCCTTTTTTGCACTCACAGCTAATTGTTCTTTACAATTAAAGGTGATAATAGTAGAATAATGGTGAACCTGACCAGGGTCTGGACAATGCAGTGCAGTGGCCTTGTTAGATCTGAGCTGGTTTCCTTTGAAAACCTGTACCTCACCAACAGGAGGCCCTCTAAACTCATGACACATAGGGACCAACCTGTAAGAGTAACAAGGGTCCACATACATTTACAAATTACTTTGCACACTGGCTTGTTGAAATTACCTCCTGTACCCTTGTTTGGAGTTTGACCTCTTGGTGCTTATATACTGATTGTCCTTCAGATAGAGAAGCTAGATGCATTGTATTTTTACATTTGATTAAATATCGTGGCCAAACATTAGCATTTTTTCCATCTCATCTAAGTTGTCAAGTTGTCAAGCAATTTGAAAGTGATGGCTAGTTGTGTTATTTAAATGTTGTTCATATTAATTCCCTTCTCATTAATATTTTGATCACAGATTAGATCTGTAAAGCCTGATTTGAAAAAAGAATTTGACATCACAAGTTACATTTTGATTTGATGTTATTAGTGTAACCTTGCCGCTGGGCTAGAACTCATGGACCGAAACAATTTAGACTAATGTGGTGCTTATGATCAAGTTTGTCTGACAAAGAGAAGCTATTGCTGCAAAAGGTGGAGTGCGGCCGGCATATTTGCTGTCTTATTGTGGATTTTCTAGGCTTGTTAAGGAGGACGCGCAGGAAGCTTTTTTTCATATGTCCCTACTTAAGTTGAACCATTGCAGGAGTTTGGTGCTTGAAAGTAGTGGAAGATTATAATGATTGAATTTATAGGCGGACTTTTGAAGGTAGAAATGTGCGCGACTGTATCTGGTCAGATTTAACTCCAAAGGTTCACCTGTCATTTCCCACACACCCACACATACACAGATGCAGCTGGCACTCTAGCTATGTGGTGCTGTGTGATCTGACCCTAGCCGCTGTGTCTGCAGCCCCTTAATATAGCCCACTGCTGTCATGCTAGTTTTTTGCCTCTCTTCCCTAGCTCAGTGCTGTGTGAGCACCAATACTTGTGCATGTTTGTCCTATCCTAAGGAAAGGCTGAGTTGGGGGGAAGGGGTCAGTCTAGAGACTACTTGTCAAATATTACTACTGACCTGTGCAATTTCCCAAGTTACTGTGAGACAGACAGGCCCAAGATTAAATGGAATTTGTCTGTCCTGAGTTTCCATTAACTTGTTTATTTAACTGGTTTTCAAATCAATTTCTTTTGTGTTCTTCAGAGTTATAATCCACAGAACAAAGTGAAGTGGGTGGAGAAAGATGGATGGCTCTTTCCTTTCCTCCAGTGGTCCTGTTGTGGCCACCGTCCCTGATTGCATTAGAGTTACTATGGAGCTGCCTGATATCTTTGGCCTGGCCTCAAGCCAGAGGACGTGGTTAGACTTGCACACATGAACTCACAATACACGCACACACTGAGAGAGACACAGGGATGCACCAGAGACCCCTGCTCTCAGTGAGTATTCATTTCCAGCCTGACTGGAAGCTGAGAATCTGGAGGACCTACTACCCTTGTCCACCTACTTTCTTGGCATTACTCGAAACTGTACCCGGGCACTCCTCTTTTTTTATGCTTACTGGTGGTGTGTGTAAGAAACTTGTGTAACACCTTGACCCTCTTTGTCACAGCCTTAAACCCATGGCTTTTGGATAACTAGTGTTTGGAATTCAAGCAGAACTCAAGGTTGGTAATATTATCACTTTACATAAAATAACAATTTGGTGTTATTACAAAACTAACTTTTGCTGTTTGTATAGAGATACAGGACACAAACTATGTTGATAAACGCAGGAGAACATTAAATAGCTAAATTCATAGCATTAAAAAATGTTAGTCTGTACATGGTGTTTATCTGTGGTGTAATGTTCTGTTGGACACTGTGGGAAGTTGCAATGGGTATTTCTAACACAAGCCTTTTTATGTTCAGCAGGTTTAGTTACAGGTGTTTTGTGTAACAGACCCATTTCCAACTGTCTATCCAGGATAGATGAAAAGATAAGTTTGTGTTCATAATAGCCTTTTTCTGCATTGGATATAACAACATACTAATTATTAGTCTATTTCTGTTTCATTTTGTTGCTGTAATTGAAAATACATGTCCTTTGTTTAGAGTGACATCTTCAGTCAGCATGTGTGGTTCTTAGTCACTTCTTGAAACATATCTCTTTTTTGCACACTGTACATGTAATATATACCACAGTCATGTTTTACTGTGGGTATTGTTTTTGACTATTACGTACTTGTTTGGCTGGTGCACAGGCCAACAGAGGCTGAAAGGAGAATTGTTTAAGCCCCTCGCGTCAGCGGGCAAGGAACAGTTTGATCACGTGAACCAAATCTGCCATGCCAAAGGAATGTGTTGAATTCTAACGACGCAGCTTTGACAAGCGCATGTGACTTTTTGCAAGGGCTTAGATTGGCGAGGGCAGCAGAAGCAAAGGCAGATAGGATGGAAACTGGGGAGAACAGGCAACAGGTTATTAGAAAGAAAGAATGCCAATGGAACTGTCAACGTTGTGGCAGAGCATATATGCAAGTTAACATTTAACCTGCATATATGAAAAAAATTTTAAGTGTGTCACCAAACAAAAAGGGTATACTGTGGGAATGTGAGTAACATATCCTGAAGTCAGATGAGCCGGTCTTTATCTCAAGTACAGCTTTGGTTCACATGCCTGAGAGTCGGCTGCCATCTGCGCTCACAAACCGTCCTCAGAGTATGCAGATTGAATAGAGCACTGTATGAACAAGGGTAATTAGGTACATTGAGTCTGGGAATTATTTTCAGCAGAGTTTCCCAGTGGTTATATACAGTAGAAAGAAGCCATAGTAATCAGAGTGTTAATGTATTAGTCAGGGAGTAACAGTGCCTTTCTGTCAGTTTGTTTTAGATTTAAGCTTACACATCAGGACAGTCAAATACTTGTTCTTCCATAACCAGCTGATGTCATTTTACCTAGACAAAAATTTGATTGTGGACGTTGTTGTGGGGTTCATTATTACAAAAAAGGGAAATTGTAATGGTCTTTTTCTTTAATTTATTTCTTGTAAAGTTCACAATAATTAAAACCAGAGGTTGATGGTCTCATGTATACATTAAAAACAACCTGCTGTTTGTTGGTCCACTGTGGGAGCTGACTTCCTTTTCTCAACCATTTTCTTTTAAGTAGAAATGGTTGAAAACAATTTAAAATCTGCAAACCGAATGGAACGCATTTCATGTGGGTGGGAAACAGCCAACAGTAGATGTGCAGCCTTCATTTCTCCATGTCCAAAGACTAATGCTGTTTCCTACTCAGCAGGGTAAAAGGTATTGATTGGTGACCTGGATTGTGCTCTTGCAAGCGAACAGTAGTGCATTTACACTGGTTTATTATGCAACTATGAATTACAAGAAAGTGACAGGATTATCTAGGTAATACAGTAAAATATGGATGTGTACTATTGGTAATTTGGCAAATCTTGGTCACACACCTACAACACTTGAACTGGTGCCATGAATATGCCATCTTTCATTAACTATTAGCAGGATATAGATTCTCTTAATGGTCAGATCAAAATCCCAGGAGCTCAGTTAAAACAAACTTTGAAAAGAAAACATTTTGTGTTTGTTCACACAAAATGGTGCAGTAATTTCTTAATCCTTTATTTAGCGAATGGATTTTTGTTTGTTTGCCATGTACTGTTAATACTCGCTCTTATGCCCTTTTTAAAAAGATTTAATACCTTTTCCATTTTTGAAATCCTGAGTTATGTTTCACATAGACATTTATGTCCTCTCTAGTTGGTCAGTGACATGTGCTACCTACCACCAGTGGTTATTTCTGGTTGTGTCTCCCACAAGAACCAGTTATGGTGGCGTGATGTGCGGTTTTGTTTTCTAGTTCCATTAGCCAGAGTGAGTTTATTATCTTTAGCTCTGCAGATGTGGAACGAGCACTGTTGCATTAGCAAGTAGAACTAATATTT
Source organism: Trinectes maculatus (assembly GCA_016785345.1). NCBI lineage: Eukaryota > Metazoa > Chordata > Actinopteri > Pleuronectiformes > Achiridae > Trinectes > Trinectes maculatus. Next base: position 202,144 of record JAFBJQ010002941.1, read on the forward strand.
TATTCTTCACGCACTCAGCAATGGACAGTTGCTCACCTGACTCAAAATTGCTGCTGTGACCGCGTAGTTCATTAAGTAATGGTGCTATTTAAAAACGTGACGGGAATGGCTCGTAACATTAACTGTTTTGGTATTATGCATAATGAATATTTTGTCATCATCATCACCCCCAATATACACAAAATGAGCGTTTGTTTGATTTTGAGTATTCTAACGTAAAATAAGAGGGATGAGATTGGGTTAGCCTGTTTTGTAGGTGTATCTTAAAAAGCAGTTAATGGATAAATACGTTGCTGACGGGGGGTCAGAATCTGCCATTTGGCCTTGCTGCAGGAAACAGTGCATACAATAGAGAGGAGCTTGTTATGTGAGAATGGTGAGTGCAGGTGAGTTGAGTGTGTATGAGTGCAAAATCTAGAGGCATGCACGCACACACCCACAGAAGCCAATCACTGGTAAAAGAATGGCAATTAAAACACTGACTTTGTTTTGTTTGCATAATCGTTGTGTTGTAAAAAAAAGTGTTGCATTATTATCTTAGTACTGGTTGCTCAAAAAGAATGTGTTGGATTCCACACATTCTACACTAACTATGAATCACTGTATGGAAATCACATGAACGCACATGCAGAACACAACCTCTTAGGTATGTGTTCTCACCACGCACATTCTCTTTCCACTGAAAGTGAAGCAGTATCATCTGAGTGTGACAATGGAGAGTGGAGGTGTGTAGTAGTTTCAGGGGACTGGCTGAAAAGGGAGGTGTGTCTTTAAGTTGGCTGAGCAACAAGCTGAGGCATGCTCAACGGTTCAGCTCACAGAACACGAAGCCAAGCATGGATAATGAAACTACTAAGAATCAGCATGTTATGTTTCTAATGTAAGCCTTTTAGATGCAACTTATTAATCTAAATACAGGACAACTTTCACTAATCAGTCACATGGTGCATGCCATTTCACATATTTATTAACTGGAATTACTGGGATCCCAACTTGAATCTCGTTTTATCTTCTGTTGAGTAACCTGGCAACGAGTTTCTGAAAGCAACACCACCGGTGTCACTGAAGTCCATGTGTATCAGAGTCCATTTCCTTATCTCCGCATGCGGCATCTCAAGCCATTTCCTCATGGACAGACTCGAGCAAGAGAGGAGCTAATTAGATCATGTCTAAGGCAACCTCTCACTGGCCCCTTAATGTAATTTGGAATAATTTTCATTGGACTGATTGGATTAGACTGCTGCTCACTGCATGGAAAAGGATTAGTTTAGACGTGCACACAGCTGACTTAAAGTATTAGCATACAACCTATTGTCCAGCTTTACTTGTAAACCTTCTAAAAATTTAAAAAACTTTAATAAAGAATCTTCATGGGTTCGTAAAGATGATTAATATTAGCATTGCCTTGTTTAACACATAAACTAAGGATTCACACATACATAAACATGCACACACCCACATATCAACCCACAGATGTTTTTTGGCCCTGAATTTCAAAAAGTCATCCATCTCAGCATGTGGTGGTCCCCCTGCAGGAAGAAGCAGGAGTGTCATGAGTCTGCCACTCAACCCACAGCCTGCTGTAGTGTGACACCATGTCCTTTCCTGTAACCTACAAGTCAAGTGAAGTTCTTATCAGATCATTAATATCTGGATTGTTGTAGACTGACCTCTACACATGCACAAGTCAGTACTTGTGCATGTCAAGGAGAGCATCAGTAGCCAAGCCATGTATTCTAGTTGGGATGGTGCACTTTTTGGCATGTGAGAATAGATGATATTTTAGGTTCTACCCATCTATCTTGATCCGGCATGTTGTAGGTGTACTGTATTTTTGAGGCGGTGTGAAGTGGGGGTTGGCTTTGGGCAGTTGTTGCCAGGGGAGGTGGTATGTTATTTTCAGTCCATTGTGTCTACTTCCTGTGGGTCAGGGGTTATTGGAGCAGGGTGTTGCAGACTTGACGGAGTAAGAGGAGGGGAGGGAAGTCAGCAGTGTAGGCAGGAAAGTGGTCATACTCGAAAACAGTGGCTGGTCAGCAGCTTGCTTACCTCTCCTCTCACTTTTGCTTACCTCCTTTCTCTCTTAACGCTCCTATCCGGGCAAAGCTAGGACGCTTCAGAACCAGGTATAGAAATATAACTTGTGTTTTTCAATAACCGCATGATCTTGTATTTCTCTCAGCAATTAATTCTTTTTTTTTTGAGAAGTTTGGCATAGAAATAACAGACAGAAAATGGATGGGAGCTTAATGACTTACATAAACATGATTGTAATGGAGGCATTGTTTAGCTTGTCAAAAGTGTCTTTAGTCGCTCTGCTTTTTTAAAATGTGAAATTAGCATATAGCAAGGATCTGTTCTGTAAAAAATATTATTTTTTTACATGCAAACTGAATGTAAACATCTATGGACGTAGCTCTATACTGTTGCAGTTATGATTATATTAAAAAGACAAACACTTCAAAAGTTACCATAATTTCATTTCAGTTATTCAACGGTGCTTGCTGTTTTCCCACAAATGAAAATGAAAATAATGTAGCATGCATTACACAATTATATTGTTGCATTATTTATACATGCTGTGTACATATGGCTGGGACATTACAGTCATTACTGTAGTCCCCCACTTCTCTCTCATCCATTGAAATAAATCCTGCAACACTTTTGCAAAAGCATGCTATGAGCATATTATCAGCACTGATTATTTTGTATTCAGTGCACATCAGAGTTTCTATAGTATGTTTTAAATATGTTTTCCGGACAGTGTTAGAGACATTAATTATTGCAGCTCAAGGTAAATGTTAATATAGAAGAGGTTCTAAAGTTAGCACCAAACAAACCCCCAAACACAACCAGAGTGACAAAAGGAGGCAAAACAGGAAATCTTTTTGCTCAGAGTGTGTTTGGGGAACAGATGACCAGGAAGATAAAAAGCGCTAACAAAGTGGAAACTTCCACTAAGGGATGTTATTTTGCCTTGTGTGTGTTTTTTTCTCTCTTTTTCTCTGTTTCACCAAACCCTGTGTTTCCTGACAAACACGGTCAGAAGTAGTTGGTTTAGCTCTAATGAAAAGACTAATGCTGTGACTGCTCAACAGTTTCCTATATTATACGTAACCAGTGATACCTCTGTGCTCCCTCAGTCATACATGATGTGAAGCTACGTTAATATTTAAACCCTCCCATCGGGTTAATGCTTTACCCTGTGAGCACAGTTAAATCTGAAGCTGTCTTACCTGAGCACTGTGAAAAGAGGCTGGTGGGTAAAGAAACTAACTGAACCATCCTTGTTGTATGAAATTACACCAGACCACCACAGTCAGACACAGAACAGAACTATTGATCAGTTCTTCACATCCTCCATGATGTCTTCTGTTACATCTTCTCTTTATTACTCTCTCCCTCTGTCTGTCCATCCCTCCCTCTGTCTGTGGACGCTCCAATGAATGATATACTGAACGATTACTTGAGGGAGAGTTCCTGTCTCCGCCCTTTAAGAAAGAGTCAGGGTAGCAAAGACAGTAGTTACACAGCTGTCTATGTCCGAGCTAGTGGATTTACAGCAAACCATGCTCTTAGAGGTAAAAGGAGCTGCACAGGTTGAAAATAGCTTCCCCCAAGGGGGGAGTGCCTGCTGTTGAAAACTCAGGTGAGCACCACTGTTTCTATTGCAGATATATTTAGTTAAAAAATCTGAAGTCTGGTTAAGTTTAAATGCTGTGAGTGTTGAAGAACTAGCCTCTGTATGTATGAGCCCCGATGACGTGGATTTATCAGTTTCTGTCATCACATAGATTCTTTTGTTTTTCTTGTAAAACAGTTTGAAGAATTGTGAGATTCTTTTTGTTATGACACCTGAGAAAGCTCCTACATTTCCAAAACCTGGTTACTCTTCAGACATGCTTTTGTTTGACTGATCTTTCTGTGCGCTGTTTGCAAAGATAGCAGTATGACTACCAGGGTCTGTGTTCTTTGGACAGTTACCGTAGATTGTTAGGGCTGGGGTCAGATGGCGCCTGGCTGGGTGAGAATTTCACAGCTGCACATGAAAGCGCAGCGATTGTGGGATTGTAAATTGAGGGTTTGTGTAGATTATCAAAAGAGAGAACCTGCCAGTTTTGAAAGAAAAGTCGGTGCTGCTTATGGAAGAATACACAGCTGATGAGCATACGTACATGCAGGACGCTGTCAAACTGATGTATTGTGCACCTACAGGAGGATCTCCATGCCTAGTCAAAGCTGCTTAAACCTGGTGTGTGAGATCATTTACATCTTTAAAACATTTGGTATCTACTAATAATATCCACAAACTTGCATTAAACCATGTTATTTCATCTCACATAGACACGCACAAACTCGTATGCACACCAGCCTTTCATTTGCCAACAGATGTCAGTTCACCTGTTTTCTGTTTTTATTTCTGGTAAAGCTGGAATGCACAAATGTTACCTCCATAGTATCCCCAGCTGTATAAAACAACTGTTCTGTTTTTGGTATGGGGCCAACTTATTTGGCCTTGCTGCCTGTACAGAGGCTGGTGCAGACTTACATTGCTGTGTCACAGAGCCTCATTAACTTGGTAACTTGTGTAGCAGTTAAGCATTATTATTATTAAAAAAGTCATATCTTGAAGAAATTCTCAAAATTGAGATAGTGTTGTCCGCAACTGTGAAATCTAAGTGAGTTGTAGGATGTTAAATTTGTGCATCATCTATCAAACATTTGTGGAAGGAGTGAGACTCAAGATTCTCACTGTTGTGTCTCTGACCTGTGTGGGAAGATGGGGCATTTACACACAAAGCAGGGATGTGGAGTTTCAGTTTAACAAAGATAGGTTCTTGTTTTGAGAAAAATGAAGAGGTCGGCTTTCACATGGGAGCAGCACTATGCCGTGGATGTGAATGATAATTGTTAAGTTCAGAGACAGTTGGGAGTTCTAGTTCTGGGTGTTCCTCACATGGACCTGTGAGTGAAGTGTAAGAAAAAAGACTTATTATTCTCTATGCAGTGGTTTATTCATAGAGCCAATCTTTGTCAGTTGTTCTGCATAGAGAAGGATAAGACTACGTGATTAAATCTAACATTGTGTATTACACTCCGCAGTGCATTAGGCTATTTATAGCAGCATTTTTTGATTTTTGTGATTTGGAAGGTACATGTGTTTTTCCTCATGGCAAAGATGCAAACGGCAACGTGCATGATGGTGAACACGACATAGAACAGGTTGAAGAAAAGAACAACTCTGACAACTCAGGACACGACAGGAAACTCCTGCTTTTGCAACCCCTCACACACAGCTAACCATTTATACCATTACATACCATATCATAGAGCCATACAGTAATTCACAATGGCTCCTCTATTATACTTTAATGTCTCAGTCCCTGAGATGCCCTGCAGGATCACGTGTGTTTGTGATAAGTGGGCACTTTTTTTTTTACATCATCCTAACCCTAACATGATAAAAATAACCAACCCACATCATTAAATGTGAAATGTAGGACTGAGTGTAATGCCTTGGTATTTTAGCACTATGTTAGCTCTTCATATTTCTTAATCAAAAGACCTCCAGACACAGATGAAGTATCTTTGCAGTATCAGGAGAAGAGCTTGGGGTCAGCACTCTGCCAATGGAGAGCTTTTATGAAGCAGTCATGTAGAGGAAGCTGTCCAGGCTGTGGCATCGCTGACCTCTTTTTATTGAGAGCGCAGATGGGGGAACATAAAAACTCCACAGGAAGTAGAGGAAGGCTCACATCCAGCGAAGAGGATGGAGCCCTCAGATGCAGCATCAGAAAGAGAAATGCATGAAAAGTGATTTATTCATTTTTGAGTCTCACATAGACCTGTGATCTGGAATGGAAATAAATATTATAAATGGACTAGAGTCAATGGGGAAAAGCAGTGGTGAGATGGTGAGATGAGACGGGTTAAAGCACCTGTTAAACACTATCTTGACATACTTAATGTGTTAGATGTGATTCTTTGAAAATTCTCACAAAATCCGTGAAAATAAATTGTTGAACTGGACTTATTGGACATGTGTTGCTCTCTGCCTTTCAGACAAAGTTGCGTCAGGTAGTGTGTGTATTTCCAGTAAACAGGAAAATTAAACATTAATTGAATAATACGTGATAGCAGTTTTGGCCAGTCATATTATAAACAGCCGAATGCAACAGTAGTAGAATTATCTTCATAAACAAACTCATTTGCCAGATATCATTTGAAAATGGAAAATGTTGGGGTGCACTCCCCCTACATTTTGCCCCTACATTTTCCCCCAACACACACCCTCTAGCATCTCCTTGTCCCACCCCCTCTGATTTAACAGTGGCAGTTAAGAGGGTCTGGAGCAACCTGATTAAATAGAGGAAGTCAGAGGAGGGAGAGATCTCACACTGCAGACCCTCACACACACTGCAGCATGATAACAACAACACGCGTGCTTACTCACTATCAATAACAGAAAACTGTACAAGATAAACCGAAAACAACCCTGGCTGTACAGAACGTAAGGTAGGCTCTCTGTTTTTCCCTGAACTTAAAAATATTTATCTGTAAGAATTAGCAGTAACACAATATTGAATTAACGGCTTGTTTTTAATCAAATTGTGTTTTTTTGGTGCACTCTTGTTGTTGTTGTTGTTGTTGTTAATGCCACGCAAGGTGGCTTGTGGAACATTTGCACTTGTTTGTGTGTCTTGATGCATCATTTCCTTGTCATACATTTAAGAGTTATTCCAGTTACATAGTTGAATATTTGTACTCTGCCTGAGGTTTGGTTTTGTTGCATTTCTTCAAACTTGTGAATTATGGACTGAATGGAGATAGTAGATTTCCGCTCCTTACATAAACTATTATTTTACACACAACATTGCATGCCAACACTTGGTTGGAGTAGTTAAACATACTGTGTTTCTAAATCATTTGACAAAGTTAGTTATACTACAGAGTTGTTCACTCTTGGTTTTATCCCTGGTGTTTATTCTGATGCGTATGAATAATCATTGATAACACCAACATCATCTGTTCAGGTACTCTTAGCCAGGCGGCTCTTTGATTTTGTCTGCTGTGAATAAAATTTTGTGCTTTCTATTAGTTACATAGTTCAGGTCAGCCAGTAAATTAACGTTAAAAAAAGACTTCCTCATGCATGATGGTGATCTCAGCAGTACAAATTGAAAGTGGTTACAGACACCGTTGGTAGAATTGGCTGACTATTAACCACTGTTGACGATTCGGGACCCGAGGCATACACATCGTTCATGGAAGTCCCCTGTCCCACCAGCAGACGGAGGGTTGATGACGTTCAGGGAACGGCCTAACTTAGCCAAAGGACATGCACTCGTCCTTGTACGTTAACTGCCCTCTCTGGTGCTCAAGGATGTAAAAATAGCTGTTTAGCAAGAATCCCAGTCATGTCTTACTAACAAAGACTGATTTATACAAATTGTGGCACTCAGCATAGAGGAGCTTTTGTCCCTCCTCTCCTTCTCTTTCTGCAGTTCTCGTCACCAAGGCCAAGAGTGCCAAAATCTCTGACGTGCTTGACACTCCTTCTTAGAACAGCCTTTGTTCAGCACAGTCTTACGGGCCTCATTGTGAGGTTTGCAATGCACTGTGGTCTACAAGATTGCATATTTGTTTCATGCATTTGTGTCAGACTGCAGTGTCATGGAAGGGGTTTGCAGTTGTTTTTTTCTACTCCTGCGTCACGAGATGAAGTCTTTAAATATGCAAATATTTCCCAAAAAAACTCAAAATGTCACATGATACCCTCTGTACAGTATGTCTCTATATGACACTTGGCAGGCAAGGGAAGAGATGCGTCTTTACAATTAGATTTTTGTCTTGTTTGAGGTTGCTCTGATCTCTTTTATCTCTTGTTGACTCTTAATCACCAAACATTTCCAAATCCTCTGTGGATATTGGCATTTGAAAACAATCTTTGTTAAGCTACGTGACATTATTCAACGTTATCCTTAGACGTCAATGGAACCCCAAGATCTGAAGCTATTACAGTAAATCAAATTAAACGTATTTTCTAATATTGCAGCAGTATTCAGTAATACATATATATGGTGTTAGCTGATTTGTTTACATTTTTTCCGACCCCACTTTTCTCAACCTCACTTCAGGTTCCTTCTAATGGTAATGCCCTGAATGATCCACAGATCAATACTGACACTCTGTTATCTATTGTAGGTTTAATTTCCTGTTTGGGAGGGCTACACCGTGTGAGTGTGAAGCTAATACAAGAAAGGTTTTTCGTTTACTGATCGTGGTGTCAGATTTCTCTCACATTTAACGATAGCACATACTAATTTGTTCCGTTATCACCCAAAATCTTGACCTTCTCTCCCCCGTCTTCACCCTGTGCTCATCCTTCGCCCTGTCTCTGCTTCGCACTTTTCCTATCAGTGTTTTTCTGCGGAACAAACAGCGAGGCTGTCGTCGTCAGGATGAGTCAGTGCAGCTGGGGTGCAGGTCATTTACCCACAGCCCACTCAGATGGGACAGATGGCCCAGCCACACGCATGCTGCTAAGTGCTAAGCCTGCATCCAGAGTTTGTGAGCTAAGCTAATGCTAACACCTTACTGAACTGGAGAGAGCCCACTTAATATCATGCAAAATTAAAACAGATTGTTAATATTATATAGCGGTTACTAATGCACCAGTGCAAATTGTTGCTAATTTATACAACATGTGATATAAAATGTTAACAGGGTAAAAATATTATCATTGAACGTAGTTACTAGCAATAACAAAACAGCTTGTACCTGCATTAATATTTAGACTCTCGCTTATGTGTAACCTCTGGAACAAACTGGCACACATGAACCAGCTGAAGCACAGTTCACATATTGTTTAACGTTAGTGTCACAGAAATAGCACACTGGTCCGTGTCCTGAAGCGAGAGTCTTGTGTAATTTCCCAACTGCTTCTGCCGCAGAAGTACGGGCTCCCCAACATGTCTCAGTATCATGTGCCATTAGAGATACAGTATAAAGGACGAGTTTAAGTATGCCGTTTAACGGCCTGTGATGACAGCACATTCCCATTAGCAATTAGAGCACTTAAGGGCTTTTTAGGCTGCATTAAGCTATCTAAACCATGAAACACAATTAGTCTTTTAAGCGCATTAAAACTGGAGTTGGTGGAACTTGAGTGGTGGTTTTGGCAGGATGCTACACCAACAGCTAGTTTCATATATTTTTAAACTAATGAAAAAACCAATTCTTGTAGAAAGAGAATGATGTGGCAACATCAGCTAAACCATCAGGCCTTCATTGTTTCCATTGCATGTCTGCTCAAATCCTACTGCATTTGGGAGTCATGCTATATTGTTAATAATTATTGTTAACACATTATTGCCACATAGTGTCGTTCATTTCCTTGGTTCATCTCCTTGTATACATTGGCATGACAAGGTATCACATGGGACATTACCAGTGGATTATATGGATTATTATGTAATTAGGCCTGTCTGATATAAGCAAAATCTCCGATACATAACAGATCCAGATAAGTATACATCATTATTCGTTAATCCTACCTCCTCTGGGGACTCTTCGTCTTTGTAGATGTACGCTACAGTAGCAGCTTTTATTTCTGTCTATCTTAATGTTTTTGTCACATGTGTTATGGGCATAGGCCTCCTGCAGTGTCTGGGTTTGATTTTGGGCACGCGAGTGTTGCTTTGTGGCCCTCACCAACAGATTCAGCAAATGCATTATCCAAGCAACGAAAAATATTTCTGTAAAGGGCGATTATTGTTACAAGGATTTAGTGGCACATTTTGGACGAGGCCTTTTGTCATGCTCCATTGATGTTGTATGAGGAGGCCTCTGACGGCAGTGTGACTCCACTCAGTTGGCATGTGCTCCCAACTCTCTGACCCTCCCCTTCCTCTATCATCATCTTAGTCAGACCCTCAATGCCATCTCTGTATAGCCCCCATAGGCTGTCTGGCCGAGTTGGTCTTTTAATGTGTTTCTTCCTGTGTGTCCGCCTATAAGAAAACTTGGAAATAGTAGGAGGGGGATAGAAAGGGGTTGGCTGAGACAGCTGCTAGGCCATGGGAACCCTCCCTACTCCAGTCCAGTATTGTCCCATCTCATCCCATTCCTAACTCTTATGAAGTGATTAGCAGAATCCTGCAAGCAGAAGTGGGCTCCGATTGTTGAGTGCGCTGAGTGGTTCACAATCTGTTTGTGTATTAACGAAGGCTGAAATGGACGCGCATGTATTATGCAGTTATTACGTGCTGTTGACTGTTTGAAAATTAGCCCTTAACTCAACACTGCACTGGCTACAATGGAGTTATGCAGCAGTCAAAGCAGGACTGGAGGCCCCATTGTCTTCTTCATGAGCCTGGCTAGGAGGTATGTAATGGTGGACAAGTACACAGTGATTGGCAAAGATTGACATTTATCAAATGTCCAATTATTCTGCCAGGAAAAGTTATTAGTGTTAAAATGAGGTTGAACTCTGGTTGAAACTGGTACAATCTATGTTTTTTCTTTCAGCCCATTCATTCTCATTGATTCCTGGTCTTGTAAGACCATATAATCCAGTAAACTGGACTGTGCATGCAGGCCTAAATATTTCCAGTTAAAACACTGCTTCAGAAGCAATAGAGAGAGACAGAGATTACATTTATTTCATTTCAAATATATATATAGGTGGTTGTTAATATATAAGTTGCAGTAAACTCAGAGTCTGATTAAGTAGAGTGCTTATAATATCTCTCCTATGGCTTTTACCTACAACTAAATAATTAGTCCACGTTTTATATATATAAGCCAATTCCCTCAGATGAACTGTATTTTAAAATCCAAATACATTTGCATATTGTAAAAAAAACATTGCTGTCTTCTTCTATTTTGCTGCCAGTCCAAGTGCTTTTATGAAAAATAAGGAAGAGCGGTACACATCACTAATAGGCTTTGAGTCTGCCGGTGCTGGTTTAAAAAGTAATATGTAGGAGAAATCAGATTAGTGTCCACTACTGTATTCTACAGCAATAGCATGGATGCAGTGCATGTAAATATGTTCTCAAATTTCATGCCGTAACCCAATTTCTCCCACTTACCTGGCGTCTTGTGTTTACACAGATGTAGTTGTGAATATCAGGCAGTGAGTACAGGTGGGTGTGCTGGGCTTTAGAGAGAGAGAGTAGAGAATTGTGTTGTCTTATTTTGGACAGTGTATTAATGCACGTGTTGGACAGTGAATGTTTAGACAGAATCAGAGAGAAAGACCAAGCAAATGTGTACAATTGTGATTGAGGGAAACTGTGTGAAAGCACACAGATGGTGGAGAAACGTTGCAGGGACTACACAGCTAGAGCCAGTAGCTTAACCATGCCAGTGTATTAATAAGTAATGATAATGTGTGTGCGTGTAGATTCTCATCAGGCCTGTAGCTCTCGGAATTACACTGATATCGACTTTTACACTGTTTTACCTTAAGGCTTTCAAGTAATTTTACGTTTTACACATCTTTGTGTTGTTCCTTATGTTAAAGGTGGAATGATTCTTTAACCGTGTGATCAGTATGTGTTCAGGGCTCAACATGTCGAGTCAATAACATCGCAGTTACAGATTACGGCAAACAACCCAAGATTTTTACTATGGCTTCTTTTATAAATAAATATGCTTGATAGAAGTTTTGTGATATACAACCTTCATAGATGAAGTCACACAAAGAGCTCGGTGACATCAGAACATTCCTCTATTAAATAAATCAGCCACAAGCAGCAGTGTGTGGTTCCTTTGTCGGCTTTTCTCTTTCAGCTTAAGTTTTTTTTAATAATCAAGCAGTTGCAAGTTTTTGGATGTGCATACACTACACTCAGTTTTCCTTGCAAGTGACCAATTATGTGATGAATTTCACCCCAAGAAACACTACTCATTGATCAGTTTTGTTAAACAGGTCACATTTGCCTGCATCCAGAGTTTATACAACAGCCAGTTGTCAACACTCTCACCCAGGCGGGCCTGGCCTTGCTGTAATTTAAGCTCTTGGTCCTTCTGTTCCCTGCAGGGTAACTTGACCCAGGATTGCTTTGTCATGTGCCAGAGAGAGCGGTACCCTCTCCACTGTCTTTATCCAACAAACACACACACACATCATTGTTGTCTTTGCTCCTTCACATTTGCTTTCATGTTAAAATTTGATATTTTAAGGGACTCATTTGAACTAATGTGGGCGTGTTTGTGATTACATAATGCGGGCCTTTTTGAACTACAGTGTGTGAAACGTGCTGCATGCATGTGCGTGCAATACGTTAGTGTAGGATGTGAGTGGTCCTTTGATTCTTCTTGTCTGAAACAATGCGCGTTGCTGAATATTTTAGTGTTTTGTCTGCGTGGGGTCTGTATATCAGTTTGCCTGCAGTTTAAAACCCATGGGCTTTGTAGGGCTGCTTGTTTCTTCATCCTGTTTTTGGAGAGAAAGATCTGATGCTCTTCATGCTATCTCAGTCCAGGGCTTGGCCGCCTAACAAAGGACACCCTGTGGATTGAAAAACAGAGAAGGGATGAAAAAACCCAAGCCACTGCATTGTTAATCGAGTCAAACGCTTTCCCAAAACAACAACAACAACAAAGCTTTAGTTTGCATTCCTCATACTCGGTTGGTATGCCTCCCGATCTATCCGTTCTCTGTCGTGGTGTTTGGTCCCCTGGGTCTCATCTATCATTTGAAACGTTATGAGCAGTACTGGGAAAGCTTCTGCTATGTCCCCCTGTTTTAGTGCTTTACTTTTTGTTTGTTGAAACTTGCACAAAGTGTCCAAAAACAGTGCCTTGGCTTAGGTTTCTGGTTGAATCCCTTATCTTCCCTTACGAGTCTATTTTGAGAACTTTTGAGAACCAAGACTTTATGACTTCTTTGAATCTGTCTTTTATGATTATCTTCACCAAAAATAATTGCCAACAGCCTGTTGTGAAAAACAATTTATAAGATGAGGCACAGTGTCAGTGCAGTGTCGATGTCATCTGGTTTTCTGGCTTAGTTTTAATTTGAAAGTCCTTCCTTCTTGATGTTTAAGATTTGCTAGCCATGCATGATATGTAATGATATGGCCTTTTTGTATGATTGTTTGATTTGGTCTCAGAAATCCATGCCCGATTTAATAAATTATCCCAGATAAGGTCTTTCATCACCTTTCTCTTTAATATGCCTTATTTTATTCAAAACTGTCCTATTGTGTACTATATTCCAATAAACAACAAATCCCATCACATAGACAAGATGTAACTGTCTGTTTCTTCTTATAGATTTGGTTATTCACCCTAAAAAGGGCACATATTTCTGGTTGCTGGCCTTTCCCCTCTAGTATTCTTCAGGGAGGGCAGTGCAGCTGGCAGAGAATGTGCACACAGACACAAACTATGCTAGGACGCACTGGTTAAACTTGAAAAATAAAGCATTTGGTCTGCCTGTGGTCAGTTAGGAATGGCACAGTCATTGTCAGAACACCCATATAACTTTTGGCCTCATTTCTGTACGCACCCTGCAGGCATGGAAGAAGCGGTGGTTTGTTCTTCGCAGTGGCCGTCTGACAGGCGACCCAGACGTGTTGGAGTACTACAAGAATGACCATGCCAAGAAGCCCATTCGCGTGATTGATCTCAACTTGTGTGAGCAGGTATGTTTTCCTATTATTACCAGCCTGCAAATCCAAGAGTCCGGTTCCACAGTTCTGCAAATACATTAATTCACAGTTCAGTTGGTGTCCCACATCTATCCAGATGTTTTTATTTGAGGGTTCTGTTTTGATTATGATACTGAAGTCACGGAGTTAAAACTAACTAAAGATATCATTTTATCATGCTTGGTGATTCATGATGTGCACCATTTAGGATCATGACATTTAATTTGTTTGGCTGTAAATGTTCAGTTATCCATGTTTCTCAGATAAATGCAGTATTTAGCTGTGCCTTGTTACCTAATCCCTCAGGTGGATGCAGGGCTGACATTCAACAAGAAGGACTTGGAGCACAGCTTCATTTTTGACATCAAGACCATTGACCGTGTCTTCTACTTAGTGGCTGATACCGAAGAAGAGATGAATAATTGGGTGCGCAGCATTTGCGACATCTGTGGTTTTAACCCCACTGATGATGGTAAGCAATGGCCTTTGATAATTAGCCATACACCCCCCATGAACTATTACACAACATTATTATTACATTTCTTACATAAGAAAAGCTAAATTCCTGTTTGCAGGAATTTCATCACCAGCAGTACTAAAGATACTGGTACAGTTGCACAATAGAATATTATCTCACAGGCTAATGACTGTACATTTGATTGGCCTCTTGTTTGACTGTTGTGCCTCTCAAATATCTGCCCCTCCACCTGAAAGAGTTGGGTGAAGCAGCCAAATGTGCCAGAAGGCCACTATTCAGCATAGTTCCCATCCAAGGTCTAATGATCCATGTGTTGATCCATGTGTTGTGTTGAGGCTCATGTTACTCGTGTACCTAGTATTAGATGATCAAAGCATTGTGTGCCTGTCGGTCTCAGTGCCTCTCTTTTCGTTCTTCCCTCTTACCTGGTTCAAATTCTCTCTCCTTTATTTTTCTCTCTTCGCCATCCTCCAGTGTTGAGTGTTGGTCCGTTTCCTCCCCATCCTTGCCTGAACGTGCCTGAATTTTAGTGTGCATGATGAGAATCGCCTTAAAAGTTACACTGATTCATCTGTCAAACCTGGCAATGGAGTCACTGATTGTGGTGAACCAAGGTCGTCCTCTCCACGGTATTATCATTATTATATGTAGCTAGTGTTGCAGAGCAAGTCTGATAATATTTGTGGCACTTTTGCTACAGCATTAATAAAAGTCACTGTGTGAAAACAAACGGTATGAGTATTCAAGGAGAAACCAGGACTAAAGACTAATACCTGTGTAGACAGCCTTCCTCACACTTGTTATCACAAAAGACTGTCCTTGGCTCTCCCTTTTGCGTCTGCTTTATCTGCATGTGAGTCCCTACACCTACTCTCCTGTTGTGTGTGGGTGTGTGTGTGGCTACTCTCGAGTGCTTCACAGCCGTGCAGATTGTAGAGGGGAGGACATTAGGTGGTCCGAGGAATGAAGGCTCCAACAGAGTGTAGGAGGTATAAATAAGTATGAGCAGAGGGGGATTTTCCCTTTTCCCTGTATGAATCAGCATTAGAACATTCAGCTAACAAATGGGGGGGAAAAGCGATGGAGATGGCAAATGGTGAGGAGCAAATGGTGCATGTAGAGAAAGAAAGTTGCGAGAAGAGAAAGAGGGGACCTTGCATGTGATGAAACGGCGGCAGTAATAGAAGAGAGTGGGAGGAAAACTGTGAAAAGGAGAAAGAATTAAAAAGATGTGGATGTGAAAGTGTAGACATGCTATCCTTGCTCTAAGTGCAGTACCACAGTCGGCCCGAGCAGAAGGGTGAAAAGGACTGTGATATTTGGAAACTCAGCCTGACAAAGCAGAGACCTTGACACGCTGTCTGAGAAATGATGTGTGGGATTCTGAAGGCAAACAGTATGCTGGCTGTTTACCAATAATAATATTGGTTTCACGTTTGTACAATATGTGCTCAACATGAAAGTTTGATTAAAAATAGTGACAGCACATGGTGGTTTTTGTCTTGCCCCGACTTGGGCTGTTTGATTTCTCTCAGGAAACCAGCGTAAGTGAGGTTCAAGGTTGTTGTGTTCTGATGAATCGGATGTGAAGGGATATACTATGAAGTAGCTGCAGGCTCCTGCTCTGATTCAAGGGAACTATTCCAAAGATATATCTAAAATCTGTCTTCAAGCAGTTGTTTCATCAGCATGTGCTGACGCATACCAGCCCCTCAAGTTTGGAAATTATTCAGATATCATCTGTCTCTAATGTTATCGGACTGTCTCACCTGCTTTGCCCCAGGACCTTTTACCGCATCCTTATTTGTTTGATCTCAACATTTCCAGGAAACCATGTGAACTATTAAGAAAATAGGATCAATACAGGTCATAAGTTTGTAAATCCTATTGAACAGGTCCAGAAACAAAATATGTTGCAGTTGCAGCATCCCACCTGTATGTAGTCAGCTGTGGAAAACCATATATTGCAATTTATATTTTGTGTTTTGAAGCGACTTGATATACAAGAAAAAGAAAACACAAACAATGAGGCAGAGAAGGTAATCCCATACTCTGATGCTTCTCTCCTCCAGAGGCAGCAAAAGCTGCCCACCAGTCAGTCATCGGAGGTCTGGTCGTGGATACACCTCCACATCCAGCACTGGGTAATATCGTTGGTCCTGCAGCAGGGGTACTGTCCAGTGTGCCTCCTCCGTACCAGCCGGTCAGCGTGCGACACCTGGACTCTCAGTCCAGCTCAGAGGAGCCTCAGGATTATCTGTGGCTGGTCAACTTTGAGAGTAAAAAGCCTGAGTCCAACAGGTGAGTTTGTGAGTGTGTCTGTGTGTGTCAGTACATTTTTTTATGTACTGTATACATACTGTATGTATGAGTCACTATATTCATTTTGTTGGCATGGTAGTGTAGAGGCGCTACATTTTTTTTTTCCTCAGTCTATTTATTCTCTTTGTACATTTCTTCTGTGCTGCCACTTTTGTCCTTGTCTCTGCTGTGTGTGTGTGTGTGTGTGTAGCTCTGTACAGCGTCACTCTCCACTGGAGGGAGACCAGGAGTATTTGCTCCTGGAGGAGTGTGAGAGCAAGACTCTTCCTCCACAGGCTAGTCTGTGAGTGGCCAGCCACCCAGCTGGAACTGCCTGTGTGTGTGGAGTGCATATATATATATTTATATGTATATGTATATAAAAATGAAGCCAAGACAGACCAACAAAGGAAACAGAAAGACTTAACACACTCTACTGTACGTTGACATGGCCTTTATTAATAGTGTTAGGTGTAAAGATTTTCTGTAACCATCCCTCTTTTTATATCAAAACTAAACAAAAGTAAATTACATTTTACTGACAGTAATCTCACATTGATTGATTTGTGTATGCTATGTGCATGTTTAGAAATACAGCTAATGAGTAGCTTTAGTCATTATCTTAACTTAAAAAGAGACGCATGTATGCTAAAAGGTGCCAAAGATTATTGATAGGAAGTGTCTGAATGTAACCTGGACTTATTAACGATGCTGCAGTGTTTGCCATGACTGTGTGGATTTCTTAACTTCTCTAAATAAATGTTGTTGTTGATATTTGATTCTCTGGCATATGTTTGTGTTCTCCTCTCAGAGCCCATGCTGAGTGTTCCAAGTCTACCTCCTCAGAGACAGACCTGAATGACAACCTGCCCTCTCACCGCACGCCCACGTCCGCCAGCTCCTTGGCTAAACACACCTCGCACAATGGCTTCTTCCCTCAGCACCCGGCCCCTGCCTCTGCCTCGTCCATCTACGACTCTCCTCCCTCACGTGGTGCCTCGCTCTCAAACGACGGCAGCCTTTACCACCTCCCTCGCAGCTACTCCCAGGACACCGTGCTGCTCCCAAAGTCAGCCTCCTCCCCTTCAGCCCATCCAGACAGCGGGGATGCTTCTGAGCTTTACGTCTTCAACACACCATCACGGAAGCCCTCGATGGAGACACAGATGCGCAACCTTTCCATCAGTTATGATATTCCACCTACACCTGGTGCAAACTGTACCTACCAGGTTCCTCGCACATTGTCATCATCAGCTGGTGTAGGAGGTTCAGAGGGTGGGGGAGATGTAGTCCCCCCTCCAAGACCACCCAAGCCCTCGCTCAGCTCCACCTCAGGACCTCCCCCGCCCCCTGCTGAGCGATCCCCAACGGACACCTATTGTGTGCCCCGCTCAGCTTCAGAGACAGATGGAAACTACTGTGTACCAACTGGTGCTGGGAATAAGGCCTTACGCAGCAACACTATCGGAACTGTGGACTCGTCACACCTCCGCAAAGGTTTGTGTCATTTCTGTTGTGCTGTAGAGAGTAGAGATTTCCTATGCTTTTGGAAACTATAAAATAGGAAAATATGCTCTATGATCATAAAATGTAAAAATCTAAATAACTATAAGACAGATGCACATTTACTTCGCTACTTTCCCTAGAACCATTTGTGGTGTGATATTTCCTCTTCAACTAGACACCTTTATTAATGCTCTTGTGAGGCTTCAGTGGGGCTTTCTTGTGGGCACATGATATGCTTTTTACTTTCCTTTGATGGATGACAGAGGATTTCACTGGAGCTTTTAGCGTGTTTTTTCCAGCTATTATCCTGGTTTTCACCTTTTCATGTTTTTGGTCCCAATCTGTTCAAACTGTCAACAGCTTATCAGACCTGAAGACAGAGCTGAGGGTTTCTGCAGACGTCAGCAGAGTTTTGGCAGTGATAGAACTTAATGATGGTTTATGCTGCATTTCCAATTGCATATATATTTTTTTACAATACTAAGTTCAAACATTTAAAAGCAAGGAAGATGAATTATGAATCGTAAATGTATGTCCTTAGTTGCCACAGATAACTTTGGTCACACATTTGAAGTGCTTTTCGTGTAATAACGACTCAACAGGCCATGTAAAAGAGGCTCAGAAGAAGAAAATCCAATCAGTCAAATCATGTATTTTCATTATAATCAAATATGATAAGCAAATAAAGTAGTTATAATAATTAGAGTTGACCATAGCAGTTTAAATCTTAAACTGATGTTCAAATAAAAAAAGGACATTATTTCAAATACTCCTCCCCCTTGTGGTAACAAATGCCATCGCAGAAGTATCAGTTGCAAGATAATTTGCTCGTCTGCTGAAATTCAGTATGGTCCTACCTGTGTAAGTACGTGTCGAGGCTGTTAAACCAGCGTGAATTGTCCAAATAGAGGATTAGTTGTCTAAATGGAGTCAAGGCTGTGGCGAATTTTTTTCTGAGCACGTCTCAGAAAACGTGTTGAAGTATCAATCTCCAATCTCCCACAGACCAGGCTGTCCAGAGGTCTAAGAATAACCAAATTGAAAATAAAGTCAAGCATATCTGAAATATGTGCTCTGTAACAAGCATGGGATTTCATCTGACGAACTAGAAACCTATTTGTATTGATTTGCTTGGAAGCGTACACTGTGTCAGTAAAATGACATGTCTCGTAATTATTCCCTGTCATGATCTTACCCACTTAGTCTCCCTCAGCAGACACTTAGATTTGCTGTACATGCTCCTCCTACAAGTGCAGTGGTTCTTGTGGTCGTAAGTGGAATGCACCAGTGACTGCATCAGTGCAAAACGAGACTACCAAAAACAGTACCGGTAATAATGTACCTGACAAAAGAGCCTGTCGCTCTGTCCCACTAAATAAATTAAACAAGGGTGTTTAAAACATATTGAGTTCTACCCATTAAAAGAATGTGGTGCTTCCTCCTCAGATTTTGGATCCCAGGACTGCTACGACATTCCTCGATCATTCCCCTCTGACAAAAGCTGCTCGTTTGACTTCAATGAAAGTTTCAACAGCTTCTTCGTAAGTGATAAGCTCATAAAATTGTCGATCCATGCAAAGACTTTTCATTTCAATACCCTCTTCAATGTGCATTTTTACCTGCTGTCCGTGTTTAGCCACTTTTGTTGTTTTCCACTTTAATGGTAGCCTTACAACTGGTCGTCTCATTTTGTCTGTGAGTGTACATGCATGGTTTGTCACCCGCAGAAAAGCAAAGGAATGGTGCCCGTGAGTAGCCAGTCTACAGAAGAGGTAGACCAGAACTACGTTCACATGAGTGCCAACTCACCGTCGCATCATCACTCAGGCAGTTTACCAGAGCCAATGCACGAACACAACTATGTGCCCATGACTCCGAGCACCATGGAGTTCTCCTCACTGGGAAAGCAGGTTCCCCCACCCGCCCACATGGGATTCCGCTCGAGTCCCAAGACCCCTCCTCGCAGGCCAATGCTCAGTGACTGCCAGCCCCCGCCGGTGGACCGAAATCTCAAACCCGATCGAAAAGGTGAGCTAAGAGTAGGTGTGTAGGCATGCAGCTGTGACTTGGTCTGTAAATAGTCTGTAGAGTCATCTCGGTGGTGCTTTGGGTTTAATGTGTGCTGAAGTCCTCTTGCTCTTGACTTGTTTCAGTCTGCTCAGTGTTTACTAATGCAGCAACATGTTCTGTCCTAGTTACAACCGCCATTTTCACTCTGCTGGCTCATGGTCACAAGTCCGTCATTCTAAAGCGGTGTCTTTCTACCTACTCACTCACAGTGTTTGCCATCAGTAGTTGGAAAAAAAGCTTTTCTCCTATTTTGCCTTCACTTATTTGTTAGGTACCACCAACGTCCTCTGCGTCTGTCCCAAACCAGCCCATTTCACCTCTTGATGAATAAGTTTCACATCTTTTTACATCCAGCACAGTTAGCCTTGTCAAAAACACCTTTGTCCCGGAATCAAGAGGCCCTGTAGACCATTTTGGAGGGGGCTGATCCCAGTGCCATTGAGTGACCGAAGCCCGGAGTGGTCACCTCCATCCCCTTTGTTCCCGACATCTGAATGGGGCTCTTTGATGGACGATCTAATAGCAAAGGGAATTACAATCTGAGCAAATTGAAAGGCAGAATAAAGAGAGAGGGGTTGATGAATGGATACACGTAGTCATTACATTAACAAACTAAAGTCTCTTTTGGGGGCTAATAGTTTCAGCAAAAAAAGGGACAGTTGAGTTTTACATTTCCCAGAGTTATATCCTCCTAGATTATTGAAATAGGCAGAACATCACATGCTTTATTCATTAAATCTTGGGTATTTTAATTTTTTTATTTACCATGAGCCATGCAAGAAATCGTCTGTACACTGGCTTTATTCTCCTCACTACCAACCTACCATTCACTATTTTTCGTGTGTTGTTCACTTCTTTCACTGATTATCCTGGCTGTTTGTTGTGAAGGCTTTGACATCTGTGGTCACAGCCAATCAGCATCTCGTCAACAGCTTTTGTTTTATTGCATTAAGAAAATGAGTAATATATATAATGTCCTAGTTTGAGACTGTGGCACATTCTGGCTCTTGTCAGCACTGCAGAAAAATGTTGTAATCAGTGTGTTAATATGAAAGCAGCTACGTGCCTCATCAGTAAGTTACTCCGTTCTGCAGATTTGTGTCTGTGCTCTTCTCACCATGACATGATTTCTCAGTGTACTCTCAGTGCTTACATACTGCTCATCGTGCATGCACAGCTGTGATGTCAGTCTTTGTGTGGGAAGCCGTGGTGCATGGAATGAGTGAGGTGCATGTTGGGCAGTATGGGTCTGCTGTTGTCATGACAATCATCCTCCTGATAACTGGGCTGCACATAAAGGTGGTTGGTTGTACGTGAGGGTGTCAGCAAAGTCTCATCTTTTGCTTTGCATGGCAGAGCAGTTCCTTCATTAGGGCTTAATTGTTGTGATTACCAAAACATTTTGTAATAAGCAAAGTCTTCTTTCACCAATCAGGTCAGAGTCCTAAAATAATAAGAGCAAAAGGTGTTGGTTTAGAGCGAACCGACTCTCAAACCGTAGGTGAATTCCAAAGGGGACGACGTAAGGGTAGGTACTCCACACTGATCTGCCATTGTCTACCTGAAAACTTTCCATTCTTTGACCTGTCCAAAACTTTACTTCATCTTGTTTCTTTGCATGCTGTAAGTTGTGTACTGTGGGATTTCTCTCGTTTCCAGGCCTGTTGGTTTTATAAGAGATTAATTGTGTGCAAACAAGAATCATTTCAAATGTACTGTCATATCACCTGTCTGTGAAAAGCTCCCTCCTGTTTTATTAAAACTGAGTTGTTTGTGAATGTTTAAAATTGTGTGCGACTGAATGTGATCAAATAATTCTTGATTAATGTAGAGGCAGAAGAGTTATTGCATATTTTAATAAGCTTTTCATGTCTAATCATTAACATGTTGTGAATGATTATGAAGTAGAATTAAGAATGTAGAATATTAGACTTCAGACAGATTAATTTTGTTTTCATTTCTCTATAAAAGATCCTTATTAGTTTTGTCAGAATTATGAGCAGTTTATCATGCGTAGTTTTTCAGTTTATGTGTCTCTGCACTAATTGCTCCGAGCACGTGTGTGTGCATATACAACTGCATCCCAGGAGATAAATAGGATAAATGAGAGCAGCTCATACCAAGGCTTTGTATTAATATTTACATATTAAACACAGGGATATGGAAATATAAGCAATGATGAGCTTGCCAGAAATAAAACTTTGTAGTTGAGTGGCAGTAATAACTTTTTCAGCACAAAGTTGTGGTCATGTTCTAAATACCCAACTGGGTAGCAGGGTGTGCTTTTGATGCATGATGAATAGTGTGCCTTTAAAAAGTAAAGTTTTACTTCCATCTTAAAGATTCCCTCAACCAAATACCATAATAACATTTTCTTTTCCAACATTTCATGTTGTGTTTTTTGTTGTTGTTGTTGTTGTTGTTGTTGTTGTCTTCCAGTTTATTGTACTTCCTGAAATAACATTCAAACACAGTCACTCACATATGCTGTGGAAAGTAGCCCATTAAACAGTGACATCATCAAACAAGAGAGAAACTTATATAGATGACCATGTCCCCTCTCCTACTTTTGTACAAACAGATTGTACTTGCAGTGGAAACAATAGAAAGGCTTCCACTGCAAATTATTGTTTGAATTTTTTGATTATTTTCCACCCTGATTTTGTATAATCTTTGGTGATTACATATATATTTAATATACAGTAGCTGGCTTTAGTTTTTATTTTATTTAGACGTTATTTCATGATACAAAACACCAAAGTATGCACATATACAGTAGGTTGAGTAACTCCACTTTATACACAGAGTTTCTCCTGGTGAACTTTGCCACCCTTACACACATGTATCATAAGAGTCTGTCTTAAGCCGTGACTGACATCTGTGTGTACCTTGCTTCAGGGAAACCTGCTCCGCTGGAGATCAAACCACTGCCTGAGTGGGAGGAGCCCTGTACGCCTGTTCGCTCGCCTGTCACACGCTCATTCGCTCGGGAGTAAGTATCGAAACATTTTGCGGCGGATTTCCATAGTCGCGCATTTTTCTAACAAGGGTATGTTCACACCAATTTGCTTTCCTATGAGCCTTCCTCATATTTGAAGTTGGGGATGCTGAGGAATGAAACTTTTCAGAGAAACGCGGGATGCAGGACAAAGAAAATACATGCCACTCTTATGGAAGCAAAGCACATTATCCGACCTGCTCAGTATATTTCCAACGCAAAGTTGTGGATGTCTTCTTCATCTTTTGTTTGTACATGGCTTTTGGTGTGAGCATGCCTTTATTTAGTGTATAAAATAGGCACTAACACTTCATGCTGTACTGTAGTCACTTGGCGACCGAAGTAGCACTGCTCATACAAAGAAGCCTGGGATCAGTCTCACAGCTACAGTTTTTTGGCTTATTTGTGATGGCGCCCATTTCTTTGCTTTGTGCTGCAGGGACTCTATCGGCTGCAGTGGTTTATAGCTGTGACTATTTTGTCTGTAATATATTTTGTACTCGCAGGAGACTGTATTTGCCTGGAAGTCAGTGTGTAAACATTGTGAATGCTGCTCAGTCTCTCTAGGTTTCCAATGCCAGCGAGACCCCCGTCAGTGCATAGCATGCCCTCCAGCTCTGACTCCGAGGACTGTGAAGAGAATTATGTAGCCATGGTCTCTAATATGTCCACAGATGAACCAGTATGTAACATATGACTATCCTCTGAAATAAGAAGTTGCATGATTACGTTTTCTTTACTTCGCAAATCACAGAAAAAGCTAAAGAAGAAAAATATGTGTTAAATGTCTCATTTGATTTTATTGTGGCTGCCCCATTCATATGAAGCACGAAGACACACAACAGATACAATAAAGATAAATAAATTTGATTTTGTATCAGGAAACAAACATTCAGAAAGCAGTAGAAATCTAGTTTCTGGTCCCTAAGCTGTACATTAGTGTGGACAAATTACTGGTTGCTGCAGATGGACTCCTCGGCACGTAATCTCTTTTCTTTGCAGCTTTCTCTTCTCCTGCTGCTCTGTTTTCTTTTCACTTTGTTTTGTTCTTCTTTTTTCAGGTATTACGTTTTTGAAAGAATGCTTTGTTTTGTCAAATCAGTACCCTTACTGTAGTTTAAAAGACCTTTTTTTTAGTTATTTGGGCAGTGAATGATGTGGATCAATTTCATTTGTCTTGTAATCATTTAGTAATGGTGCTGAGGAAGGCACCGTCTTCTACATTTACATTTTTTTAGCAATAAAAATGGGTGCATCAATTATACAATGATGGGATAACTCTTCTGTCAACAGTTTGGGTATCAGATTTACAATTTTTCCTACTTTTCTTGGTTTGTTAGTTTTTTCCCAACATTTGCTGTCTGCCGACTTCCCTGTCTTTCTTCACTCATGTTAATTTCTCTTACCTCCTTCCTCATTTTTCCTTACTTTACCAGGCTCTGGCTTCGTCCTTTTTTCTTTTTCCTACATTTTGTCCTTGACCATCTGCTGTTCTCTTTTTTCCCCCCGTGTGGCTACTTCCTTCTTACTGTGTTTAGAGAGGAGTCCTTCTACTGCACGGTCCCCATCACCCCTGTAAAGAGGGAGGTGGAGGAACTTGACACCATAGAGGAGGTGAGCAGGGTTGCCAGGTTAGACATGCATGGCTTGCCCTGTCGGAACATGAGAGGTCACTAGTTTCAAGTGCAATGTAAATTAAGAAAGAGCAGTCTTAGCAGTGCAGTCCCCACACCAGCTATGAACTGTGGCTTGGATACACAGTTTGCAGTGATATTTTGATGTTATGTACCATCAGTGTCCTTACAGTTATTTTCTAGTTTCATTACTGTACTAGTCCTAATAACTCCATCCCACTTGTAGTTAGAAATTAACGCTTCTTACTGGTCAGATTTGTACCTTATTGTTTTGACTTTTTCAACTAAATTCTAGATAAAATGTCATGGAGACCCCCCCAAAAGATGGTGCAAAATGCAATTTGGATTTGAAATGTTATTTTTTTTATAAATCATAACTCTCTTCCAAGACATATTGGCTGATGCAACAGACAGTATAGAACTTTGTCTAAGGGGTCTGTGTCACTCTGACAGTATCTCAGTGTTTCTCTTCCTTCAATAACAACATCCTTTTCTGGCTTATATAGAAGCTTGTTCCGCCCATGACTGCGGATGGTGGTAGCAGCCCCATGGTAAAGCCGAAGGGAGACAAACAGGTGGAGTACCTGGATTTGGATCTAGACCCTGGCAAATCCACCCCACCCAGGAAGGTAGGAAGGAATATGATTTGATTACCCCTGAGCCTTGAGTCACACACTTACAAGTAGAGTACAACATTCTGTAGTGTTTCCTGACCTTTATGAACTTATTTGTTTTCCTCTACTAGATGAAAAGCAATGGAACTGGTGTGGCAGCATCGGATGAGCGTGTTGACTACGTGGTTGTGGATCAGCAACGAACACAGGCCCTCAAGAGCACTCGGGAGGCATGGAGTGATGGTCGTCAATCCACAGAGACAGACGCCGCTTCCAAGGGCCCCAAATGACCCTGATGCCTAAGTTGCCAACCCACCCTCCGAACCCCCAAACCAGCGGGCCATTTTCACAAGTTTTGGCTCTGGGCAGTCCAACTGTCACATTCTACCGCAACAAGATGCTTTGTGTGTAGGTGCCAGTGGAGCTTCATAGCCACTCAACTGTCTGTAGTTTACACTGCTGTCAGGCTGTGTACAGCACTGTGTACAGTTGTAGGAAGAGGTGCGGGCCAAGAATAAGCTGTGCAGTATGAAAGCAGGTGGAATGCCTGGATTTGTTTTTGGGGTTTTACTTAAAAAGACTTAATAGACTATGAACATTCACTGCCTTCTGTACTGGATTGTCCCCCCGACCCCACCCCCACCCCTGTTGTTCACCTTTTACTGGCTGGTGGGCTGATCCAGAATTAACATTTCCTTAAATTATAATGCTGTTTGGTGTCGTTTTGATGTGTAAATGAAATCACTTGATAACATGATCACAATGCAACTCAACACTCTACAAGTTAGCACAGCTAACAGTTAGCTGTGTTGATTTTTTTTAAATTAAGTTTATCCTCTTTAAAGTGGGGTTACGTTTCCATGGATGTTGTTGGCAGGTCAGCTGTGATGGCAAATGGCTGAAATTAAAACTGTCTGCACCTGAGGCAACTTCAAACCAGATCCCTATTGTTTTGTTACCCGTTTCTTTCAATACAAAGGCAGTTGAATTTGTTCATTTTACATGTAACCAAGTGCTCAGTTGAAGCTTTGGATTCACTCAAGGTTAAATCCACTGAACATGATTTGATTTCCATTTACTTTGTAAGTGGGGATGTTTTAATCTGTTAAAATGGAAGTGCAAAGACTGTACAAAAGTGTTATGTATATAAACAGGAAAAGTGTCCTTTATTTGTATGGAATATCCAATATGTTTGGCTCGAAGGTATGTGGATTCTGCAGGGTAGAATCCTGTGCTTTTCTTAGGTGGTATCAGGACTAGTGATTATGAATGACTTACTGTGAGTTTTTAGAACGTGACAGGTTTTCTATAAGTTATGCAAAGGTATCAAACTTAGGCTACAGAGAGAAAATATCAGGTACTCTATAAATGCAAACTAATACGACTATCCACTTCTAATTTATTTCTCATTATTTCATCAGGTGGATGTTGTATCCACTTTTAGCTCAGTATTGTTAATTCATATGGAGGAACTTTTGCTTAAGTCAGTAAAATGCTTAGCTTGACAAGCCGGTCAATTAGTTTCACAAGTTCATTTATACTTCTCATTTCTCTCTCATCTTAGTTTTAATTTAATTCAAATTTGACTGGCATACATTGTTGGGAAATTGACTTCCTCATGTAGTCAACTCGATACATTTTTATAGATGGTGAAAAAGTCTTCATAGATCTGTGCTTTACTAACCTGTGAACTCTCAGTCCCAAGCATGTGCTGCCACACGATGAAATCATTGCTGTACATATTTTGCCATCAGTTTGTTTCACATAGCCTATATCATTTGAAAAATGTGCCTACTAAGTCATCTTTGTTCTACTTCACTTTTTCCCCTTACCGCAGTCTGTGTGTAGACTGCAAAGATGATGATGCATTATCTTTTTTAATGACAGAAGTGTAAATTTTAAAAGTGGACTAAATAAAATCAAACCTATTATGCTTGTTGTGACTCTCTTCGCTCTCATCATCACCATCATTTGAAAAATATGGGTAAAGGATGTCAGATTTTCAGTGACATTATGCACTGTGCATTTTGAGTATGCTTATATACTTGTATGTTTATGACAAATATGTTTTTTAATAATAATATATTTTTTAAATGATAACGATTATTATTAAAATCATCACCACAATAAACCTGATATTATCCAGTCCATTTGGCGGAAATGCACCAAGTTGCAGAAGAAGTTGCACGTTTGGTGTATCGCACGTCTCTGACGTCACTGACGTCCGCCACCTATTTGTTTTCTTCTTCTTTAGGTTTTAATGGCGGTTGGCAACCAACTTAAAAGGACCTGTTTGTTTTGAGCCGTGAAGATGAAACTATCGTATCGGATTTTGAAAAGTTGGCTTTCGTAGAAAACTCGCGGAAAATTCTAGACGTGTCTTCGGAGGTAAGTTTTGTGCACCTTTATTTTTACCGCTCAGTGTTAATATGAAGCGGTGTTACTATAAAAACAACGGCTTTGAGGTGCATGGCATTAGTTAGCTTGTAAGCTAATTCAGACGTCAACCTAACGTCACACAGGGGCTCAGCGACAGAGCTACATTGCGTTATGTGACACATTAAGCCTGTAATATCTAATGGTTTATAAATAACAAATGATCCTTGAAATAAAAAGTGACTTTTCTTCATTTACATCGCCAAACTCAACTCAACTTTATTTATGAATTACTTTAAAGACAACCCGGTTGGCCAAACTGCTGTACACAGCCATGTTTAAAACATGCGAGATAATTAAAACTAATTATATATAATAAATTTAATAATAATTAAAACAATAAAAGTAAATGAAATAAAGAAAATAAATAGCCAAAGGCTCTGCCTCCTACTAGCTAACTTAGTGAAAAGGTTCACGCGCTCACATTGTTTTTCTTTTAACGTTTTTTTTAAGGTAAAAATTCATTTACCCTTTGATGCCATACCAGTTCCATTACTAATGTTACACGATTTGTGCAGCATCTATTTATTTCATAGACTTGGAATTAAAAACAGACAAATAAACAGCAGATGAAAAAAACTTTCTACTTTTGAGACGCTCAACTTCATTAACTCCTGAAACCCTATTTGATCCTTTAAGGACCGCAAAGCTTGTTCAGTAAAGATCTGTACAGTCAGAGATGAGTCAGTTGCTGTCCAGAATACCAATATGAAATACAGGGGAGGAAAGAAAACTAAAGATAAAGCAGCTTGCCTGCTACACAGAAACATAAAGCGAAACCACCATTTGAATGCAAGGTGCTGCACAGGCATAGGAATAGTCGTGTGCGGCTTGAAATGAAAAGGAATAATCACCGGGAAACCATACCTGGCCTCATAGTAGCACCTATTATTTAGAAAACAACCAGTGTAGGCGAGTCTTTGGCCACAGGTGTGTTTGGAGGAAAAACAGGATAAGCAATTTGATGAAGAGAGCACATTGCCAGCTGTTTCCACCCAATTGAGGGTGGAAATGGTTTGCTTTGGAGTTATGTGGCAGATAGTGGACAGGAAGCGGCAGAATGGACTCCACTCTATGCTAATGTCATGCAGTTGAAAAGAAATGGAAAAGTGGGTGGCTACAAAGGACCATTGTCTAAAGCAGACCTAAACATCCACCAATAACTACTTAAAATACACTCAGTTGAACTTATTATTTAACTGTGGATAGTGTGAGACATTTTTTTTATATCTCTCTCAACTTTAAGAATGGACCTAGATCGAAATTTCCCCATAACCATCAGAAGAACAGCAAATTAGTATCAATCCACAAACCCCAAATTTTGAATGCCATTTTTTTTCATTTTACATTTATTGACCGCTAGATGGAGCTGTTGTTTGATTCTTTTCAGCCCGTATGTTTTCCTTAGCCCACACACATTGCAGTCACTTGTCTTAAAATACTCTGCAATGCTGTGGCAGCCAAAATCACATTTATATTTTTCAGATCATGAACTTAAAGGTGTTCTTGGTCAACAAAGGCTATTAAATTTGTAATTTTGATTGATTTGAGTTATTTGGGGTAAAAAAACTGCAAAATTGACTCATTTACTCTTAATGTATACATCAAATGATCAAACCTAGTTCCTTTTTGTGCGTCCTACAGCTCTGCATTTAAACACACACGTACATAAGATTTATAATATCTTTGTTTTTCAAGACAAGGTACTCAAACTTAAGTACTCGTACTCATACTCATACTCAGTCTGGGTGGAAAAAAGGTATTCGGACACCCCTAGGTTGTTTACATGTGTGCATCTATCGCCACAGTTGTGCGATGCTAGCGTCTGGGATGCCTTTATGCGGCACCTTGGGCGGTGTGTGAGTAATGGGGCAGGCAGAGAGTTTCTGGCTTCCTAACAGGGCCAACAGAATAATTATGAGCGGCTGCTCCTGGGCAGCAGGGAGCCTGTGAGCTTTATTGAGATTAGTCTGTCCTTTTGGACCTGCGCCTGGACTGATGGGGGCAGTCTGCTGGGTGGCCTGAGGTTCTGTCCTGTCAGGCCAGTTGCAGACATACAAATGTCTCAGGACAGCTGCAATGTGTTCTGGCCCAAAAGTAGATGGAAACAATGTCAAGGTGTATGAAATTTCCAAGTGCATTGAAAAAGCTGTGTATTAGATGCTTAAACTAGAGTCGGGGTGTTGATTTCAATGATAATTTACGATGGTGTTCTTGTCAACAAAGTCGGACGAACAACATGCCTGGCTAATTAACGCCATTTGTATGAGTGCAATGTCAGCGCAATGGACTTCAGATTAGGCAGATGTATGTCATGTTAATGGGGAGCTCACTACAAGTGTTGAAAAAATAAAGATTCCTCAGGATGCATGTATTGCGCCAGTTGGCATTAGTGGGCTAGCAGGGCAGCTAATTGGTGAGGTAGCTGCAGCTGCACATTTCCTCTGATGGATATTTAAACATGAAGTGTCATAGTAAGTTAGATTTTAGTTTATATCAAACAGTACATTTTTGGTAAAATTGTTAAGTAAGAATTTTGGCAGTACCATATTGAGGGAGAAAATCTAAAAGTTAGAAAACAAGATTAGAAAAGAAAATTATAAAATTGCAGTGCAACACAATTTCTTAGTTACTTTACACAGCTGTTCTTTAAATCCTATATTTTCTATTGACTAATTGATTTCTTGACTGTATTTTGTAGTGCTACACAAACTTAGCAACTTCTTAGCCAGTTTACTTTTGTATTTTTTCAGTATATCTGTGTTATTTGAAGCCCACGTCAACTTACCTGTCTCCCTGAATGAAATGTATTTCAGATCAAAAGTATTTCATTACAGGACTTACTGTCAGCTCTGACCTGAGTCATCTGTTTACTGAATCTGTCTCTCTCCTGGCAGCCGGTCTGTCATTCTTTTGACCCTCAACCCACCCAGTCGACCCCTCATCTCACACACTGCCATCCCTCTGTCTGAATCTCTTCTCTCTGTCTGCCTTTTTCGACGTCCTCTCCATTTCAAAGCCTCTAATAACATTAGGGACAGGCCAGTGCTAGACCGAATCTAAATCAACTTATAACATGCCACCAGTGCTCAGTGAGTCCAGACACACTGTGCTTTTTGTGTCCTGTCCTGACAAAATCAATTTTTCCACCTTGTTCAACACTTGAGTCCTCCTCTTCACAGTCACCTCCGAAAACATCATTTTAGCATTGATGGAGATGGATAGGCACTAAAAAGAGGTGTGGGTCGCGTGTGGCTTAACAAAATCAAGTATATGTTTGGTAAAGTTGTAAGTAAGTAAGAATTTTGGCAGTCCTGTATTGAGGAAGAAAATCTAAAAGTTATTGTTTTAAAAGCATTGTTTTTTTTGAAAGCAATCCCTATCACAGAACAACAGCCTGACCTCGCCTATCTGCATGTGCCCCGTCTTTGTCGTTATACTATGCCAGTGTGAATGAATGATAGAAGTGCATGAATTTGAAGCCTTCTCTGTTTCTGCCCTCACTCTTTCCCTCCTCACCACATCCGGTCCTATAGTTGGACTTGGGTGGGCTTAGAGGTTGAGATTTTTGTGTTTGCAGTTGTCGTCAGCAGAGATTTAAAACCATCACTGTACTGGAAGTAGTGGTTGATAATTGTATTTATAAGGCAGGACTGAGCGGACGAGTGCAATTCAGCTTATGAATTGTGTTATTTTCCACTCCACACTTCCACTGCATTCATTGCACATTGGCGCAGGTCCATTAACTACAGTGATGATTATTATATTACCAGGGATATAACTGCACTGTTCTATCGCTGCGGACGCTAGCTTTCCACTTCATAATGAGGTACTATTAATCTTTAATAGCTTCAGGAATTTGCTTGAAGATGACACTAAATATATCCCTTCTGATACGCTATTATGCTCGGCCCACTGTCAGTCACTCTGTGCACAAAAGGATAAAATGCTGCTTAACAGTTCAGTGATCTATTAATAGGATTTGGTAGTAGTCAGCATTTTCAGTCATCTGCTTCTGATAGACTCCCCCAGATGAGAACCCAGATGAGTGCAGGATTAATTGTTGGGGAGAATGGGATCTCAGCTGTGCAAACAGTAGCAGACT
Source organism: Trinectes maculatus (assembly GCA_016785345.1). Lineage (NCBI taxonomy): Eukaryota > Metazoa > Chordata > Actinopteri > Pleuronectiformes > Achiridae > Trinectes > Trinectes maculatus. The sequence goes on from JAFBJQ010002941.1 coordinate 233,950, forward strand.
TTGATCATGTGGCTGCCTGCAGGATTGCATTATACTGTATGTTCTGCCTCCAGAGTGTTCACTGTAGATCCCTTGACTCCAATATGGATTGGTTCCTTGAGTCTGGTCTTGGATGTACCTGGATATATTTCTGCCTCTGTCTTCACTTCTTGTTTTGTGGTGTGTCAGCTGTTCATTTGCGAAGCAGGTTGTCTTATCCAGCATCTCGGAGCTCTGCGGCCTGACACTCTGTCAGCGGGGCTTGTGTAACGTTCTTGTTTGGAAAAATGTAAGTTAGGGAGCATATTCAATTATTCAAAATAGCTGTGTGTAAGGCTTTTTGGATTAAAGAACCAAAAAACTTGTGAAGGGAAAAATAACTTTGCTAAAATCAATCATCATTGTCATCTTGGAAAAAATTGCTTAAAATTTGGTTAAAAATCGGTTTAAAATTCTGTTAACCTGTCAGAAACAGTTGTATCTTGTACCACATGCATTCACAACACACAGACATGTGCACGCACACACTCCCTGGTGGGTAGGGTTAGCAAAAGGTTAGGTCTGGGTCTGGTTGTAATGCAATAGTAGTGTGTCGCAATATCAACAACGCCCCATCCACCAACTGTCCTGACAGAAGATTTTTTTCCCTCTTTAATCCTTGAGGCACCTACTCAGATATGAGTTGCGTGAAGTGTTTTTTTAACCGGGGCCATCCAGGGACACCGGCCTGTGTTTTCCCAGTGAAAAAAAGCTATCCATCTGTGTGATAGACCTTGTCAAAAGTTCACTGAGAATCAGCAATTCACTGCGAGTCCAGACTGTGTTTGCTACAGAAAGGAACTCCGATAAACTATGAGTCCATAGAGACAAGGAGCAGGTTGTGATACATAGTGATATGTTGACACTTGCTGTCCAACTCTCATTTGGGTTCCGTTGTCACGTCTGTAGAAAATTGTGTGTGTTTTGTATCTTTAACCATTTCACCTTCTCAATGTCAATGTCTCAATATTAGATTTTTCAGGTAAAATAATCAACTAAATTATCACATTTCTACTACGTAATTCTTATCTTGGTAACCTGATATCTTGATAAAAAACTTTCACATCTCAGTCTCTTCTTACTTATAGTTAAAAATATAAATAATCTCCTTTTTATATCAATATTTTATTTTCACATTTCCATAGGAGTTTTGATCATTATCTGCCGTTTTGAATTCAGATATTAATGTGCACAGATTAGTTAGGAGAGGACATATAAAAATAATTTCAGTTCAATCAGTGACGTCTAAATGAACAAATGTTTTATTGAATAGAACGATTTAGAAGAAACCAAATGTTTCTTTTTAGATGTATTCAAAATATTAAATAGATGTTGGGCATTATGGCCAAATTACACTGGTAACGCTAATTACTGTTGCAGCACCTAGTTTCTAGCTTCACGGATGTGTGTTTGAGGATTTTCTCTGTTTTGCATAAGGATATACTAAAAGTCTTTGGATTTGTAAATGTTTCCTTGAGCTCTGGGGTATTTAACGTAGTATTTTTTTAAACTTTACCCTGACATTTTGCGTTCTGATGATTTATTTAATATTTACGAAAATATTCAGCAGAATATTACCAAGGGTGCTATTTGCAGCCCTAATTTAAGTGGGATTGGTCTGTCTTTATGGTCATTATTCACCCAAAGCGCTTAAACAGAAGAAAGTATGAACAGTATGTACAATAACGACCGCCTTAAATACATTCTCTCAGCTGCAAACTAGTTAAGTGATTTGTGCAGGTGGTGTTAGCCAGTGGCGCACCAGCCTACTTTGTGATACAGCTGCTGCAAACATCTGCTCGGAGGATACCGACTTTCTTGTGCTGAATAGGCAAAATTTAGAGCTGATGAATACACATTACTGGGTTTGGCCCAGTTAGGAGGAGTGGACAGTACTTTTGTCGCTTTATTGCATCCTGTCCTGAGAAACTGTTCCCTAATATTTGTTCTGTGTTAAATGAATAGCCAAACAAATGTTGACGCTAAACTTTTTACATTCATCCTTGAAACAACCACTTGCTCGTAAATACTAGTTAAACCAGTTAATCTGCTACACTGGTAAATGAAGTATTTGCAAAATATTTTACATGCACACAATAGTACATATATACCCAATTTACTTCTTATTTTAAAGAGAGAGGGGGGAACAGAGAGAAACATTAGTTCATATTGTGCTAAGAAATCCCATCCTACCAATCTGACTGTATTCTAAAGTTTCGGTTTCCTCAACAAAGACAGTCGGACACTTGAATAGAAATAGCAGTGGAGAAGCAAGACAGGGGTATGTTTAGGGATGCAGTTTATGTGAGTTTGGCTTGGGATGGTGAAATACCTTTTTACAACTGGAGTCTGTCCAGTTGTCATTGACAATGATGTGATTTATTGGTGCGGAGGAAAGAGAAGCAGGACAGAGGCTATGCTTCCCTCTAAAGCTGTCCATTTGGTAAATGATGCTTAGGTGTCCACTTTTCCATGTTGACATGAGCCTGAGGCCCAGCATCATCTGCACACATGCTTTACTAATAACGTTACATGATCTGAGTTTTTTCTAAATGAATAATCATGCAGTTCTTTGCAAAACTAATAATCTAATAATCTATATAGTGGGATGGCTAAATGGATAAGGTAATATGATAAAGTATCCTTAGTCTATTGAAACTGTAATATTCACCTTGGTCAGAGGGTTTTAAATACAGCAATATACATACAGCAGTATTTCAGCAATATAACAATAGCCCATTTAAATGCAAATAGACGTTAAATGCAGTTAAATTATGTCACAGTAAAACTGCACGTGTACTTTTTTCTCACTTGTGTTTTATGAATTAATTTGCTGTTTTGTTTATGGGTAACCCCCCCCACACAGACACTGTTACATAAGTCAGACTCCTTTTGTTTTATTTCAGTACAATTGCACAAAAGAGAAACTTCACAAGACTAATTGCTTTTCCTATGCATCCATGTTATCCACGGGAAATGCCACTGCTTATCATAAGCACATGTATCTTGCTTAAGTCATCGTTTCTCATAGGTTACAGTGAAAAGGGTAAGTATACTTTTTTCTTACTTGTGTTTTATGAATTAATTTGCTGTTTTGTTTATGGGTAAAGCCCCCCCCCCACACACACACACACACACACACACACGCACACTGTTACATAAGTCAGACTCCTTTTGTTTTATTTCAGTACAATTGCACAAAAGAGAAACTTCACAAGACTAATTGCTTTTCCTATGCATCCATGTTATCCACGGGAAATGCCACTGCTTATCATAAGCACATGTATCTTGCTTAAGTCATCGTTTCTCATAGGTTACAGTGAAAAGGGTAAGTAGCACCATACATTTTTAGTGGTCACAGCCTTTACTTAATCAAATCAAATGAGACTGTTCTCTCATAAATTAGGTCTGATTGCACTTAATTAATCAGTGTTTTTCTTGTTTATTCTCTGCTGTGTTGCAGTTTAGACCGTTTCTATTGTTATGCAATGCACACTAATAGTAATAATAGGAAAACTGCAACTAGGTTGGTTAGTAGAACAAATACAACATAATCCCAACATAATAAAGTTTGTTTCTGTATTTGGTACAAATAATAACTCTGTAATTAATTGAGAAATGAATAAATGTACATACATATTCATAAAGCATTGTCATCCTAACAAAAGCCTACTTCCCAATAGCAATACTGGAGAAAAAAACTGTTCAATAAGAGATGTTCTGTCACCTTCAGCGCAAAGTTGATGCTTCTTGCAGCCAATGTCAGAGGAAGTGCTAACAAGGCACTGAACAAACACATGACTGTTCTTGTAAAATGTCAGGTACAATCTCTGACAACGGCGCTGTCGCAAGTTTATTACCGGGTGGCACAAAAATGCCACTCTGCGGTATTGCTACATCAAACTATGCATAGCTAATGCCGAGTTAAGTGCATGCTCATGTCAAAGTGTGTTTACAAGGAAAGTGAAATTAAAGTTTTCCCTGAGGAAACTGTTGACCAAAGGTGGTACGCCTGTCACATCTTGGCGCATTTCTTGTCGTGTTAAGTTTAGTTCCTGTGTTCGGCCATAAACAACAAAGGGTTTTCATACTGCGTATTGTATAATATGTGTTTTTCTTTTATTGCTGCCCTGTCAGGGCTGTCTGGTCTACACACAACCCAGTGGGACTAGTTTTTTTACACTCTGCTGTACCTACGCTGGCCACTGCTGCCTGCATTCAAACATTGCCTCCTTTGCTGCCTCTTCCTGTCAAACTCTGTGCCCTATCCTCCCCCTTCTCTACACTGACCTTTTTTTGTGTGGATATGTATTTCCTCTGATGTCAGGCAGGGAGGGATGTTCAGGCATCTGTGCTGTTGAATCTGTTGATGATGTCGCAGCAAACAAAAGAGAGAAGCTGCATGGAGACTCTTTCAAAACTGTTTATGGGTGTGCTGTGCCAGTGGTGTCTCGTCACATCTGTCTTATTTTCTTCCTCATGTGTACAGACGTACGTAGCGGAGGAACAGGGTCGACATGAGTAATGATGGCTTCCTCTATAGGCTCCCTGCTATAACTGGTAAGACACAACACTTTCTCGCCTTTAGTCACCTGTTGTAATTTATGATTTATGATTTTTTCCTCTGTAAAGAGATGTACTGTAACCTGTTGTTGTTATATCAGCCAGTATGTTTAAAATGCTAATTTGGTTAAAAATCAAAAATAAGTTTACGTGCACACTTGGTTACACACATGCACACAGGTTCACCCAGTTACATGAACAAAGTTAAATGTCCTTAAAAATACAGTCATACCAAGTAACTGATGTCATGCAACATATAAATGGTGTTGTGCAACAAACCAGAGCTGTTATTCAGTTGCACTGTTCCTATCCAGTTTAGAGTCCCTGTCTTTTAAATGTAGTGGGTCCAAATGGCTGTCTTGTGGAGATGAACTGCTCCATCTACATGAGATAAAGCACACTTGGTGTTCCCCAGTAAGATCGATGGGCACATTTGCATGCTGGGCTGTCAGTTTCACCGCTGCGAGGCCTCCCTCTTCCTTAATTTCTTTTTAGGCAGTCTTTCTTTCCGCATTTTCCAATGTCTGGCTCCCAGAAGGGAGTGCTACATAAATTACTTATAGTTAGGGTATGCCATAATTGCTAATGTATTATCCCCAGGTGACTGATACTGGTCTTTACATCTGCTCTAAATGTGTCTGTAGTGTGTAAAAGTTACAATTAGTTCATGAGAATAAAATGTAGGTTTGAAGTTTTGAAGAGAGGCCGTGTCAGCACACTGATGATGAAGCCTTACAAACATACAATAAAAATTAACACCAGAACATATAGAAATAGTGTCCTGTTCATGGTGCTTGTGTTATGCTGTAGTTAAATGACTATTATCACATGGCCTTTTAGAGAATTGTCATTGTTTAATCCAATTAAACCAGTCACTGTTTAAATGTCATTGCATACACACTATATAATTCTTGTGTGTAGTTTTGAATAGGGTATTTGTTCCTCCAGATTTGAATACATTCACTTTCTGCAGTAATTGGAGCACTCCGTCACCAATGGGTTTGGGAGCCAACAGGGAAATATTGATAATGGAATTGGGTTGATTTTTCCCCTCAGAAACTTAAAAACAGAAGTTGGTGCATGAATTTGTTGGAGATGAAATGACAATTGACTTTCCACATCTGCTGCTGCCATCTGTAGTATTCCAGAGGTAGCCTGTTCTGTTTGTTCTCTATATGTGCTGGCTCTACAGAGATGAGTCGTCAGAGTCTGAATGAACGTGCAAGGCTTGCGTTGTAGTGGAAACCTAACAGTGTCCCTCGAGCTCTTATCTCACATCGGCAGTGGTAATGACTGACACATTCTGTTGATCAGACTTAAGTCCCACTGGAGAGAACTGTCAAGTTCTGCTCTCAAATACTCATCTTACTAATAATTCTAGCAGTATTCCTTTTTATTCCTTTTTTTGTTAATTCATTCGTCTTTAAAATTGATGTGAATCAGAGTCAGAGGTACATTATTAATCCCTGGAGGGAAATTCAAAAAGTTACAAGAGCACCTGAATCATAGAAAAAGCAAGTACAAATGCAATGTGCATAGAGTTTAAGAATTTGCAGAGCTTTAAAATAAAAGCATAAACAAAATATGAAATAAGATAATATTCTGGGGACACTGAGCGGTTTAGAGCTGACTGTGGACGAGTGGTTATCAACACCTGTATCTTTGCCTTCTATGTATGTTAAACGAGAATTCTGTGATGTCAGTGTTGTCACCACATCATCAAAGTGTAAAATAAATTGAGGGTTAGAGAGGAGAGATGGTGCATGAGAAAATTTTAGGAGATTAGCCTTACGTTGCAACAAACGATTCATTATTCATTCTTCCTCCCGTCATCATGAAGTATTACTGTCTCTTCCAGTCTTGACACACTCTTACCAAATCCGCGAGAGGCCTTTCGTTTAACCGCTGTTCCCCTCACAATGCTGTTAAATGGCTCATTAGTAAAGCTGATGTGTCATGTGCTGAAGGACAAATGCATTGGCTCCACAGCTTTACCTGTGCTGTCATATACATAAAGAATGAAGAGCAGCTCCAGACCAGAACTGGCTCTGTCACCAGGAAAGTGATGCATTAAGGAAGTTTTAATTAAACATGACATAAATAAAACAAGCTTTTATGTTAAGGTGTCTGTCCCGATGCTGTAAGGAACTGGCAGTGCTTTAATCCACGCGTAAACAGTTGGCATCCCGCCCCATTTAAGGTTTTTGGTGCTCTTTAAATGTCATGTCAGCTGGAGTGACACATCACTACACATGCCGCGACCCTGGTTATTCTGCACATGCCAACCCAACTTTATGATGGATGCATGTACCCTCAATGTAGAATGATGCTACATGGATATGCGGTTTAAAAGTATTCAATTAAAGCCATCGAAAATTACAGATCATACAGAAAACAGAATGGAATGAAATAATTCTAAGGGTTCATAAATGTGTCTAAGCACTGGCAGTTGAGTAAAACGTTGCATATTCACAAGAATAGCATCAATGAAAAGGCTTTTGTTCGGAATGAAAACGAGAATAAGAGAGAGCTCTTTTTAGCACCAAATGACATATGGCCCTGAATCGTGCTTATACAGAGGCTAAAGATCTTTAGCTACATGACTGGCTGTTGAGAATGAAAGATTCAGATCCTGCGTATTCAGGAGGAAAATTGGTACATGCAAGCTGTGTCAATAGGGGAAGTTAAAAGAGAGCCCCACTGAGAATGATTTAAGTATTTCAGTCAGTTTTTCCGTGAAATCGCTTGACAAAGCACTGGAAAAAAATGTCTATGCAAGTTTGGAGCATTTTGTTTAGTTATATACTTTTTATTTTAACATTTAGGCTGATGTGGTAGATAGTTTTATTAGTATTTATTCAGACTTATATAGTGCTGTACAATAACTCTTTTGAAAGGAATTCATTTGTGGCGTGTTGGAAGCAAGTGCAGGGTTATAGTATGCATGACACAATGATTAAACACAAGTCATTTCATTCCCACTCAACATGTGTTCATTTTTACACATGAGATTGACTGTCACTTTTCTAATACTCAGGACAAATATATAACAGATTTAGCCCCTCGCGCTAGACTCAATTCTGTATCCTTTGCATTTAATATGGCCCGAGTCAATGATAATTTAATAACAGTTTAATAATTAGGTGAGAAAGAAATTCTGTATAATTTTATTAAACAAAGCAAATAGATAAAAGAACAAGATAGCAACTGGCTGCATTTCATTTTAATTACAATTTGGAGTTTTGTTTGAAAATGTGAAATTTCAAGACATACTTTTACCATAACTACAAGTTTTAGCTGAGGTTCAAGTATTTCCTGCTCTTCAGTTAACACCTATCAAAATCCCAACTTCCCATCATACAGTTTCTCATTTTAAGAAACTATCACATGCAGTGATATTTTTGAGGACTCTAAATATAGCTATATTTTTCTCTCTCTCGCTCTCTTTTTTTTTTTTTTACCCCAAGACAGCATCTGGGTAGACACATCACTGTGCATTCACTTAGTCACTGAAATTCATGAGAAGAGGGGTGAAAAACAAGGCTAATTTTTCAAGAGCAGGTTCACAGGCAGCGGGCCGTTTGTAAAACCCGTTCAGATGAATACACATGAAATAAATGTTAACTCTGCTGACGGGCTATTAATAAAAGGCCTTGGTGTTTGATTTAAAGGCAAGGCGAAGGTGTGTGCAAGGGGAGGTGCAGTTTCTATAAATGTGCACAGGAAGGAGAAGCCTTATCTCAGGCTAGCGGATGTTTTTTTGTGGGCCTTTTGACTCCCTCGGGTTGATTTGGACTCCTCTTTATCATAAGTGGTGCACACCAGGCGGATTAGCAGCTAATTCTGGATCATTGGAACAAAGCTTTACAGGTGACACCAAGATTGATTATATCCTCAGATGACTTATTAGGATATACCAGATCTGGCTGGCTGGGAACTAAATAAGATTAACTGTGAGCATAAAACAGGTTGCAGATGAGCTGAGGGGGTTGTTCTTGTCATCACAATCATTGAAGTGCGTTTCTGTTGGTGGGTGGTGTTAATTGATTATGTGGCTCATTATGACAACACATATTTACTTGTTATATTTGGAAAGAGACTGGTGTTACTATAAGCATTAACAATGCAACTGCAATTTATACAGGTCTTTCGCTTTTATGATAGTTTTCACTTTTTAATCAAACTGAGTTGGCTAGTTATTGTTGTAGCATTCCAAATCATTCTGAGCTATTTTTTCGTTTTGAGTTGTACTCTCAAATTCTTACTCTTGTTTTCACCATGTAGCTATGTCCACAGCCTTGGCTATCTCAGTCCACTGTTGCGCTTCCAAATGTCTTTCACATTCAGGTATTTCAGCAAATTTCCACCTGCTTTGGAGAAAGCATCCATTCAGTCTTTAACCATGGCTATGCAATTAACGATTTCTCAAAAGAAATTGTTGTTCAATTTCATATTTTGTCACAATAATACTTTTCACCACTCACTTTTTATTTACAATGTCTGTGCTTAAAAGTTCTGATGGCTGAAGGCAAAACCAATCAAGCTGAAGAAATATTATCCATGGAAAAGAGCCTGTGGTGGTACCTGCAATCAGCGGGGCTCAAATACTGGCTGTTAGTTTACTAAGCAGGGCAGAGGCTGATGTTTACCTCTCGCTGCCCCCAAACAGTGATCTATGTAGCCCACTGTGTCTACTGCTTCCCTGTCAACCTAAAATCGCAGTATACAGAAATACCCATCTGCTTGTCTGCTGACATTTAGTCGAGTCCAGTAGGTGAGATTAGGAGATCAAGGGAGGGCATGACTTTCCCTAACCTCCTGTTATGGCTTCATGTTTTGTGTGTGTGTGTCAGTATTTGTAAAGTCAGTGCGAGATCGTGTGATACTTTGCCACATGGGGGTCAATGAGAAAAAAATAATATAATGACTCTAACAGAACAAGATTTCACAACTAGAATCAAATGCATAATATTATATGTGAGCGTTACCGCATGTTAGCATATGAAAAGAATAGGTGTGAAGTAATGTGATAAACTACATTTTCATAAAGGAGAATGTATTAAAGGGAAAAAAATTAATATACATGCAAAGCCATGTGCAATGTGAATGGGAAAGCATTATGCTGTCATGGTGGGAGAGGAGATTGCAGGCCAATTTTCGCTCGGGAAATGTGCCAATTATTAGATAATGTTCAGAGCAAGCTGTCATGGATTAAAGCTTTTTAAGAGCCAGGATGCTCTTGAAATGAAGATGGTCTGATTAGCATATGGTCAGTTTTTCCAAGTACAAGAAGAACTTTGAAGCTGAACAGCATTTTTCTAGCCCTCTCCTAATCTTTTCGGAGTCTGTATCAGAAATGTGTTGTCAAAATCACAATTACTGTAACTTTTAAGGTTTACTACCTACAGTAATTTTGTTCTACATTTGTTAAAAAAAACTGCACTTGATATACATAATGGTGTACTGGTCAACACATAAATGATACATTTTGAAGTTTGATGTTCTGTGCTACTTTGAGAAGTGTGGTTTGGGTTTCAGTGAGAACAAAATCAAGTGCACACTTGACCCATGGTATCGGACCATACTACTGGTCCATCCATGGCAGCTGTTGATCCTGCTGCAGGGTCTGTCCTTTCACCGCATTATCCCATAAAAATCCCATTCAGTTAAATGGGTGGCATTAGCCTTGTGGGGGGAGCTTACTCCTCACCTGTTCCCTTAAAACAGAGGTGAATAACACATAGTGCTTTATAGTGCTTTGAGGAGGAACAGCTTTTATTTTGGCAGTCAGTCTTTTGGAGACAATCCATCAGAACCAAAGAGAGGTATGGTGCATTTTAGAAAGATATATAGATATAGATATATATATAACAGGGTAATCATTTGTGCATTTGTACTCTTGACATAGACGAGTCCTTTCTATGTCTCTGTGATATAGAAACGCTTGTAGATTAGCGTTCTATCAGAATACACCAATAAGCATTACAATATTTGCCACCTTATCTGAAGGTAAGGATCTGTGAGGATTTTACTATAAAATGTACTATAAAACAGCATCCTATACAAAGACCCTTGTTTTAAACATCAAAAAACAAGGACAAAATAATGTTCTGAACCGTAATGAGAAAACGTGCTGGGATTTTAAAACAGATTTGCTTATTTAGAACCAAACTGAAGCCTGTACGGCCTCTTGTTTGTGCTTGTAGCTATATACTGAAGTTCCTGTTGTCCATGCTATTCTCCCAAGTGATGCTCGTTGTGAAACAGCCCCTTGAAGTGAGAAGAGAACTACAGGCTATCAGCTAGCACATTGCCACCCACACAGTATCAGTTTGGGGCTGACAATAGGTTTTGGGAAAAAAACAACAACAACAACAACCGCTCAAGAGAGAGATTTTTTTTTAGCATCAGTGCCTTAAGCTCCATTTTGTCAGATATAGCCCTTTATTGTATGTGCAGTGAGTCTCTTGAAAGAAATGTGGCAAAGCAGCAAATTTGACTCTTTCACTTTCGGGTTTAGAACTGGATCATTAGAATGGTAGTAAAGTTAAAGAAGAATAGAAGGTCTATATTTTATGTCGGTGCCGATCCAACCCCATGAGACAGCAACTGAGCCATAGTGCTGCTTATCTACTTCTCTGTGTATTCTCTTTTTATTGTTACATTCTCAATAAGTCAGAATTTTGGAATAATATTACCAGGAAACAAATCAATAATCAAACAGTGCACATTTGTTTAGACTGGTCTATTTTTTTTACGTGCTACCTTTCATCTTTTTATTCTCAGGAGCTAATACATGGGCTAGACATCAATGTGAGTCACCTATGTCTTGTCCTTAGCTATCTGCAGTCTCATTTATTTCATGTCACTCTCTGTAGCTCTCTCTCCTCTTCACTGTGTCTTGGGCACATCAGTCCTACGCAGAACTGCCCCCTGTTTTTAATTTTAAACATGTAGTTTTTACACAGCAGATCAAAAGTTTGACTTTATTTTTCAGACTTCTTCCTAAACTCTGCTCAAAGTCACAATTGGGGTATTTTGTAGTCCCACTGTTGGGACTGTATTTCTAGACAGCATTCATTGGAAATGGAGACCATGTTTCCAGAGTGTGTTAGAGAGTTTGTTGCAGTTGCCTCAGCAAATCCCTACTCCTGTCCTCACCTTGATGTATGGTACCCAGTGGGTTTTTACCCTTCTTTTCAACTCACTAGGTGGTCTGCAGCACTGTCATGTCTAACTCAGTGGAAATGACTCCTCAAGGGCTGAAAAAGCCCTGAGAGATTATGTCATTTTTTTCCAAGTGAAATCCTCTTGTCAGTGTCATAGTTAATCAAAGAGAAAAAAGTGCTAAGGTTTGAAACGCACAGAGCTGTCACCTTCAAAGGAGAGGTGGGAGAGTTCTTCAGGGTTCAACCACAACTATGCTGACCACCTTGACAAAGAAGGACCAAGTGAGGTTGAGAATATTTGCATATTGCTTTGTGTCACCTTTCTGAAAACCCCTCCTGTGATCTCACATCACTTACTCAAACAACGCTCTAGACAGTCAACCTGCAGGCTGGCAGGAAAAGTTCCACAGTATGACTTTTGTGGACACTTGCATTCTCACATACAGTCTTTTTGGGGGAAAAAGTGCTTGTCAGAAATCAATAATGGGCACTCCGAACAAGACAGACGGCAGTTAAAGAAAATAACACGATGGCATAATCATGGTGGCAGCTGAATCACATGGTTGCTATTTTTCTTTATGGTCTGGAATCCAACATTACAAGCAAGTCACTTTGTCAACCAAATTTAAATGAAGTAGCTGGTACCTTACAGACAGTAAATGATCAGATGTGACCAGTTGAGTGCCACAGAGAACCAGCCAGCCATTTCATTAAGTCCAAAATCAGTGAACCTGGAAACACTATCATCCACTGTGTGACAATACCACTGTTTGTACAATGCAGTATAATAATTCTTTATTTCCCCGCTGCATTCATATCTTCCTCAAGTGCTCTCACAATAATAGTTTCGCAAATGTAGTCAATATTGTTTTCAATCTGCTATTGATTGAAGAGTAATTCAAGTAGATGCAGGAGATATTTTGCAATATGCACAAATATCAGTATACTGTTTCGCACGCTGTGCACATTTTATATTGTGGTAAAAGAAGGTGAGGGTCAGATCCTCCTCCTGTCTGCTCTCTGTGTAATTATCAATTAGACTTTATTTCCCAGTAGAACAATAACTCACACCCACAGTGTGTGGTGGAAGACCCTGATACAGCTGCAGTGCGTGATCAAAGCAATATCTCAGCACCGATACTGCAGTGTGACGCCCACAGTCAGCTGGGGAGCTTAAGAGCTTATGTATTATACGGTATATCATGCTATACACACATAAACATGTAACTCCACATGTAGAGTAAATGGGAGTTTAAACATGGTTCCAAGTACTGGAGAATAAGAGTTTCTGGAAATAGCATGTATACTGTACATTCTGCTTGTACAACGACATTCAGACAGTTAAGGTTAATTAAATGACAAATGATGTATGGTTCGGCTTGATGTCTCCATAGTTGCTCGTCGTTTGTCCCATTATTCATGCTTTTTGCAGGCCTATGCCCCAAAATGACTGACTTCTCTGATCTGAAGCTCCCTTAGGTACCCTGTATGAAGCTTGGATTCATCACTTTCTTTTGAGTACAAAAGGCTAGATACATTATCTCTGTCAACTATTAGCATTGGGTTTTGCTGTTTCAGTACGTTTTGATATTTTCGTTCCACAGGGTTATCCTTCTGATCGATATTTGGAAATCAGCAATTATTTTGAAAGAAGCCTTAGCAGTAATTTCTCTTTGAACCCCCCCTAGCTGTTTTAGTTATGCTGCAGTTTCCCAGTTTGATTCCAGCAATGATACATTCTCATCTGTCAACATCATTTTAACAGACAGCAGACAACTTTGTGACACATTTTTGACAAAATTTAATTCCGTTACATATCACTGGTTGATTATAACATGGTACATCGAACTTGTCTTCTCCTAGTTAATGTTTACAATTACAGTGGTAGCAAATTGGAGATTGAGGACTGGTTTGCATAGCAAACAACGCTGAGGAGTAACTCCTTGGCTTTGCTGCACTTGTATGTGTTTACTCAGCAAACAACAGTTTAATTGGGAAAATAATTTTCCAGCTGCTATAGATTTAAGGGTCACAGGGAGTGTGTGTGTGTGTGTGTGTATGCATGTGCGCCTTCACAGAATTCAGTTCGAGGCTTCTAAATAATTAAAACCAGTCAAGGGGAAATTAATGGACCTTGCTTGTTAGTGGGCTCCATCGTGATAAGACCACCTACCACACAGACCTTTCAGGTCTCCATATATGTGATAGTTGTCCTTCTATGCTGTGATGCCCTAATTGAGCCTAATGGAGACTGCCTGCAGAGAAAGCCTCTCACAAAGTGCAGGAACTGGAGAAGTATTGACAAAATGTTGGGGAGACTCAGATGGAAGTACACATGCTATTGAGCAGGAAAGGCTTCCTTGGAGCAATCTTGATCCTCGATCAATGTTACAGTATGGAATAGAATGAATGTGATGCAGTCAGAAGCTTCCCCCACATGCATCTCCCTCTATCCACGTTTGACACCTCTGCCCTACACACATTACACACCAAGGTGTAAACAGTGTAGATAAAAGTACTAATTGGCATATGCTACTAAATAGCCCCATTTAGTCACAAACTTTACTGTCGTTGATGGTAATCGTGGTTAAGAGAGAGAATGTGAGCTGTGTGTGTGTGTGAGAGAGAGCAAAGATAGGGAGCATTGCTACAAAAGAAACTGTGTAACATCCAACACAAAATTGCCTGAACAGGGCAGAAAGAGATACAGGATCTTGGAGTATCTTTGGGTTCACTTTATAGATGCCCTCAAAGGGCCTGTCCCATTTTGTTTTGAGAGCATTTTAAATAGAAACAATTGAATGTAGTATGAGTTACCAAATCTACCATCCAGTCAAATTCACTTACAGGTGCTTCCTCTCCACTCCTCCCTTCTTTTCTCATCGTTCTTTAAGTTCCCCTGTGGTGGCAGCTTCATTAGTATGAGGGAAAAATGCCTGTACAGTCCCGTGGCTGTACAGTCCCGTGCCCTCCAGGCTGAGTCTGAGATCGGCCCTTACAGTGGTACTCTGACAGGAAAGCAATGGTAGAACAACAAACTGGAAAGTGAAAGGGAGGGGTGGCATTACTAGATCTTGGTTGTAGGATTTTGGGTAATTAGGAAAAAGGTGAGGAACACAGATTATTGGATTTGTGCAGTCCAAACTATTACCCATATTTGATCATTAAGTCTTTTGCTGTGATGAGACCTGCTTGTGTCTGCATCAATCATTAAGTATTGTTACAGATAACCTCTGGCTTTATTCAAAGAAGTAGTTATCCTAATTCTTTTATGGAAGACATTTTGATTTATAGAATTTAAATAAACACAAAAACAACTTTGTTTTGGTGCTAATTTCTTATACTGTGTTTTTTTTTACCACAATATTTGTTTTTGTTTTTAAATTACATGACAGTAATATTTTGTATTTTTGATGCAGTTATGCATGGTAGAAACTGTATGGGGTAGAGCAGGAAAATAGTCCCCAGTTCCATGTTTCAACCACACATCCAGTGGCATGACTTGCCTCTGTGTCAGTGGCAGTTGCCAGAGCAATCCGGCACCCAGCCGGACTATCATTTGGTGCCACTGAGGTGGTTTCAAAAGTAATAGGATTTCTTGCCCTGCAGAAACAGACTGGTCCTATGTGTGTTTTTGACCAAAAAGAATCAAGAGGCATGAGGAAAGCAGTCCAGGACAATGTAGTACTTTCTTCTGAAAACTTGTTTCCCCTAAGGTGGAAGCAGCTTTATTTTGAAAATCGCATTTTATTTTATCCTAATTTTATCTTATTGGCAAGTCGAATTTTACCCGAATTTATTGCATGTAATAGCTTTGATTGGTAGACCTGCAAGTTCAAAAAATGAAACTGAAAATACAATTTTATCTATATGATTCATAACTTGCGTTAATCAGACTTGTTTTCATTGCCTTCCTGTGAAAGGGATCTTATTTGATTTTGGTGGTCAGTATTTCAGGGTCTGGGTCACTGAAACCTTACATCCTACCCACGTAATCAGGCTCACTCAGGGTGTTTCTGCGGTGGTAGAAGTGGTGAACCCGTCCGTGTCGAACCATTGCTGACCATGGTTATTATTTATTTTCTGCTTGGCCGCATGGGAGCACACTGGGTTAAAGGGAATAAGACACCAACAACCTGTTTGCTACTCATCGAAGGGCCAGAGTCTCTTGAGATCCCCTGAGATCAGAACGGTGGGATAAAAAATGATTTACACATGGCCCTTTTGTCTCTAGCATATGTAAGAAGCTGCAAAATCTCCAATGAGATAATACTCTATTGAGGCTTTGCATGACCACACCAACGCTGAATGATCTCTGTGGTGCTGCGACCACTTTCATGCCTCAGCAGATTTATGCTCCATTAAGGAGGGCCGACCTGCAAGCAGCACCTTTGTTCCCGAGTCTTATTTTTACGAGTGTACTCTACTACTGTCTTGGATTCACAGTCCACCTGTCCCTCGAAAAACAATAATGAATGAGTGGATTGTGAAATTTCATGACTGTTGTTCTTGTGAACCCACACATCATACACCGAAATGAGTCTTCCTCTCCTGCACCTTGTTTTTCACGGGTGGTGTGCCAAATTACATTCATTACATGTAGATATTGATAACTTGATCACCAAACTCTCTATTTGAAATCACTGACGTTGGGTTTAGCAACACAATCTGTAAAACAATTAAAATACAGCATCCTGAATACAATGTGATGCTTTTACCAAACTTTTGTTTAGGGGTACTGTTTGAGTACAGATAAAACTATTGTAAAAAGACAATACTGGATAGCCATCTGGAAATGGATGAAGGATAAACACACTGATTCCCTTGTGTATCAAACATTTCTTC
Source organism: Trinectes maculatus (assembly GCA_016785345.1). NCBI lineage: Eukaryota > Metazoa > Chordata > Actinopteri > Pleuronectiformes > Achiridae > Trinectes > Trinectes maculatus. The sequence continues at coordinate 250,545 of JAFBJQ010002941.1, forward strand.
AATTTCTTATGAACTTATTTCAACAAACAGGTGAAAAAAAACAGCTTTTTTTGCTTTTTTATTGGTGGTACATAAACATACAGTGATATGAAAGATTGCCAGCCAATACAGAGCCATCTATATGCACTGCAATGTGCAGAGCAAAAGCTGTGGCTGCAAGCCACATTTTTTTTTATAGATGTCAGCGACTGGCTGTCAAATCGTCCCAGTGGTCCACTGTTCTGGTTGTGCAAGGCTTTTCCCCTAATATCAAGAAACAGTTTCTAACATGGAGCCGTGGTTCTCCCTGGACTACATTAACGTTGTAAGCGTAGATGTTCTCCCCCAAGCTTATTTAATCTAAAGTGCCATATATTCACCTCCCCAAAAGGACATTAGTGTCCTCTGAGGGAGAAGGTTTTCTGGGTGTCAGCTCTAGAATGATCCCATAATCATCAAATCTGTTAAAGCATCTTTGAAAGACACTGTTAATCTCACTCTGTTACACAGATGTGGTATTTGTTGTTTTTTCCCTACTAAATACAAAAATTCTGTTTAGTTCAGCCCCCAATTACAATTACATATACGCCTAAAAAGTTTTACAGTAACCCAGAGACACATTTGTACAAAACAGTAATGCGTGAAAACCCATACTTTTCATTCAAAGCTAGCCTTCACAGAAAAACCACACACACACACACACACACACACACACACACATATGTTGTCCCTTTAGCTAGGCTCTCCATCATTCAGAGTTATGGAGGCTACATTGTACCTTCAGGAGCATCCACAGACTCATCCCTATGGACCTGTCGTACATGGTTCAGTGGCTCATTTTCAATTGTTCTTTAGACCCTCATAAATCACCCTTGAATGTAGTGTGTGTGTGCACGTGCATGTGTGTGCCTGTGTGTGTGAACCCACGTTATGATCTCTAACAGCTGTTCACATTAGTGGTGTGGACTGCATAACTTGAACTCCAACCATGCACCTGTCATGTTTCTCTTCATTTACACCCCTCACCTGAGTGTTACAGACTGACTTGTGTGAACTTTTTAATGGAGTGTTTTTTTTTTTTGATTTCTGCTATCCCCGTGCACTTTCATTTTCATCTATGCTTTTCTGTAATGTGCATTCCCATGTTGTTGACAGTTATTTTTATGTTGGCACATCTCACCAATCGGCCCACTGCCTGTCCTCTATGAACTAACTAGTTGTCTATCCTTGTCTTTGTTTTTTTTTCCCTGATTCTGTAATTTCTTTTGTGTATTTTTGTTACCACACAGTTCCATGTGTGTAGACAGTACTGCCATGGTGTTTATTTGTTTATCTTAAACAATCACATCTGTTACTCATAATGCCAGCCATGTTCACTTTTGGATGTGCAGCAGAAAATGGCCAAAGACCCCAGGAGACTCTGTAATTGTATTTGCAATGTTACCTTTAGAACATCTCGTAAGGTGAACGCAGTTATTTGAAGTTTTCTGCTCATGTCATGCTTGATCATCCTATAGTACTAGAAACATAAACAGAACTACAGAAATAAAAAAGAAATGTAATCTTCAAAGTGAGACGATAAGGGAGAGTGGCAGCCTGCAGAGTTGCACAGACTATACAAGGACAATTTGCCTGGCTTTTCCTGCCTTAATATGGAGACGCTTTGCACAGTTCCCGTCAGAGGAGAAAGACAGGCAGTGAAAATGATGCATGGTCAGGTGACTTGATGCAGCTGGTCCCGTCTATCTTCAGGTTGTTGAGGGATAATAACAAACTGTGACTGCTGCCAGCAGGCAGAGATCCTCACAGGAAATCTGCTCACTTTGTGGCAACAATGACACACAGCGTACGTTGTCGCCCTGCTGTGACGTGATGAGAAATAATGCAAAGGCTTTTGGCAGTAGTCACAGAATCATGTATTTTGTGTAAGCCTTCTTACTCAGGTTGTAAAGGATTCTCCCACCTATGGAGAGTGTCCAGGTTTTCACATGGAGAATAGAGGGGCAGACTGGGGCAATGTCAAACTGGTTGCACTGACCTAATCGTCACGGAAGGTTGCAGACAGGGTAGTCTTCAGGCAGGAGTGCATCAGCGTGCTTCCCCTAGACTGTTTTCCCAGGTCTTCCACAACAAATGCTACGCATGGCGGAATTTTGCGCGTGGAGACTGTGAGCTAAGTGATTGATTGTCAGGTTGAGATCACACTTTTAAACATTCAAAGTTAGCCATCAATCATTGTATGTCCTGCAGGGAAAGCACTGGCTGTATAGCGTGGACAGTCTTTCTCTTGCACTTAATCTCACACGCAATCTGCCTCCTATAATGTCCTGAGGTTTAACATCCACATCAATCACATATGCACATTAGAGGATGGACCTATATCCTGATAGATGTAATTTCTGATTTTTCCCATTTAACCATTCTCCTACCCTTTCTTGACTGTGTAAGCTGGGGCCATGTGTTTGCAGATATCATATAATGTAATATAACAGCAGGCGTTATCATCTTCCTTCTTTGCCATATGTTGTGCCGTGGGCATAAGCCTGTTTCAGTGTGCATTTTGTTTAGAGCACTTGACTGTAGTTTTGGTGCCGTGTTCCATAGATTCTCTGTACTGATTGATGCGATTCTTGCATATTGGTACAAGAGGTAAGTCAGGTTTGAATCTGTTCTGGGGACCAGTCTGGACATAACTTGAAAAGTCCAGTTACTGTATCTGGTCTTCATCAAACCTTTCATACCATCTCCTGTTGAGAATTACACCGGTCTGTGTCATGTTTACACTCCTCAGTGTCTGTTTATCTGGTCTGCATCCACGCTGTATGAAAGTACACAAAGCGTCATGTGACGGGAAATAAAAAGTATAACAATATGAAAGAATTAACACTTCCCCGACATCATGAATCTATATTTACTATAACTGTGTATACATATAAAACCATATAACACAGCCCTAAGTTGGCTAGAAGAAAAAAGTAAAGCATTTATAAACAAACTCTCATAACAGCAGCTTAAATCTTAAAGCATTTTCCATCACACTCGCATCACACACTTAAAAGTCTGTATATCTAGCGGTAGAAAACACTGAACACAGCAAATAGAAAAATGATTTAGAGCCCTATATATGTGAAGCCCTGAAGATTTTTATTATGGCACTGTACTTCCCCATTGATTAAATAACATTTATTTGAGCTACAGGGTAACTTGCACTAAATCTTTGTGTGAAATTACTCAGAGCACTGTGTCCACTGTGATATAAAATAAATGCTCAATGCGGGGCTGAAGAAATACTCACGGTTCACAGTATTGTTTTGATAGTGGTAAATGCCTCAAATGCATTGTCTCCATTTTATTCATTTATAGCTTTTCACAACATTCACCTTTTCTGAATTATGACTCTGATCCCTGTTTGTGTTGGGGCATAAAGATACCAGATGTTCCTCCATCTGCCCCACCTTATAATCAGTAAAAGGAGGATATTTCAGGAAAACTGTAAATGTCTCCTATAGCCCATGAACAGAAAATGGGACAGTGTGTGTGAGACTGTGCATATTTGTGCTTCTACAAGTTCGTATTTACACTATTTAACAAGACATCTAAATAATTCAAACTAGTAAATGGGAAACTAACAGTTCCTGTTGTTTAATGGATTTTGTCATGATAAGACAACAAACTGACAAATTCCACTGTCTTTGTATTTGTTTGCTTTTATGATGGGAAAGGCGGAAATTCTGAACACATGACATTTATTCAAAGAAGGTACATCAGTCCTGCTATTTTCAAAATCAAAAGTGTCATCCATAGTTGATGAAAGACTTTTTTTTTTTTTTTTTTTTTACTAAACGTACTTTTTTCTCGACACCTAGCACCGACCATCTTACTGTGAGATCATCAGTTCTCTCCATTAACCCAAAACACCAGACACATTCTGGTTGCCTCTGATCCAGTCCAGTACTGTCCATGAGCTGCTCAGGCTGAGTTTCTTCTTGGACCTCTGGCTACTCATTTGTGGTCGCTATCAGCCTCACACATGTGCAAGTGCAATATTGACTTGCCCTGAGCGCTGATAACATCTCCATTAATCCACAACCACCTAGTCTGAGAGAGGGGTGTATTGTATGAAGAGGAGAGAGAGAGAGTAGTTGCTGACACATTTCTAAAAGCACACATTTTATTTTTAATTTTACAATGCTACTAATGCCGCTCTCTAAACATGGATGGTTTGAAATGCATCAACATGAATTCAATTTTGACTTATTTTGTTACATACAAACTGTACTTGTATTGATATAGATTTTACAGATAAAAAAGCATGTAATTACTAGTGTTTTTTTTTTGTGGAAAACTGTAGTTTTAAAACCCAGCTGGCATTACTTGCTATTTGTGATTATAGATCAGCAAGCATTTCCCCATGATCAAGTTAATTAAAATTTAAACCAGACAAAAATTGTTAAATTGAGATTTCCACATTTATCAGTCTAATGTATGCAGATTGTGATCAGGAGTTTTGTTTGGGGGGGGGTTCTGTCACGACCTTGTGCCTCCACTTCATTTGAATATATATGTATATGTATATAAACAAGCCAAGTTTTGCAATACAGGGATGAAAAACTGCTGCTGTTGGCTGTACAGCAAACAGGAAAAGCTGAAGACCTCTTTCCAAAGCCGCTGTCGACGAATATTTCATGAATAATTCAGAAAGCGTAAGGACTGAAGGTGGGGAGAGAATGCCAGTTTGAGTTTTAAACATAGAGAGTATGACATCTGAGTGAACATGGACTGACTGTAGATCTTTGCTTTGACAAACACATCTCTCACTTGACTGTGCTTGTCAGCCTGGCAGGGACCCAGTTGACTTGATTTAAACATGCCAGAATCAAAGTGCGTATATAATATATTATCTCCAGATCTATACCTTTCTGACCTTGATTTTTGAATAATTCAATATTCAACTTAAGCCATTTTTGTTAAGATTAGTAAAGTTACAGAGCTCAACGAGTTGAGCCTGCAGCAGTGGTGCTTTCATCAGCAACATTTATATAAAATCAGGATTATGTGTCACTGTATAAACCTGCAGGGCAATGAAGCCAAAGACTGGAAGTTCAGTCTTTCCACGTGTAAAACATTTGTCTCCATGCAAGTCTTTTTGGCAAATAATAAAATAGGCATATGAAAGCAAACTTTACGGCGTATACTACAGCCTGTGGTTTTATTCATTGAAGCCTGTGGTGTTTCAAACACTGATGATTACTGATCGCATTCTGCTTACATCTATAAAAGTTACTTTTTAGGTTTTATTGGAGTGTCTAAAAAAATCTGAATTACTTTACAGCCAGTAAATACAGTAAATAGCCAGTAAATGCTACAGCTATGCAGAGCAACTGTAAAACTTCAAGAGAAAAGGAGCGCCATAAAACAACTGTATATTATAACATTCTGTGTATAATAACATTTTTGGAGGCGGCAACATAAAGCTTTTGCCAAGAGCATAAAATGGGATATATAAATCAGCAAACAAGTCAAAGTTGATAAAATTCATGAAAACAGGCTCCTGAAAATGACTTTGAAGATGATTAGCCAGATTTATAAGTGTCTTTCAGATGCATGGCTCTGACCTCAAGAGCTTTGTCTGTTCTTTTACTTCAGTCTAGTGTTGGACGGTCTTGAAAGTGGCAAACTGGGAGATCAGAGTGAAAAGAATCAGAAATAATTCACGGCTTATACTTACACTCAACGATTCAGATTTACTGCAATCTAAATCTGCAACCATAACGCTCACATTGTTACTTTACTGTCGCTTAATTTCAATTATTCATACTATACTACTTCCACACCACAGCAATAAGATAGCTGATGTAGGATTCACTCCATGATGTGTCAATATTTTGCAGCTCATAAAAAAAATTGATTGCTTGGTGATTGATTGCGAATTGATTATGCTCTGTCAGTGGTCCACAGAGAGGGCGAGGTGTTTAGCAGATGTCTAGTAGTACCTAATAGTGTATTGTTATGTGTCAGTATGTTTGAAATCACTCGTGGTTATATTAGATGGATGAATATTATTATAATAATTAATATTATCTGCTTTGTGATTATTGTAAAAGTTCTTGGGACTCATTTCCCCATGATCAGAAATTTGCTCCGACAGTTAGGTAGACAATTCAGTTGGAAATGTTGCAGTCGTGGGGAAATGAGGCAGAAAAGCAGTGGAGCAGCTTCATCATACCAGGCCCACATTGTGCACTGCAGTAAAAGTGGTTATTATAATAATAGCTGTAAAATTAGTTTTGCAGTCTGTCGCACTGCTATGATTTAACCTTAACGTTACCCACATCATTCATGTGTTGCTGTAGTTATGGCTGTTACAAAGTTACTTGTGCTCCACTTGGACCTTAAAAACAGCTTTGATGTTTTCAGGCAGCTTTTCCATCCCCACCTTCTTTCATCTCCTCTCGCCTTCTCTTTGTCAAGTAATAAGAATAGGACTGATTGAAAGCCCACTACAGTTCACAACATGCATCATACGGGCTCAGCAGTCATGCAGATAGTATCTACATATATTTGCAAAATCACACATTATCATTGCCTCTAGGAATCATGAGCGGAGTCAATTACAGCACGATTAATCTGTTGTAATCTGCTTAACAACAGGAGAGCGGTGTCAACAGCTTTCTTGTGTAAATGTTATGTCACTGTTGGTGCATGTTAATGTTTATGCTCTGGTGTTGAAGGATCTTAGCTCGCTTGTTGCTTATGGTTGTCACAGAATGCGTTTTTTCATCTCAAAAGAAGCTCAGTTGAACTGTTCTTTCTCTTTAAGGACACACAAGCCGCCATTGATCATCTTTATATTGACTTTAACTTAGGAGGAAATGTCTGCAGCAGAAAGTTGAGTTAAAGTTAAAATGAACTTTCAGGAACAGGGTCCCCTCTTCTAAGAGCGTCATCAATTATGGAGGTAGCTGGTGTGGTTTCTCGATACAGCAGGCGTTCAAGCAGCAGGGGCTTAGGAGACAGCTTCCCCACTGTCCCATAATCCACTGTTGCCATTATTTAAAACGATGACATTTAGCAACACCAAAACATCAGCACAAGTCATTATTATTCAGTAAATACAGCCTGCTGTACCAAAGCTGTTTGCTATAGCACATGGGAATGTTGTTAGATTGTTAGACACGTTAAGATTCTCAACAATAAGACATTTTATATTCATTCAAGGATGCAACCCGGCAATATCAACAATTGAGCCCCTGGGCATGTGTATGTCATTGTGCAGAAATATATATACTTGACAGCATTGTCTTGTATTACCCAAGGAATAATTTTCTTTCTTTTAGTCATGATGAGGTAGTATAAACGTTTGAGACATCTAATTTAATATTATAAAACCCCCGGGATCTGTTATATCATCATAGGAGATGTCAAAGAATTGCTTTGTTATGAAACTGTGTCATGATAAATGAGACAACCGAAGGAATTAATGGGATGTGGTTCCAATCTAATATAAGCAAAATTAAGTATTCTAGTTGTATCGCTTAATTCTACTGTGTAAAACGATTTCCTGTCCTTACCCTTTTCCTTTCATTTTATCTTGGAAAGTTTGGCTTCACAAATATTCACAGGGAGTGAGAAGACAGGAGACAGTGCTATTTTTCTTAAGTTGCAGAGTTTTCTTGCTGTGGAGGTCCCTGCATCAGCTCCCCACCCACTGCGCGAGCACTGCAGCACTTCCCCTGTTAGGTGGTACATTCTGTCGCCTGTGTGAACCTCCTGATCAAAGCGTCGACAGAGTAAGGCTCAGCGCAGCCCAGCCGGATTCTCTCCCCACTGCTATAACAAGGCTCAGCGTTTGAGGAAATGACTTTGCAGTCGTGGTTATTCTTTAACAAGTCAACAAATTGAATCATGATAAAACGAATAATGAACTTTTTTTTTCAGTTACACATACTACACCCTGTACACATGCATGTGTATATGCTGAGAATATGTAGTGTCAGTTCAACCTCTATGTATTTAAAACTGTAACAGTATAGATCATTTGTCTTAATGTGAGCTAAAGAGGCGTACACAGACATTATTACTCTGCTGAAGATGGCGTAAAAACATACTGAAACATATTAATGAACTGATTGAAACTAGTTGGGTGGTGGATTCCATTGTAAATCTTTGAGAATCGATGCTTTGTTAAAGCCTAGTTACGTGTTGTGCACGTCGGTACTGTTTAGGGAGCCCCAGAGCTCTGTATTGAGTTCACTTTGACGCTGAAGATTCAGCTTAGCACAAATAAAGACAATTGGCAGGGGAAACTCATTAAACAGGACTACTAATAAGTCTGATGAAAGAGAGCTGTGCTGTATATCACAGAAGTGCGTCTGTTGTTGTGGATTTTGAGAGCTTCATAAATCAGTGTGGTCCATAAACGCTGGATTGTTATGTCATCAGGTTGAGACAGCTCCTTTGAGAAACTGCCAGTGTTTGTTAAAATGATTGACGGAAACCTGCTTTTTCCTTTCATTCAGGATTTTTACCCAAATATTTATGTGAGAGAACATACTAAATATAACTCGATGAGGCCATGAGAAAAAACATAAGTCTTATCCCTTTGAGCAAATCATAAAAGTGATTGTGCTGTTTCAGTCTTGTCTTTCCCAAATGTGTTTAACTTCAGTTAAACATCCCTCAAATCTTTTTTGTGAGACCTTTTTTGAGCTTTTTATTGGTTTTTAGCTTTTTAGCTTTTCATTCTTGATGTTGGGGAGGGTAGTCGTCATTAGCTCTCACCTTATCTACTCTTTATTTTACCCCTGCGAGGCGCTTCGTCGCTGGGATTTGGATGATAATGATTGGTGCAGCAGTGTAAGCTTAATGGCTTCTCTTTATCTTCAAAGGCTTTGATTCTACATTGTTGTTGCTTAGCTGACAATTAGGGGGTAAAGGCCTCACTGGTGATGGGTTTCTGTGAGTGTTTTTTTAAAGGTATACTGCTGAGCCGGAGTCCTGATTATAAAATACATACACACACACACACGCGCGCACACACACACACACACACATGTATATATGAATCTACACTTGTCATTTAAAATGAATGATCAAACAAAAAGGAAAAAGGTAAAAATGTAGTTCTAATTGTAGACCTATTGTGAAGCATAGGTAGCTGAAGGAAATAAAGTGCCACTTAATTTCTTTGACTGGTACTTGTCATGTCCTAACAGATGCTAATTGACTTTGATATCCTTGGTCCGTGCTTACCGCAGCTCGTGCTTGTATAATGTGCATCAGGACTGTACCTTAATCTAGCAAATTAGTTTTTCTGTTCACAGTTCAGCATGTTCTGAAGGACTAGACTTAATGAATGTCTAGCTGCAGTAGTGATATGCGTCCTTTGCAGCCATAGTGGTTGCTCTGTGCAGTAGGGAGAGGAAAAGTAAAGTACTTCAGTACTTCCAGAGAATTCGCAAAATTTTGCCGTCTTGATGTTGCTTATGTGCGTGCTATTTTCCAAAGCTGCAAATGATAAAAGAGATCTCTGCACACTTAGATACAGTGCTTTGAAAACTCACAAGAAAAGACAAAAGTGTGCGGCGGTCTTTTATCATAGTCTCATCAGTCTTCCAGCACCTCAACAGAGGACTGGCTGTGTGTGTGTGTGCGTGTGTGTGCGTGTGTGTCATGAATTGTAAAAGAAATCTCCACGCACTTAGATAGTCAGGACTCACTGAAGCTTCCAGCATCTTAGCAGCAAACTGGCTGGGTAAAACAGTGGTCTTCCTGTGGACCACGGTGGCCATTAGAGGTGTTTCTTTAGCAGTTTAATGTGCAACCAGCTGTCTCCTGAGAGCAGTACTGGTATAATATAATAGTGATATACTGTATGTATTTATTAATCTGATAGGCCTATAATTAGAGAGGTCTACAGCCGTGTTTGCGACATTGTATGTTAATTCAAAAACCTGACTGTGATTAGAATATTTTGTGACGTTCCGTTAACGGAACAAAAAAAAATAGATGCACAACATTACCTTGACTGAAAAAACATTTTTAACATTCACTTTTAATTACATCAGATGTTGTTTAAAACTGATCGGTCGTGGCGATTTAGCAGCAAACCATGGCTGCTGTGTCTTCAATAATGTTAATCGAACACATCAACTGTTATTGCTAAAGAAAAAAACTGACCAGTGCAAACATCCCCACTCACCACTGACTGAAATGCATTCCTGCATGTCATCAGTACATGTACATTAAAAAAAATATCGGCTGAGATGGAAACGATGAGCTCTGCTGGTGCACCAGCATGCGAGAGGATTCCAGTTGCTTTTCTGCGGTGCTGTGTGTGGGGAAGTGGCAGGGTGTGATGTGTTCTACATGAACATGATGATTGTGATGATGGTGGAGCTGACAGTGATATGAATTATTCGGCACACACTCACACATGCCCTTTCTCTGAGTTTGTTCAAGCGTGTATGTGCCTTTTTTTCCCTTTTGCTTGACTTTCTTCTCTTTGCACTGCTGTGTTAAGCTGTATTGTAGTGTTGGTACATCCCGAGTGCTTGTGTCAAGGACCCTCTCACGCACTGCCTCAGTCCTCTGAGCCATGCAAATAATTGTGTTCCAGACTGATGTCCCATACATTTTTCATAGCGGAGCCTGAATGGCTGCCCCATCTCCCTCCTCTTTACCACCGTACTGTATCTTTCACCCCCTCTACCTCCACCTCATCCTCAACCCTTCACATGCACATTTGCAGCCTCTATCATTGAAATCAATGGAATTGATTCTCCTGGGGTTAATGGATTTTGCTGCCAAGGTGAGGAGGATGCACTTTAATCATGGCAGATCTTAAATATTTTATCAGGGAGAGCAAAAGGTTCGAAGCAGGGGCTGGCAATGTGGAGGAAGAAATGATAGGATCGGGTGTACTATGCACCTCAACGTGCTCGTCTGTGGACCACATATTGCACACTTAAAAGAAAAGTTGCAAAAATGTGAAAGGGAGAGAATAGCATATGGTTCTCTAGTGTTTGTCCACAAACCAGGTAATGCCTTTCATGATTGTGAAGAGGACATTATTATTATTGGCATGGGTTAGCATACTGATCATAGTTCCTAATGGATTATTGTAATGTGAATGTAAAGTTTGAGAAGTCATCTCAACGTGGCAAAATTTTGGTTTTGTTCACATGTAATAATTAATTTCACATTTCACATCTTGGTGTCATTTTTTTTATCTTGTGTGACTCTTCGGCTTTCTATATACTGTTGTAACACATGGTGTCACCAGCACCATTTATTTCCACACACCAGAAGTTAGTTTTGCTGTTAATGCAAATCAGACAAGACTTTTTATTTTGTAATATTGCAGTTCTATACTGCATTAATAATATTATTAGATTAATTATTAATAATAATTAGACTCAGTTATAAGTTAACTTGCTCCAGTGTCTCTCTGTAGAGCAGCGTGAAGACCTTTTTCCATGCTGTCGTTTTTTTGTGACACACACCCAAAAAATCCACACACAATCAAACATCCATCAAATATTTCGCCATCCTCTGCAGACAGGTGGAATCTGGCATAAACATGGAGGATCCAATTTTCACTGCGAGCAGCAAACGTACAGTTCTCAGCCAGCAGGCAGAACAGGACTTAACTCAAGCCCTGCTCTTTACACCAGAAGCATAGTAGAGCAGGCTGTGCTGCCATCCACACAATCATGCAGGGTAATCAGAAATGGCATCTAAAAATCCGCACAACAAATCAAATGGCCTGGTTCCGAACACCACAGTTATGACATCGTTGTGATGACAGAATTACTCCATATTTTTGTCATTTGGCCCACATCCCTGCCAAAGTGTCAGAGGCGGCCTTGTTTGCCTGTATGAATGTAACAGAACTGTTACATTCGCTCAATGTGTGTACGAGACATACTGTAGCAATGGAACATTGTGCAGAATAACAGTGAAGTAAAAGCATTTAAGACACTTTTCTTTTGTGTTTTGTTTAATATTGAAATTGTTGAAAGACCTAACTATGGCATTGTTTTGTTTTTGGTATTTATGCATTCTCAGAGCTGGTTTTGCTAAAGAAGCAGGTGTTGAAAATGTGAGCAAAACTGTGAGATACAATAACTGTTCTTAAGGGCTCTTTTTGAGGTCTGCCTAGAAATTAGTTTATACTGCGCCTTCTATTTTCTATGTGACTGTAATCTGTGTCAAACTGTGTATTTTTACTACATTATATGTATCATAATTTAAATCATACCATGGACATGATATTTTGTGACATCAATAAATCACAAATGAGGGATAAACTATCCACCTCTGCCTGAAACATTAGATTTCACACAGGCATCTGGTGGAATGGTCTTTTAATTATGTCTGAGTAAGATGTGCGTAAAACTGAACTGAACTCGACAATCTTCTGGGTTGATTTATGAAAAACCCACATAGACCTGGCTCTTATTATCGGGTTTGACTGATCGTGATTAAAACATATTTGCAAAGTTTGAGAATGCGATTTGGCGAGAGTTCCACTTTAACATGATGATCGCGATGATGGCGAAGGGCACCTTGTTTCGTCTGGCCAGATATGTACCTGCTCCCATCGTTCAATTTGTGAACACAATCTTGGTGCAACTAGAATCTGAATTATTGACAGTCTAGCTAATTATGATGTCACTGACTGCCAGCCTGGTGGAATTTTTCTTAAATGAACAAGGTAGGGGAAAAAAATAAACCAAACACAGTTATGCAAAAGGATATATTCACATTAAATTAGATAACATACTTTCACAACGTTTGTCACGGCTGTAATTTAACTCTAATTCATAACACAATTATACTCGAAACCATCCTTTAATTATACTGTGTACTGGTGCAAATGCACCTGCTTTTCTCCTCCTGATCAGCCATCCACAATTAACGCTGCATAATGTAAGTTCTATTATTCCCGCAGTTCTTCCTAAACTGCACATGAATAAACAACCTCTCGCTCCAAATTCTATGTTATATTATATTGCTGATGACCCAATCAGAATTTCCACCATATAGTGCTTCTTCCATTATTTAGGCAATTGTGAAGGATATTTCACAGATTTTGTCCAGTGTGTCAGGTTTCTTCCTCCACCAGTGAAGAGAGGACATTTGATTTGGATTGCTGCTGCAGCCACTGACAGTTTTGGTGATGTGATAGATGGTCAGTCATGGACAATAAGAACAAGTGAGACCTTCAAATGGTTGCCACCTTGTTAGCTTGTATAGATTTTGTTCTTCAACCTTAAATGGCTTTGGAAACAATGTGGAATTCATGTTGTTATGCCAAAGCCAGGCGGTATGTGTGTGTGTTTATTTATTTTTTTAGCTTGTTAATGAATTTGATTGTTTTCGTTTCTTTAGATTAATAAAGTACCTCTGATTCTGATTTTGATTCTGATATATTTCTATCCATGTATGTTTTGGATGTTTTGGTCTGCTGTCTCTACTGGAGACCAAACAATGCTGCTGTAATATTAAAGCCAGGGTTCACATTACTCTCTGGCAACATTACCCAGGCAACTCCGTAGCCTCTTTTAGGGCCAAAGAGGAAACAGCATTAAAATCTGTTGAGCAGGAACCCTAATATATGCTGTCAGAGAATGACAGCAGATATCCAGAGCAAGATTAGGAGGCGACTTCTCTCTGCTGTCGCTGTGTCCTACCCTCAGCACCAGCCTGGCATGAGCCAAAAGCTGGTTGATCCCACGTGAACAGGCATCATACGTTTAAACAAACTTTAAAAAAAACACACATAGAGTGCTCTGACACATTTTTATGCGTTTATCCCTCTGTGTTTGTGAATGTTTGGAAAATATCCTGCTGGCCTGGTATGTGGTATTTAAGCATCACCGCCATGCCTCAGATGCTGAATGACAGGTATGAAGTGAAAAAAAGAAACCCATGATGTTTTGACCAATACTTCTTCTCCACCCCCTGTCCTCTCTTCCTTCTCTTCCTGCCTGTCCTGCTGGAGGCCCAACCGTTTTCAAAAATAACATCCCAACGTAGCTCATTGTTTTGACACATAACATTGAAAGACTGTAGTTTTGTTAATATATACTATTAAGTATATAATTAAGGTAATTATATTAACTATTGTATTTGGAATTAATCTGCATCTTTGTATTGTCTTGTATAGTCCTATTGTGATTTAGGTCTACATTCTCACAGAGGAATGCTGGTTGTGGTTAAAGTAACACTGCACAATACTATGATGGTATACAGTATATGTTGTGTTGCATGCAATTTATACTCTGAAGGATCAATGCGAAAGCTCCTTATGTCCGTATATCTTGGTTTAGGTAGACAAAATTGAACTGATGGGCTGATCTCGAGTGTCCAGCTAAAAGACTTAAACCTTGAAACCTAAACATGGGAGAATGGTCGGAAGGCTCCCCTGCATCGACAACAAGGTATTTCAGAACACACCACTGGAAATGCTCTACGCTTATGAAATAAATTCTAATTTCTGTGTCTGCTTTGGACAGAGCAAAGGGAAATGTTGCTCGCTTGTGTTATCACCGTCTCTGACAGACCTGTGAAGTGGACACAACAGAAGAGTCATAAAAAATGCATCAGTATGGCTCTGATGTAGCTTGTGTTCACTCTAGGCCCGACTTGGCTTGTGTGCGTCCCTACTGTCAAGTTAAACATTTTAAGTTGATATTGAATATTTCTTCAGAACTAAAACCTCAGCCCAGTGCTAATAATACTGGCTTTTATGTAGGTTTTTCCTCAACACAAATAATGTAGAGCCAGAGTTGGTGAAGCAGGGCATCAAACCTGATGATTGTGGCTTTTTTATCTGTATGAGTGAACACAAAGGTAGAATAAAGGCAGCTCAAGCACAGATAACACCTGACTGACTGTTGAGAGAGTTGTGTAGCACCTTAACGGTACACAATCAATATTGAACTTGAACCTGACAAATAAGGGAAAAAAATATTAATAAATTGCCAGAGAATCAATGTTGGGTAATGAACATACTTGTACTCCTTTTAGTGAAAATGATACACAGATGTTAGCACAGCAGTGTTTGTGTGCGTCTCTGGCAACTAAGTAATTCAGAAATAGAAGAGAATAGAAGAAGAACCTAATTTATATCTATCCTGTTCTCTTTACATTGCTGGTCCTCTTTGGAAGATTGAATGCCCAAAGCTATTTTGCTTCCACTGTGTCAGAGCCACTGGTAACATAGCTGTTGTTTGCTTTCCTCTCTTTCCTCTTTGTCACAGAGGCTGTTGTTTTCCCGCAGAACCTCTTTTGCAGCACCTTTGCTGCAAAGGCGCATTTCGGTGTTTATTTGTAATCAAACAGTAACTGGTGAATGGCAGTTACCTTGATATCGGTATGCTGAGTGCGATGAAAGAGTGACTCCCATTATCACTGCTCTTCTCAGTATGGATCAAGAGATGGTATTTTTAGATTGTACGTTTAAGGCCAAATCAGTGTGTTCTAAAGGAAACACAAGAATGGACTGCTTAAGGGAATATCTTTGGAAGACATCCTTTTGACTTGATTTGACTTGAGGTTCATCACAATGACCAGTAGCTTTTTTACACTGTACATATTGGCTATTTAGTGTTGCTTCAAGAAATACTTAAAAACATGCGGGCAACAACAACAAGCAACTAGGTGGACATTGGAATTCCTTTTATAGAACACTGGAATTCCACAGCTGGGATCTCAGCAGTGGTGCAGTAAAGAGGGATGCTGTAACCTGACATGACAACACATGATGAGAAATCAATAGCCTCATCTCTCCACATTCTCTGCAAGGAGGAGTGAGAAAGAAAAAAGAGAGGGCTGGGGGATGGGTGTCTGTTCCTTTTAATGGGAAGACTATTCATTGGGACCTTGACAGACATGGATAGTTGGTCTCGTTGGACAAGATGACACCAATGAATACAGATAATGTAGAGACTGGAAAAAAATCCATATATACATACATACTGTGCATTCGTTTTCTTAGCACAAGCTAGACTGTGTGGCCTGTCACCAAATGTGTTCACAGTCTTCTTTTTTTGTTTTGTAAAGAAAGGGCACACAGCAGGGGTAGTTGTGTGGAGGATCATAATATTTCCATGTTCTAACTATTGTCTTTGTGTTTTCCAAATGCCACATGCTGATTTAACACTAAAAATATTTAGGAAAAAAACAACAGAACAAGCTTCAACTGTATGTAATATTGTGCATTTAAATCAAGAAATATGTAATTTCTTTTGCAATTAAGGGGCTGATTTTACTAAATGATTTGCCTTGCTCATTTTGACCACAGTGTGTATTTACAACATGGGAATGGGATGTCTCCTGCTGTGGCCTTTACTGCAGCTACAGCTGTGAAACCCCAGTCAAGGCAACATGTGCCTCAGACACCACTCTGAATCAAGCCATTGGCTTTTCTCAGGTTAATACAATGGAGGAGTGTATCACAAATTTTAATGGGCCTCAAGTGCTGTTGGAATGGGTAAATGTGAGAATCTGTTATCCAGGCTTTGGGACTGAATAGCTAAAAAGGGCATGTTTATTTTCTTCTCCTCTCCTCACCGTACTCGTACTATTCTCCATCACTAGTGCATTGTCTATTGATTTTCTCTAGTCCCCACTATCTTTCAGGCTTTAATAAGACAACACAAGTCGCCCTTTAAAAGAAATGTATTAGGATGTTAATGGATCGCACTACAGACCTGCTTACCTCTGTGGTGTATTGTGACTTTTTGTGCACGCTCAGACGACTTGTGTTTATATCTACGTATGTGCCGCCGCATTTTCATTAAAACCAAAGAAGAAAACATTTATCTTGATGGTTTTAGGGAGTCAAGGAGGTGGAAAACAAGGAGAATGTGGCAATAGAGGGATAAAGGGATAAGGATGGAGGGAGGAGGAGAAAGTGAAGAAGAGACCACTTTGTGCAGAGTGGATTCATCTTCTTTCTTATTGCTCCTGCAGGGACCAATTTATCTTCATTGAAGTTTTTGGCACCAACACCAACCAAGACCAATTGCCTCAAGAAAGCACATGAACTCAACATGGCTCTTTAGCCCATGTGGCATGTACCTAGAGTTTCACATGTATTTTTTTTTAAACGGCAGAAATAATCTGTCACTCTAACAAGTAGATGAAAATAGGTTTATTTTGTGTTATGTTGAATTTATACTAATAACATACAACTAAATAAGATTAGCTTGCAGGAACAGGAAAGCAGTTAGTTCACAACACTTTCATGGATGGTTTGTATTTTGGGGGTATTATTTATTACTTGCAGTAATAATAAATTACAATACATAAAATATACAGTATCTTAAGTAAAGACTAGTCGCCATATTTTGAGCCTAGACACAAGAGGAAGACACTTTTGTTTCACCTTGCAACTTTTGTTTGCTTTACCTATACTAACAATTTATATGCACATGCAGATTATGCAGTACATTTTTGGGTCGTATAGCAGAGGGATTATTAAAAATGTCAGTGTGTGCGACAGGTCTTAGTTTCCCATATTACATTTTGTAGGTATATAACCCTTCCCTTATTTCCTCAACGAGCTTTAGGCTTGGGTCTGGTCTATCATTTTATTGAACTTTAGCTTGAACCACAACACCCTCACCATTCAGCAGGGTATAAATTAACATTGGTTTTAGATATGGTCTCACTGTATCATAATGGCCTTGGTGGCCAAATAACTAACAATAACCTTCACAGTATGGTTGGAGAGATGGTGGGGGTGACAAATTAAGACACGGGGGTATCGAGCTTCATTATATTGCCTTTGTACCTCTTCATTAAAACACACGTCTCGCTAAAACAACATTTTATGGTTTCCTCTTCTTAGCATGTGGAGATTCCCACTCCAGATATACAAAGCAATGCAGATGCAGGTTATATCAATAAGTCAGCTGATTGTAATCATCAAATAGCTTAGTCACAATTAAATATATTTGCCCACTTGATTTCATTACCTGAATTCTGCGCATCCCCCTGTATTGATACCGGTGCATTTAAGACAATAATTTATACCACGATGTATGCTACCAACCCTAAATGGACATTAAGTTTGCTATTGTTGTTGTATGGACTGGCACAGGTTGAGTTTAAAAAAAACAAAAACAAGTACACACAGAGAAGTAATGCAGAAGAAACCATTATTAGGAATTTACAGAATATATATTATATAGCTTGACAATTATAAGTGACAAATAACAAGTAAATCAAGGAATAAACAACAAATACTAAAAAATATATAGAAATGTGTGTTTAAGTGCAGCCACAGTTGGAAAAAAACAGTACAGTATAAAAAAGTGAAACAATACCTGTTGATGGAACTCAGGGTTATACTTAACATCACACATTAAATGTGTTCTCCATTCACTTGCCCGCCTCCTCCGCCTCTCCTCTATATATAACTTTAGAAAAAAAAAACACACACGCTGCATGATCCTGGCGTTATTGTACGGAGCTGTACAGTCAGATGCCTGATAATGGTTTTGCTGCTAGGAAGAGGAAAATGGTAAGGAGAGGTGAAGCGGTGAGAGGATGCTGGAGAAAGGGAGGGAGACAGATGTCAGAAATCAGAGGGACCCCTGCTGCCATGTCTGGATGCAGCAGTGGCTGCGCAGTGAGGAGAGAACAGGAGGGAGCGAGTGGGCACAGAGTTCTGTCTCTCTGACTGTGTTGCGCTGTGCGGTCGGGTTTAGGTGCCCCACTGACAACCCAAGATTGATGGATATAGCTGTGTATCGCACGTAACATCAATTCTGTCCGGCTTTCTCTTTCGCTGAGCCTTACTTTCTCATCAGTCCTCGCTTCCCCTCTCTTTACTGCTCTCTCTCTCCCTCTCTCTCGCTCTCTCTCTCTGTTTCTCTTTCCTCCCCACCTCTGTCTCGGGTCCCTCGTGGTCCCTCTCGCCCATATTAGTTTCCAAAAGGCATCTGTAATGCTGCAAGAGAGCGAGCTGTGAGGCAGCAGGGGAAAAAAAGCGAGGCAGGCGGATAGCTACCTCTGTGACAGCTTTTCTGCTTGGCGGGCTTTGTTTGTGTGTGAGAGTGTGTGTGAGCCGGGGACCTGGACTGGACTGTGGTGTTTCGTGGAGGAGGTGGGAGAGAAGGTGGGAGAAGTGAGAGGCAAGGTGGACAGATGGAGGACAGCACCCAGCACCTGGGACACTGCATGGTTGACATGAAGGAAGTGAGTGCCAACCCTGAAGGACACACTGCCGGTGAGCTGCACTGTCTGTCTTGTTCTCTGCACCCTGCGCGTCTCGCATGTCCTTCCTCATACAGTTTGACTGTGAAACACCTTGGGTGCAGTCATTGCCGGTGATGTCTAGTTTTAGATTAATTTCATCCTCAATTTGTGTTTGCAGTGTCTCTCTCTAACACACACACGCACAGACAGAATGCGTGAGTTGGAGAAAGACGGAGAGAGAGAGAGAGAGAGAGGGAGGGGGAGAGAGAAGGGTGGAGGTACCAGCGAGAGAGAGAGGGAGAGAGAAGGGTGGAGGTACCAGCGAGAGAGAGAGGGAGAGAGAAACAATTTCAAAAGATCAATAATCAGCTAACTGAATTTGCTGTCTTATTTGGAGAACCCTCGCCACTCAGTCATATTGTTGTCATTATTACAAAGGACCAGAAATTGTACCTTCCATTAACATAAATTGTACCCATGTTTTAGATGGAAATCATTTCATATATTTAAAAGCAATAACATAATGTAATGTATTAGTCTGACTAGCCATTTGAGTGCTAATGTTTTCTGGAGCAACATCATGTCTTAATAGTCAGTCGTCTCAAATAATTATATAGAGAATTAAATTCAGAACTTGTTGGCTGCCTTTCCTCAGGCATCCAATTATGCATTATTAAGTCAATCACAAATTGTTGGTCTTAGAATGTAATAAAATATGTCAGGCTAAGTCTGCCCTCGTGGGTTTGGTTCAGGCTGTGTTTAATTGAGCAGCTCAGTGCAGAGCAGTTTGAACATACTGTTAGTTGCCATGCAGGGTCTGCAAATGCTCACGTCTATTTGTGTCAAGTAGGTATGCGCCTGTGTGTGTGCGTGTGTGTGTCAGTTGTTTTCCTACTGCTGTTATATTCCATATCCCCTGAATATATTGTCACTAACGAGCACTGACAGAGGCAAACTAGATGTCTCAGTGCCCATCACAACAGGAGAATGCTAAAGAGATTAGCCACATGAGTGATGCCTCAAAGCCCGCTCTCCAAGTTTACTACCTTTGCTTACCAAAAGGACACACACACACACTGCATGCAGCATCGCTAAGCATTTCCTTTGGCATGCAAGCTCAATACCATCATGCTCATGATACAGCCATACAAAGAGGACTGAAAGCGCAATTCATGATGCCTTGTTTTTTGCCTTCAAAGATACACACATGAACAGTTGTAAGCATGCATCTATAAACCTGCATAACATGTTAGGAACCGATCATGAGTGTGGCAGTATCGCAATAATGACAAACAACTGACTGTACCACTTTTTTGTTTCGCTAAACATCCTGGGAGAAAAAGAAGGAAATAGCAAAGCACATAATTACTATGTTTGACACAAAAGACAGGTTGACAGTCCCGTATTATTAGTGGCAAGGTGAAATAGTTTATCTCCTCCTCCATGACGGAAGAGAAAAGTTGGACCTGACCGGGTGCCTCTCTGTACTTATTAGTGTGTGTCTGGATTTTACAAACGCAAGAGGTAAAATAATCTTTTTATCTGTTCATATCACAAATTCCATATAGGCATTAATATGACATCAGAACGCCATCCCCCATGGATGCAACAGTCAAGAACAGCAGTCAGTACATCCAGCTGACTCACAAGACTCAATCAGTCTTAGTAATGCGACAATAACTCACTCTCCCATTCGGCACCACTTGTCCTAATGGGTTGCCTGTTTTTTTTTCAGTCCTTAATCGAGTCAGAGTTGTGTTATCCTGGCCGATGACTGGCGATTTGAACTCCAGAAAAGTGAGGAAACAAAAAAGACAGCAATTAGTGTTGGCTGTGAATGATGAGAATGTGTACATTTGGTCATGTTTTCACGAGGTTTATTGACAGAGAGCCGGTGATATTCTTGAAATATTGGCTCCGGTTGCAGAGCCACCTGTATCAGTGAAATTTAACCTCCAAATCCAGCGTAAATGATATTCCAAATTATAAACAGGCTTTTACATGTAATATCTATTCATGAGGAGGATAAGCAGCAGTGATTAGGAATGCGTACTGTGTGCTTTGTGAGAGGGTTTATAAAAGCTCTTTTTGGAAATTGCCTGATTTTTCTTAGTTGAGCAGGAACCATGCGATGTGGACCAAAGCTGTATCTTGAAGCTTTTACACAATTATTCTTTGCAAAGTCAGGGATAAGCAGCAATCCCATGTGGAATCTGTTTACGTACACCCGCAGCCCCCCCTCCACCCTCACCCCCACCCCCATGTACACAGACTTTTCTTCCTTTCACAGTATCTGCTTGAAGATAGAAGTGAGTGTTGATGACGCCGCACGGTGAGTGAGGAAGCAGGGCAATGAAAAGAGAAGAGGGTTAAATGATCATCTGTGAGACAGACAATTTAAGTCCCTGTACATTAATTACCTTTGTCATTCCAGAGAAATCACCGAGTCTGCTCACATGCTAATAAATTACCCTCTCCCTCCCCGCAGCATGCCTTTTTCCCCACTGATACCACCCGCAGACTGGGAGGTGATAGATTGGAGGTACAGTGGGGCTGTGCCGTTATTTCTAGAGCCTGATGAAACTGCAGCATTCGGCGGGCACACCTCATTTGCTTTGGGCCCCTCTGGGAGTTACATCTGCATGTGCCGCTTGCTGCCTGCGCCTTGCTGAGCTTATTACCATTTTCATAATGCCAGCGGATATCGATTATAAATACCACACCTGTGCCACTTTTCTCCACACACTTATCTGCACATCGGAGCTGGATCATTGGTGGGCTTCTCTTTCTAAAGGAGATGTGATTCAGATGGACAGTGCAGGTGGTTAACCTCTTCTCACATAACGGGTAATTAGTGTAATTCTACTTTCTGCATCTGTTTTGGGTCGGCCTGATTCTTACCAAGGGTTAATGACATGTGGATTTAGTGTTCAGAAATAAAATAGTGTCACTGTGTACATAACAGGTGTTCTGACCTTAGGTTGTGTATGCATAATTTGTAAATTGTAAATACTCACTGAACAAACATTTCCGGTCTAAAGTAAAAGTGCCTCCTAATTATTATAGTCTTTCTAAAAATCTGAGCATCTTTGCACAATCCCTTCATGACCACTTGATCTTCTACCTACAATGTGTGCTCTAAAATTCAAGCATCTTTTGTCTTCAGTGCTACTTCACCGGTTGACATTCCCTAATGATAATGTGACACCAGAGACAGGACCCAACAGCTGGCACTGTTTCAGCCCACCTAGCTGAAGGGCTCTTTGTTGCCACCAAACAACATGTCATTCGGGCTTATTAAAGTTTCATCAGCACTCACAACCAAGCCGTCGCGGTGACAACATGAGGAGACATGACCCTCAAGAAATGGAATAATGATGAGAGTAATGTGAAAAGCAGATAGCGATTCAGACACTTTATTTACATATGTAATTGGCCTATTTGTGTAACCAAGGGTGTGTTTACGTGTCAACATACTTCAGCTATATGCATCTGATTATTTAGTCCTTTACTGTACTTGTATGCACACTGCATATTGCACTAAGTTTGCATAAGCCCACTTATTCAAATGAAGCCCATCTTGACAAGAATAGAGCTCAATCCACTGACACTTTAGAATACACTATTAAATTAGACGTACTTCACAAATTTGTCAATACATTTGAAATTTAGCCGATTTGGAAATGCACTGAGAGTTGCTTTTGTCTCTTTTTCAACAGTTCAAAGAATAAAAGAAACATAATTTATTTAAAGGGATAACCCATCCTAAACATAATTCACAATATGGCTGCGATTGACAGTAATACATTAGTCCTACACGATGAAAAAAAGTATTCATCTGTGAACACCTTTAAAAAATGACAGTCGAACACGATACTTTAATATTACTTACTATTGAGTAAGGGATATTTTCTGTATTTTAATTTTTATCATAATACCCATGATATAAAGCTACTATAGAGTTTTCCCATATTTTTTACTTTCATACAAGAGTTACTGTTATTTAGTTATTTTCTGTTCATTTGATTTTTGAGATTCCCCACATGGATGTGTCCTCAATATTTTCTTCAATAATGGTTTCTTGGCAGGTTTGTTTTGTCTTAACAGATGGTCAGTAGTTGATGGTTTAAGCTCGGAATAGTCAGGAAGTGGCTATTAATGTCTTTCCAATATGCAATTTTGCCTTGCACTTTCCTTACTATTGCATCATTTTGCTGCGTTAGACTGTTGATTAGCCAGATATTTCCCTGTGAAGTCCATGAAGACATATTTTGTGATGAAAGGCTTTTCAGATAGCACCAACCCGTTTAACTACACAAGTGTGGGGAGTGTAATAATTCTAAAACACAAGTAAATAATACTCAGTCTGTACAAAATATTACTTTAAGTTGTGTGGTGCCCATACATCACTAAGCATCGACTATGCATGGCCCATTAGTGAGGTTGATGAGCCTTAGAGAGGCCAATTGTGTCCAAGCACCCCAGAAAAAGGAAAATAGCCTGTTAGTGGTTTAGTGCAATCTACATGTTGCACCATCATGCAGGTGGGTCATCTGTTAGGTGTTTGAAAGAGATTAATGAGGGACAGCGATGGTGACAGATGATACAATGTTGATTCAATCATGAGTAACATTTTTTATATGATTCGCATGGAATCTCAATTTAGAGAATCCCAGACAGGGACTTTACAAAAACACAAAGATGTCTCACTGTTGTATTGGATGGAATTGGAAAAACATTGGTGTGAAATAGTTGATCTTCTTGCGCTAACTATCTTTCACAAACTCTGACAGCTGCATGCAGAGCACTATAACGACTATAACGGTAATTAGTCACAGCCGTGGCAGCAAAATATCATAATGTTTCTCTCCAGACGTTTCTCTCATATGCCACTTTGATTGAACACTGTCAAACTTTATCATGTATTTTGTATCTACCGGTACTCTTTTTTTGTGTCAATAGTCCTGGTGACCATCACTGACAAACAGAGGAATGCCTCCAGAGTGATTTGTTGATTAGTCAAGTAGTGAGGCTTAATCAACAACTCTCTGAGATATTCACTTGAATGAAAACATTTTGAATTGAGTGTCCTTTTTATTTTTGGACTGTTCAAAAATGTGATGAATTTAGGTTCTGCAAAAGTGTGCTGGGAGTTAAGGTTTTGTGTATCTTCCATTGTCCTATTGTTTTCATCTTCCCTCCTTTTATCGGCCTCTGCTTTTATCTCACTTGCCCTTTATTTTTCTTTCTACATCTCTTAGGTGTTATTCTAATACCCAAGTTGCCGCAAGTGGAGTTCAGCCTTGGTGAGTCCTGCTTTACCTTTTTAATTCCAGAGTCATTTCACTTTATTGCAAAGTGCCAAAACTGAAGCTATCACACACTTGACATATCTGCAAGCACATTAGATGAAAGACATATGGACTTGCTTGCATGGTTGCCCACTGACAACAATGTAAGATCCCCGGCCCAGAAACGCAACAAAAGTTTATGGCCTGTGATACCCTCCTGGCTAACATTAATCCAGATATAACACTTGTTGAATACACTTCCAAACAGTCACCTGGCAGTACCACTAATGCAGAAGTCAGTAAGAATTAGTGGTGTACCTGTAACCGTCCTTAAATCCTTTTTTTCTGACCCATGTGCTGTCAGAAAAACACATGACACATGGTTAGAGGGGACAAGAGACTCTAAAACAGAAACAGAGACAACAGGTACGTTGGCGAGATGGTTTGTCTGTTGAGCTGACCTCATTAATCTTTTATGCAACTAAGATGTTGGATTCTATTTTTCCACTCTGAATGTCTCTCAGGTAGAGTTATCTAAAGCTGAAATATTATTATTATTGAGTTGACAGCATTAACAACATAGGGAGCTTTGCAGTTTTGTTAACAGTTAATTAGAAAGTGAATATGCAGATACTTCACAGAGGTAGCTACAATTTATGTTCCAGAAATCTCAGTTACAAATTGTATCCTCTTTGTGTCACCCGATGACCTTGACGGGAGCAACATCCCAGTTTCCTGAAATAAAACTTCCGTTAAATAGTTTTTAGCATATTTAAACCAACTTCATGTTTATACATTATGACCCCCTAACACTCCCGATCCCCACTGTAATCTCGGTTAGGCCAAAAAGGTATCTGATCATTTAAACAGAAGAATAGATTCAGGCATATCAATATACTCCACAAAAAAAAAATCAAATACAGCTTTTGTGATGCTTGCTTTGGTTTCTAAATGTGCGTTTTATTTGAATTTATATTCACATTATACTGTAGGTTCGGGGTTTAGCACCTGAATAGACAAATGATCTGAATATAAATGCTCTGTTATAGTAGAAAATAGAGCTGACAGGAGGCATGGAGAAATGGCCCTGTTTAACTGTCATGGTTGAATGTGCACTCAATGATCAGTGTTTCTGTTTGACTACAATCCGCAATGATGTTGTTTAAGTTACTGTATGTGTATATTTTTTACAAGATCTGTACATCGTTTATTTTTTAATATTAATTAATATTGATAACAGAAATAGAGAATATTGTGACAGGAATATAAACATCAAATTAACCAAGAAACAAACAAAAATGTTCAGATGAACACATTTAAGTGAATCACGATGCATACTTCTACACAACCTGTGAATCTGCCCCGAATGCATTCACTACTGTGGTTGTTTCCTCCATTCGAATAAGCTCAGTGTAACAACCAGCCGCTCATTCTGCAGCCACTTACCTACATCCACAGCAGCTGCTGTCTATCCTGTTAACTGCTTGTTAGCAAAAGCATATCTAGAGCTGCACTTAAATCACATGGAGCATTTCATACACAGGGGTAAATGTTTAAAATAAAAGTCCATTTTAAAAAAAAGAGAGTGAGGGGGCGAAGGGCCATTTACCAGCTGCTCTGTCACAACAAGCAGACAAGAAAGAATCAGGATTAGCTCCAGCTGCTACACACTCCACAGATGTGAAAAATGTATGTACCAATTATATTGAGCAACTGTTAATTTTTAATTGTGTGCATATGCCCCTGTGTTTGTGTGCGTGTCTGTGCATAGACTGTGCAGAGGAACTGTCCAGGTTTTGCAATTAATGTTGCAGCTAATTAGCATTTAATTATATCACTTCAGACAAACTTGGCATGCAGGGGATTAAGGTTGGCCGTAGACTGTGCACACTAAGTTGAGTTCACTCATCACAGGAGTAAACAGCATCTTGTCAAGTTGGAGAAAATGACATTGATGTTGACATTTAGATTATTTAGTGTCAAGGCACTCTGTCGAATCTATGTTCTCATCAAGAATGAAAAATGAAAGATGTAGAAAAATGCTAATCCCATTTTTAAAATGTCCATGAAAATTGAAAATCAAGAATTGTTTTGATGAAATGTCAATTTTTCAGTTTTCCCTTGGTGAGGTGAAGACCACTTGCCATTAGCTTATGAATATACACAAGTGATAACCAGGTTTAATGGTCGAAGGGCATATTTATCTCAACACGACAGCCCTTCCTTTCTCTTCTGTTCCCCCAGACCCACTCGCTAACAGGTGTGCCAACTGGCAGCACATGCAAATAATGCTGTCAAACTAATTGAGGCGCTGAAATAATTATCATGATGAATAATCGTCTTCTGGAGATGAGCATATATTTGTCTCGTGTGGCAACTCCCGGGGCTCCCCTCTCGATTAAATGGAATTTTAGATTCATTGTGGGGTCACAGTGGTCCACTCTGTTAAAACTCATTTCCAGGAAATTCATCTTGAAAGAGCGAAGCTCGTTCTAATCAAACAAAATAAATAAAGCATAGTAATTAAAGCCTCCAAGGAAGGGCAGCCATTATTACTTTAACGCCTCAGTTGTTATTGTAAAGTTGGAATCAGTGGTGGTATACCTACTCTCTCCACTAAACTACACATTCTCCAATACCTTCTCTCTGCTGTGAAACTGCAACAGTAGACTTTGTAGTTGCCATTAACCATCTAGCAGGCAAACATTGATTATTTTGTGGATGAGGTAGATATTTCCCAAACATTCCCACTACTCATCTCAAGTGAGATGAACACTAAAAAGTCAAGCTCTGTGGCTTTTTAGAGCTGAAATGGATTTGCAGTCCATTGCCTGCAGAGCCATCATACTGTAGATCTTGACCACATTCTCATTTCAAACTGCGACACAAATCGTAGTCACACCTTTGCACCTCCTTGATCATAACTGTATACCTACCAACAACAAACCCATGTCTCTCTCCCACTCAGTTCTCCTCACAGGTCACTTCCATTCAGCAGACTTTTGGCACATTTTTCTTACAAGCGGTCAATAATGCACCAAAGTACGGCTATGAAAAAAAAAATCCCACATCCACTCAATCATTTCATATTCAGGTGATGATACATATGTACCAATACTTATTCAACTTCAATCGAAAGGACAATTATCATACAGTTTTCAGGTTGCCTTTTGCTGTACTCTCTCCTTGATCTGTTGCGCTTCAAGCACACGGGTGCGCCACTGAAACGCCTCTCTTATCTGTGACAGAAGCCCTAAGGGCAGCTATAGAGGCGGCTTCATTCACAGTTCCTTTTCTCATTGGACCCATTATAAACCTTTGACACAGTGATCCACTGCATCCTCCTATCTGCAGTATCTCTGATACTGAAGGCATTCTTGGTTTAAATTCTATCTCACTGTTCTTTCTATGTGTCACTGCGGGTACAAATGTCCATACACCACTGAATCTTCAATGGGAGGCTTCAAGGCACAGTGCCTGGGTGCAGAGCTCTGCTTGTCTCCTAAACATATGCGCATGGATGTGTTGCATGCCATCCCTAACAAGGGCTGAACTCTTTTGCATCGTGGCCAAACAATCCATCAATCACACAATCCGCAGAAATCGTGCCCCCTCATCTTTGTCCTCAGAATGCTCACTGCAATACCCCTTTAGCAGATGTCTTAGCATGCACAATGACACCCCTACAGGTGATCTAGATTACAATGGCGTGACTGTTTTTTGATCAGCTTGAAAAGGCACATATCACGCCACCGCTCATTGACCTCCACTGACTACCCATGGCTGCACAAATCAAATTAAAATCATTAATTCTTTCCTATTTGAGTGACCCCTGGGTTGGCAACAGGGTCGTGCATTTTCATCACTGAGGCAACACACCATGCAATGCACATTTCAATGCATTGCCAGTGATCCCATACATACAGTATGAACCACCCTGTAATGTGATTTACCATTGCAGATAGACCAGAAACAAGAACTGCTACTTGTCACACACACAGACACACGGCAAGAGACTTGTAACATGCACTCAAACACCCCTGTACTTTGTAGTTGATAAAATCTCCTCTGCTGTGCTGAAATGTATATTTGCATGTACCCAATCCAAAGCAATTACTTACAAATTAATGACCAAACAGCCCAGAAAAATAATGGTCTTAGTGGTAGTCTGAATTTAATGACTGCTTTTTTTTGGTTGTAAAATCTGTTATGTGAATCTCACCCAATTTAATAACCCATAGTTTTCTTTTCCTCCCACCATGCCACTCTCATTATCCTTTCTCTCACTCAGGCTTCCTTCCTTCCTTAAACTCCAAATGTCTCTCTAAGGGACTCTGTTGACCTTTTGCTCTACCACCCCCGCTCTTTCCTTTTCCTGCCACCTTCCCCCTGCATCATAATAGTTATGACCTTAGAGGGTGAGTTAAATTGTCATATCCCTATAAGAGAGCCAGTTTGGTAATGCATGGATGGGTCACCCAGTCCCATTTGACTCGCTAGACCAGCTGTAGTTAAACGTTTAGTGACGTTTAGTAGGAAGGATCCCTCCGGCCTGTCAGCAACATAGGCGAGTCGGCATATTCTCTGCAGTATCCTGCCTCAGGTCACGCGTGAATGTGATATAACACAACTCAAAAGTAATAATAAAATAGTGAAAACAGCCAGTGTAATTGTGAAATCAGATATGCAACGAAGAAATAATACATGTGTGCGTTCTGCCACAAAGCAAGATATTGTATACATACTCATCAAGATTTGCTAAGAGAGCTGATCTGAATTTTATTGTTTTACTGTACTGTGTACTACTAATTTGAACAAGGAATAAAATATCGATATGACTGCCAACATATTTATATAATTGTGGATTTACACTGTACGTTGTTGGCTGTTAATTTGCAGGAAAGAGCATAGGAAAGGTTCATTCATTCATTAATAAAAAATGCAGCCACTGATTTGTGTCCATATAGTAATCCATGATTAATCCACGGATCCCTTTTAGCATTGCCTCTACTGTGAGGCCTTTTCAGCAGCCTCCTGAATGTTCTTGGTGGCTCATCTGCACTGCAGTCCTTATATTTTATGGAGTTTGCTGCAAGGAATGGCCAGTAAAGCCTTGGCAGCTAACTCTGAGTGGCTCACAATCGCCTCTCCAGTCTCACTCTGGCTGGCGCCGCCAGTCCTGATCAACACACACTCCTTTCCATGAGCTTTGTTGTAACAATAAAATAAAAAAAATATATTTTTATAAGAAATTATATCTTGGATATCGTGATCATCTTTTAAAATAAATATTTACCATAAGGTATGGCAAATTCACATCGCTTTCCATATTTCTGCAAGCCTCCATTTGATTGAACCCTATTGAAGTAGAATGTTTCTCAGCTGTTTTGGGTGAAATCATGCGGTTTCACATGAAATAGGATAAATGCTGAAGTAACAGATGACAGAAAGGTTTTGATTTGTGTATCATCAAAGTGCTATTTTGTTTCTTTTTTTTTTCATTTTTTTTGTGCCAAGGACAGTTACCCTGACATTGCAATCAGTATTCAGGTTCCCTGAACCCCTTTTTGTTGTTGTTTGTTTTTGTTAACTTTTTCCTGGTCTTCTCAATTTAAAACCCTCTTCAGTCACTTAAAAATCCGTGCTGTTTTTTAAAAGAATTTCATTATCCAGACTCTTTTTTTTTTTTTCTTCTTTTTAGAAGTAATGTGTTAAACTGACTCTGCATTACAAGCAGATCAGTTGCTGATCAGATGCCAGGATTGTGCTGGGTAGATAAATACAGGCTTTGGCCTGCATCCAGGAGGTTGCTGCGCATGAATTTGTCAAGTGTATACAAATGTTCATTAATACATGAAATCAGAGCCATATGGTGCAATTTACTGGTTTGGTGATTTACCCCGTCTACAGGTCTTTCATACTGAAGCAGATGTGAACTTTTACTTTGAAAAAATAAATCACTGAAATTCAGTTCGCCTACAAAACCTCTCTGCTGTCATTTCAATCCACATATATACGTATATACACATTTTATTTCTTACTTCACACTTCTGTTGTGTTTTCTCATAGAGCAGGGGCAGTAGATTTAGATCCTCTATACTTCGTACTGGTGACTCTTTAATTCTCTAGCTTGTGATTTCTAATCTGACAGGAGATATTATATATGACGTTTAATGTTGCGTTATTTGTGTCAAGTTTTCCCAGCCCTCTCATCTTCTTTCCGTGTTCCTGTCTTCTCTGGTCTCCGCTCATCTCCTGTTTTCTCATCATCCTCTCTCTATCTTTCTTTGCCTTAGCCTGTAATGATCTGGTTGCCCCAGGCAGAGACAGGAAGCCCAATGCTTGGGTGCAGGTTGCTATCATAGATCCTCACAAGCAGCACCTCGTCACTCAGGCCTGCACAGAGATAGTGGAGGTAAGCCAACACGCACACATGCACATGCACACGCACACGCAGGTACACCGTCCTCTGTCTCTTTCTGACCTTTGATGATTGTTTTACTGTGTCTTTGGGTCACTTGGTTCAGGTTAGGGTTGTCTCCATTTCTGTCTGCCCCCACCACACCACACCCCCACCACCAACCCCCCCGCCCCTCCCCATGACTCACTGAACTGGAACAGACAATGAGCGTTAACCTTCAATTTCCTGTGAAAGATGAGTCCAGACATCTATGTGAGTGTGTGTGCATGTGTGTGCATGTGTGTGTGGGTTCCTTACAGTAAAAGCGTTTCACGTTTTTTTTTTTTGACCTTCACTGCTTTCTTTATTACCTCCAGTGTCACCGTGCTGCTCCTAAGGCAACAGCCACACAAGTGTTTTCAGGGCAGCAACAACTGCCCCCTGTCCCAATGTGAAACACACCCACTTACCCACTTCTACATACACACACATATGCATACTTTTTTTCCCCTCCCCTCATGTGAGGGCAGAGTTTCCTGAGTCATAAAACGGAGACACTCTTATTTTCCTTCTAATCGAGTTAAAGCTGAATTAGCATAACTCTGTTCCTTTCAAAGACAGCGTTTCAACTGCTTTTCCCCTCAGTCCTGTCAGGGGAATAGCAGTGTGTGTGTGTGTGTGTGTGTGTGTGTGTGTGTGAGAGAGAGAGAGAGAGTGTGGAAACACAGGATGTGGTAGGATACTGTATGCTGGTCCCAGCCAGCTCTGCAGACACTCTGAGTGCCGCTGGAGTTTTGATTTCATGGGGGTAATGTGCAGGATATGGAGTAGGATCTGAGGACATGGACTGCTTTCGACTTCACAAACACAGGGTATGTCTGCATTTTGTGTCATTTCAACAACAAAAAAAAGAGGTTTGCAGTCTTATAAGAGGTTATTAAGATGGAGTCAGACAGTTTATGTGCCATATATTTATTTTATTAGCCCGGATAATGTTATAAACTACTCTTGTGTAGTATATTTAGCACTCCACACAAATCAGATCATTTAAAACAGAAAAACTGCTGAAGCAGCACTATACTTAGACCCACAACAAAAGTTCAGTGTTAATTTAAAATCTTTTTTTTTTTTTACGGCCGTGTTTGTGTGTATAGCGTAAGAGCGGGTCACTTGTCAGCACAGTGGTAAACAGTAGGTTTTCTCCCTCACACACAGCATGAACAACAGCAGATGTTCATTAACCTGTGTGGCCAGAGGAACACCGGGGCATGTGTCTGTGTGTACTTGCGTGCTGGGCAGCCCGTCTGTGTGTCTGGTGGGAATTTGAAGACAACCCAACTGCCACTTGTGTTTCTCCTCTTTGTCACATTCCCAGGATGCCAGCTCTCAACAGCTGCTGTCAGCATTACTGGACAATGTTTGCAGTCTTGGCTGAATGAAAGTATTAGTCTGTTATAGGTGTATTATCAGGAATCCATTGTATATGATATAGGAGTTTAATTTAGAATAATGATGGAAAATGCCAGCTGTTTCATAGCCCTCTGTAGTCTTACCCATTAATCACAAGACATGAAAAAGCTTTATAGCACTGAATCATGGTGGACCTGGACTTTACCACTCCTGTAGTATTATTTCAAACTAATTTCCCCATTAGCGCACCATTAAGATTAGTAGTAGTTCATACACAGTGGTATTAAAATCCTGTAAGCTCAGGAATTGAGACAGTGCCATATTTCCACTGGAGGCAGAACATTTTCATCTTCTCAATGAAAATGCATTTTTCAGTGCACGAACTGGATCCTTATCCAGTGTCGGTAAAGGAGAAGGAACCAGGGGCAACTTAAGCAGAGCATCTTAAGCCTACTAATGCTCTTAAAGTGAATTGTATTTGAAGCTATAGACAAAAGATTTGGTCGGTTGCTTGATGAGAGGAGATTTTAGTGAAAAATTTACTTCGTGTTTATGTTTCCATATGTGCATGCTTTCTCGGTATGTTTAGTATAACACAAGAGGCAAGAAATTGCTGCGGAAAGAGGCGCATTGTCTGCCAAACCCTAATATGCGAGTAGGGAAAATCCCATTCCTACAACATGGGCAACGGGTCTAGGAATGATGGTGGTACTCGAGGGGGATTTGACATCATGTGAAGCCATGGGATAAAATTGCCTTTGATGTGATGGTAGTCAAGCGCAGAACCCCCCCCTGCCTGGAGCAAGTCCACAAAGTCTAGTCTGTGTGTGTGTGTGTGCTTGTGTGTGTGCTTGTGTGTGTAATTATGAGGGGTCAAGGAAGGGTGGAAAAAAAATTCTAGTGTAGGGAAACAAGCCAAATTTCTTCTACACCCCAGCCCAGTCTCACACACACACACATACACACACACACACACACACACCCTCTAATGGTCTAAATTGGCTGTTCCATGGAGGTTTGCAACCTAAACAGACAAAAAGACAAGAGAGGGGAGGGGCTGCTGTCTCACATATATTGACCACTTCTATGACACACTTGGTTATTTCCCTGTGAAAACTGAGACGGGCTTACCACTAAAGCTCACCCCCCCCCATCGGTAGCACGACCGAGATCCAGTCACAGCTGAGGCTGAGGCCAAACATGCTGGTAAGTCTGAATGAAGCCTATTCACTGTGTCAGTGAGGGGGGTGCAAGGGGGTTTGTGTGTGAGTGAGAGTGTGTGTACCTGGGGATTCTTGAGTATAATAGTTCTGCCTGTCTTTTTATCACTGTACAGTACCAGTGGATATCCAGATTTTCACTGAGCTCCATACAGGGCATTGGTTCCGCTGTGTTTGTCTCGACTGTGCTGAATAGAGCTGTGTGTGTTTAGTGTATTAGTCTGCACAAACCACAAAAGATTCATGACGGGGCGGAAAATAGCAGTGGGGTATCAAGGCGGGTAGTACCATGTCTAGATGGGCTGAAATAAGAAGCAATAGTATTGTTTTTATTTCTGCTCTGTCAGCATAATGGCTGACAGAGCCATGGGTGAAGGAACAGTGGGTTAGTGGTACAGTTAGAAGGTGGGTTTGTGTTCTCTCCGTGTGTGTACGTATATTATATATGTACGTATATTATATATGTACGTATATACTGTATCTGTGCGTGCATGCGTGCGTGTGTGTGCGTGTGTGTGTATGTGTGTACATATACATACACACACAACAACTACTACTACTACTACTACTACTACTTTTGTATTAATTCAACAGATCTTTGGCTCTCCTCAGCTTGTTCAGTTGAAGACCATACTATGAGATCTCACTCAGCAGAGTTTGGATGCATGTTGATTACAGCTTTCAGCATTCACACACAGTTCTAGTTGCAGTTTGCAGTACACTGATAAAAGGATGCTTATTATACAGCAAGTGAGTGTGAGTGTTTGTCTCAGAGGCGCTAAATGTAATGTGTGTAGTTATTGTTCTGAATATATGAATTTGTGTATTTGTGTTATTATTTTTCCTATCTTTAAATGCAAAATTAGATGCTAACAATACTTAAAACCTGACCTACCCAATGAAAACATGTTAAAATGTATAGACAAAAAACAACCATGAAATAATAATGTGTTTCCTAGTGTAGACACCCTATGGGATGCTTGCCAAAGATTTATCTTAAAATAAATATTGGGAATATCCATATATTTTTATAAATATTTGGTTGCGCCACCTGACATTTTTTTCATCATGAAGTTAAAGATACTGTTAAAATATGAGTGAAAACTGTTTGAAAAGATATTTAATAAATGAGATTTGTTTAAACCCATTGTTCTGAACTCAAAAATATGCATTACATCCATATTGAAAATACTTTTTAAAAATACCTTTTTAGAAGCTTTATTTGTCATTGACCCATATATGGAGAACACACATACACACATATAAGGTGAGAACTGCATATGAATGTATGCTGGCTTGCAACCGTGCAGTTGAACACATAAGTCTGTCTTTTTGTGTGTGTAAGTATAAAGGTGTTTTTGGCTCCATGCTCTCAGTGCTCCCTCACCCGATAGGGCCAGACGCTTTTATTATTCTTTTGTCAGCTGCAGATAAGCTGAAAAGGCTTTCATTTAACATTTATTCCTCCTATGAATATCATTATAATGTAGCCTTTGTGCTTTTTGAGGCCGTTCTTAACCATTGCGCAGCCTGTAACCTTTAAGATAAGTAACCAGTAAAAGAGTTAACTCCTACAGAATGACCCTAAAACAGATAGTTTTATTTACTAATGAAGTAATGAAGGGTAGAATTCATTCTGATCCAACAACAGTCTAAGTGGCACTGAAATTTATACTTACATTTGTATTTGTTTTTGTCGCTGTTTGCGAGTGTAAACTCTTTCCTTCAATGCTGATTTTATAGCATTTTACCAAATGTCACAAGCAAGTAACTCAATAACGATTATTGTTTTGCAACTCATCAAGACATCAAATCTTGATGAGATTATAATTTATATAACATATTTGTTAGTTCATAGTCGAAAAAATAATTGCAAGAAGATTAAACTAATGAATTACTAATTTAATAAAGTTTTCTTGTACGTGTTAAAAGTTGCATCGTGCATACATTTTCTATAAATAGATTAAAAGTTTTTTACACATTTATAGATTATTTCAACTGTAATCACCAGTCTAAACTTCTTTGCTCCACATGTTTGTTTATATACACCATATAATTCAAGGGTGTGACCATACATTCATACATGACTGGCAGGCTGTTTGTGTCAGTCTCATTACTGCTCCTCAGCCTGTCCCCACACTGTCCCAAAGGGCTGTGTTCTGGAGACGCCCATCAGAGTGGAGCAGAGGAAGAGGAAGCCCCAGTGTAAACACAGAGTGCTTTGATTTGATACAAATGGACAACAAATGGATAAACAACCAATGAGTCATACCTAGAAAGCCCCCTAACTCTTGCTGCAATATTATTCATATTCATTTAAACAACAGTTTATTGTAGAAGCTGTGTTTTGGAAAGTCTGACATTTCTAAGAGTTTGTTTTTGAGGCGCATGTCACACATACGTTCAAACGACGGAGTGATTTGCAGAAAGTTTAGTGTGTAAAATGAGATATTGCACCTAAGCCAGCATAGCCTTCAGAACACCAAAAACATATGTGTCTAACAACTCTCAGAGACCGCCTGGGCGGTGATCCTCACTTTGCAGTGATCTTAGAGAGGGTTTCATACTTTCATACCAGACACTGAGTTTTTACATTGAAACGTTTTACAGTGTTGGGGAAACTGGGTCTCTGCAGGTCTCTGTGGCAAAATGAATCATCCTTTTCAAAAAGTCAAATTCATGGACTTTGTGAGAGAATATTAGTGTTATGCAGCCCCCTGTTTGATAACCCAACAGTGGCTGCTCGTGCAGTTTTAATCTCATTGCCACTGTGTATTTTTACCTGTCAACATATGTTGCTCTTGGCCAACGTTCTCAGTAGGGAGACCAGTTTATGCCACAGCTCCAGGTCGACCCACCAGAGAGAGCTCTATCGCCTCCCTTTGTTGTGCCCAGGAGAAGCAGCAGGAGGGGTGACGGGAGTGGGGGGAAATGCCGGGAGGAGGTGTAGACCGAGAGACTGAGCCCAGCTGTTGGCTCATTTACACAGCAGAGCCCTCTCCATGTCTTTTTTCCCGTTTGGCTTCCTGCTTTTTCATGAACACGTGTGTGGCAGGATCAGTGTGTATGAGGAGGCTGCACGCTACCACATGTGCTCACACACTAACACACATGCACCCTCTCACCCTGTGTTGTCCCTCTTTCTGACAGGCAAACAAAGACCCACTCTTTCTGACCGGGGTGACCTTCCCTTCAGAGTGCCCTGCCAGCCCAGAAAGTCTCGTCAAGCTAACAGTGTATGATGCAAAGGACAAGAGCCAGGAATCAGTGAGTAAATGATTGTTGTTTACTTTGTGTGTGTGTGTGTGTGTGTGTTGTATGTTTTAATGGTAAAAATCCAGCATGTGATGGACAGCGATAATTATAAAAATATCTTCAGAGCTGGTGTGAAGCAGTCACCTCTCAAGCCTCTAATTGCAAAATGTTATACAGTGTATAATGCCAGTGTCTTAGTCATCATTTGTTTCAGTCAGTGTGTCTCAGTCCAAGAACTTTGCATTTAGAAAAGGGTCTATCGTAGCCTTCGATGAACATCTGTGCATGGCAGCCCTTTGTTAGGCAACGGTCCCCTGGGAAAACCAGCTGGGACATCAGTGGGAATGGGCACGAGAGACAGACGTGGAGACATTAGAGGAGGCTCTTCAGTGTGTTGCTGCATGATCTTAATCAAGCATTAACTCAACCCTTGATGCCAAGATCCTAAATGTCATTACTTACTATGAAACATTCATGAGCATAATGATGACTAAGGACTCCATTACAGGACTCTGCATCACTACCCTTTAGCTTCCATATGTGAATAAATAAGTGCAACTCTTCCTTAGGAAACTACTTCTAAACTGATACTAATTTTGTCCTGTTGCATTTTATTGGTTGTTTTGAAGTGACACATCATTATCTATGCTTGATACTAAAAGCTTCTCGAGTAAAACCACCTGCTGACCAGACCATACAGCATGTGGTGCGCCCTGGTAGCTCACCCGGTCGCCATTTACTCCATTATAAGTTGTCATTTCTCACAAAATGATCACGTTTGTGTACTTACTGAGCTGTGTTGGTAAGTTGCTGGTTAGTGTCTGTTTTTAGCATCTCAAACATGGCTAAATGCACAAAACTACCATGGGAATATGTTGACACAGAAAATGTTTATAACACTAACAGCTTGCATGCACACCATAATTGTCTGTCATAATATATTATCATCATAGTACATGTAAGGAAAGTGTCTGCCTGTGCAGGTTGTGCCCTCTAAAATAACTTTCCTTATACTGTTATTTATATACAGGATTTTTGTTTCTTTGTTCATAAATATAACTAAAATGTGGACTTTATCTCTTGTAAGAAGAACTGGAACCGTTTATATTTGTGCCATGAAACTCTGCACCTCCTGCAGACAGCATTTGCCTCAGAGAAGCGAGCCTTATCGCCTGTTTCCCGGTAATAAAGGCAGGGGTGAGTCGATGTGTGGCTAATTGAGGCTCCACCTGCTGATATTGTATCCAGTTAATAATGTATTCATCCTGCTCAAGCGTTTTCCAACATTGTGTCACGCTGTGCCAGCGTACCTTTGTTCGCTAGGTTTGCAAAGTTGGTTGTGACTAGTTTGCCCCAATATGTTCAATTTAACATTGTTGAGGCATATATTGTTGCAGCTTGAGGACCTCTATGCATATAAATAGAGGTGCATTGTAATGACATTACCAGGTGTGTTCACCTGTATAATCATTTGCCTCTTAGAATTGAGCCTGGACAGAATCCCAGATGATATTTTTTTAGAAGAGGAACACAGTGATTCATTCCATTGTACACTATGCCGCAAATCTTCATACTGACCATCACCCGTGTAAGCTTAACAGTGAATTAACCCTCCATTTTCATATTTCTTGAGTATTTCTTGGCTTCTGCATTGTGCTCCTGTTGATGCTTTTACAAAACGGAACATGTTGTGAATATTTTACAACAAGTAAAATGTTTACTACTTTAATTTGAATTCAAGAGAAGAACCTTGCTTTGTTTAAAGTGCACAAGGGTAATATAAAGATATAATATGTTGGATTTAGTGGCATTTAGTATTTTGCTAACTGACTGAGCACCATGAATACAACTTCCCTTCACTTGCCAAGCATGTAGCATGAGACCCTGCTGTGGTTTTCAGCTAGAGGTCCCCTTTGTAGTGCTGATGTTGGAGTTGTCTGGTTTAGGTTACTGCAGAAAACATGGTGATAAACCTCATCATACTATAGATAGACTTTTAGAGCTTCAGGCCAACAGAAAAACATATTCTCACATCTTTCTCCGCCCTCAAAGAATAAACGTTGATGAGTTGCATCACAACTTTCTCTGACAGTTAAAGAAAATGCACAAAAACCCCCTCCTCTTTTCTCTTACTAGACCTCATATGGTGTCCTTTGGATTACTTGAAGATGTTCCCCCTCTTTTTTATGTTTTTTTTCTGGCACCAGTGCTCTCATGCTGTGGTTGGCTTTTAGATTTTTTCACGCCGCTTGACTAGGCACAGCACGCTTGTCTGTGTCTCATTAGAGAGTCTTTAAGTGGCACAGTCATGACCCTGAACACGAGCTGACACGACGCGTCAGCCCCCCCGTCCGCTCAAGTGACAGATCAGGAATCACTCAAAACAAGGCTCGGTCATTTGACCATTTGTGTTTTATTGTCTAGAGAGTGGGCAATTCACTGTGTCTGTCTGCATGTGTTTGACAAATCAGCTGTCAAACATATTGCACAGAATAACATTTTCAGCTGCGCAGCAGATCCTGTGCCATGTGTTAATTCTCTATAGTAGAAAGTAGATAACACATGGTAAGCACTAAACATTATATACACAAACACACATACGCTTACATTTACAGACTCACTCACACACACACACACACACACATATATACCCTATCATATATATATATGTATACACAG
Organism: Trinectes maculatus; assembly: GCA_016785345.1. Taxonomy (NCBI): domain Eukaryota; kingdom Metazoa; phylum Chordata; class Actinopteri; order Pleuronectiformes; family Achiridae; genus Trinectes; species Trinectes maculatus. The sequence continues at coordinate 289,994 of JAFBJQ010002941.1, forward strand.
TACGCAGTATACTTCACAGAAACTTTCCAAATTTGTTTGATATGTTGCTATTCGCCATAAAAGTGTTGAGGTGGAACCAGTGAAATTGAAACACTGCAGAGGGAGAAACTGATGGAGCGAAGTTTATGGACAACTGCTCTAAGATTCGTAGAGGACTGGGAAATTTCATAGTAGGACGATTTCCCCCTGCCCTGGGCTTCCCATTTAGATATTCTCAGACGACACCGGCTGCATGGTCATGAATATTTGAGAATGTGCATAGTGCCGAGAGAACGATAAGGGAGGGAGTGGCGGCGTGAAAAGGTGTACAACAGGGTTAGATAGCGCTCAGGTTTAAGTGACACCCAACCCCTCTCAGCCTGGAGTTGACAAAGGATGGCAGGCCGGCCACATTTTGTATATGATATTTTACAGATGGCTCAGAGGGGCAATACATTTAAATAAATTCTCATTCTGATCACTGAATCATGAAATTATCACTGTGGCTGAAAAAGGGGCTATAGTTATTGGGTTATGTACAGAGATCACTTTATTTAGAATGTTTTCATTATATCTTTAAATATATACAATAGAAATGTTGTATAATTAAGAAAGATGCCTTAAAGTATATCTCATCTGCTCCGTCTTTTCTCGGACGATTAAATGAGGGATGGTAGAAAAACCTGCCATACGAAAGGAACAAACCAAAAAAATAGATTTTGAATTCGGGAAAGATAAGAGCACATCGAAAAGTTGCAAGTACAAAACAGCTTCCTGTATCGAAGAAGAATCATCTGAGGCTTACGGATTAAAACGCAGTAGCCGCTCATCATTTCACCATTTCAATTTCAACAGAAATCAGAGCAAGGCTCATCTGAAAGCGTTAAGATAAATAGATCTTGATTTAAAAACACATGAAAGAGGCACATAAGATTATTTTTGTGTGTTGGGGGGTGGAGGGGGCATCACATTTATGCTCACTTACCTCTGTGAAGAGGTTTAAAGACACACTGCTAATGACAGACCTTTGGTTTGTTGTCAGTGCAAACCCATTACTGAGTGTTCTTGTGGTAGAAAGGAATAAGACAGCTGCCTCTGTAAGAGCCCTTCTCTCTAATCACAGCCTCATTTATCCTGCTGCCTTTGCTCCGTGCAGTCTGGAATGAACATGTATTGCTGTTTTCAGTTTGCATTCCTATTACTGGCCGCGGTGCAGAATTTGATTGGATTCTGTGACATGCTCGGCGGTATAAGAAACCCATAAAGAGGCCATAAAGTGCATTCAATCAGGTGAAACACATGCAAAGCGTTTTTTATGGCATTACTATATTGGCTGTTTCCTCCTGGTGCCTGACGAACACACTCACCACCTGCACTAAAGGGACAGAGCAAGATTTCTTTGATTCAGATGGCACTGGAGGAAAGAAATGATCAAAGTTCCAGCTCAAATTGGTTGCCCCTTTGCTACACACACACACACACAAACACACACACACACACGCACAGACATTCAGGCTGGGTAAATTGGACAGGTTTATGAACTAAATTCCACAGCATGGGAAAGATTTTTTGGATTTTAAGTAGGTCCCTTTTCATACCAGCTCAAATATGATTTTCAAACATTTCCAGGGTGGAATGAACATTTTATTTAAATTATGACGATAAAAGTCCATGCTGTTTTGGTGGATAATTCCCAGTTCTCTTTCTGTACAAATCAGAAATGACTAAGATCTCAGATTAGGAAACTGGCTACATTTGAGATGCACTGGTCTACTTTTAGAGTCCAGTTTTGAAGCACTTCTAATGAAATTTAGATCTTATTATGTCATAATCCAGTTTATTTTTTTCATACGATTGCACTTACATCTTGTTTTAGAACCCTGTCATCTTTTGCACACTTGTACATTTCATTTTAAATCGATAAAGCTACATTTTGGAATCAACTTATACTCAGTAACTCATGTGAAAGTTAAAAAAAAATCATTGTGTAAAACTGTCTGAAACGGAATGAATGACGGATGTAAGCTCAAAATCTCTCCTTCATTTAATTATTCAGACCCCTTATTTAGTACTATACAGAAACCCCTCTGGCTTTAAGTCTTCTCAAGTAAGTTTCTACATAATTTAAACCCCTAGATTCAAGTAGTTTGTCCCATTCACCCTGGCCTCAAGCTCCATCAAATTGGATGGGGTGCATCTGTGAATTGCCCCCTTCAGGTCTCCACGTGTGCCAGTCTGCGCCTTGGCTGGGCCACTCAAAGACAGTCAAAGACTTGTTTCAAAGTCCCTCCCGAATGCTTTTGGCTGTGTGTGGCTTCTCATCCTTGTCATCCTGAAAGGTTGGAGGAGGTTTTCTTTAAAGGACTCTGTGTAGTTGGCTGCGTTCATCCTTTGCTCAGTTCTGACCACTCTGCATACTGCTGAGAAACCACACCGCCACAGCTGTGTGCTTTACCTTTGCTTGGATGGATGAAGGAATTTATAGCCTGTGTAAAACTGTAACGAATTATCATCTAAATCAGCTATCATAACATGCATACTTGGCATTATGTGTTTTGAATTGCGGTTAGAATGGCTTATATTCTTGAATGCAGACAACAGTCGAGATTACTAACGTGTTGTTGCGATTGTCGCAGCTTCCCTCGTTCTGCTGTCTGCTGATCTGAGGTCTGTTTGACTGGCAGATATTAGCCACCGCCCGGGAGACAGTTTGAGCAGCCACTGTTCCATGGTGAATTGTCGCTCCAATTATGAACTGCTGAAGTATGGCGAATCCTGACCTCAGTTAATCCTGCCCTGTCAATAATCATGATGTGTAAAAAGTGGCGACTTGACATGTTTTTGGCATAGCCAGTAGCTCTTAGCAGGATGAGTGTCAATGTGGTGGGAATTTTCTGTAAGTGCAGGGGTTTACTGCCAATAAGAGAGAGGGGGGGAGAGAGACGGAGGCAGACAAGAGGACAGAGCAGACAGGACGCACACACACACACACACACACACACACACACACACACACACACACACACACACAAACACGCAAACACACTTTCACAAGAACCAATCTTGGAGATATCCAAGAAAGGTCTTGGTAGTGATTGGGTGGACAGCTGAGCAGTGATAACCCACGAGAGTAACAGTCCTTAGATAAGGACTGTCTCTTGTCTGATGGCCGCTTTGCTTCCTTCACCGTCACTGTGGCAATGTCGGCCAATGTCACAAGTGCTGAAAAGTACTGCTGTTCAAGCCAGTAATGCTACAATTACTCAAACTAGTGGCCTCTTGCTTGCTCGGCCACAGGCTCACTTCAGAAATGAAAGATAATTTAATCACAGTGTTATTTTGGCTTTGACCAGTATCCTTTCTAATGCTAGGTCTGCTGCTTTCATGGGTGCATGCCATGCTAATTTATATATATATATATATATATATATATTAATCATTGTAATATTTGTATGTATGACACCTTACTGTCATCTTTATATTGTTTCATCAAGAGTAACATAAAACATGCATTGATTGTTTAAATTAATTCAGCACAACCAGAGTGCTGATAAATAGACTTCACTCTGATAATGCGTTTCTACTCCAGCTCAACAATCTGCGATTCTGGACATCTAGCTTAGTCTCTGCTAGTGCTGGAACCAGACGTTTGCCAGCCTGTCATTCAAGGGTCTTGCCATTACCAGTCATGGCAAAGCCAAATGAGTAGTGGCGCAAGGGCATTACTCATGGATATGTGTATGTGTGTGAGAATCTCTACAGCTGTGATGTAACGGCCTCACTTTTGCCAGTTATGTTATAACATATAGTACATGCCGACAATCAACTTTTGCAGCTCTTACATTCTACTTATTCTAGCTGCCTATAACTTATTCCCATTTGTATGCATTTAATTTTTACATTCCATCCAGGCAGATGGAATAGTAGCCTTCACATGCCACAGGGTGTCTTTGAAAACCCTCTGTCATGAATTCCCCCCAATTCCAACTCATTTCTCTGTGTTGAAGTTTTGGTGCAATGGCAACCTTGCTAATTATTCACTTGATTATTCAGCCTCTGATTTGGTTTTAACGCTGCTCCCATTACTGTTGTCAATGGCCACAGCATTTCATGCCCCATTGCGAGTGAGAGGATAAAACACCAGAAAAGAAAACAGATAACATCACATTTTGCTTGTATGAAAATTGGTGACACTGACAGATAAAACGCCTCTGATTGACAGTTTTGCTTTTATTGCTATTGAGTTGCACCAAAGGAACAGGAAAGTACTGAATAGTAGAGGTCACATGGCTGACAAATGTATTTTGGGGGTTAAGTTAAGTGTTGTTTGTACTTGCAGCCTGCATATAAACTCATTGTTAAAGCATCCATGACAGCTTTTAATATTCTGGATGCATAATATATACTGGATGGCAAACCTCCAAAACCTGAGTGGGATTTGCCTTAATAAGTTATGAAATAAAGTGCTTCTTCACCATGTACTGTACAGGTTGGGTGAGATTGTCCTCAGAGCTTTGAAAGCATTGCTCTGTCTGCCTTTTCTTATTAAAAAAGAAAATCCCCTTAACTTTAGCATACTGGTAAAAGTGCTAAAGTCAGTTGGATGACAATTGAGGAGGAATAAATTGTTTCTGAACCTGAAGAATAGAAGGTTTAAGCACTCTATAGCATTTTTATTGACAATGGCGCAGTCGGCCATGTCAGGTTAACTCTCCATACGTCCACCATGGCAATTGAAATATGAAAATACGATTCATTGACTTTTGTTTACTGTGTTTAGGGGGACAGCGGTTAATTACTTTGTTTGTCCCACATTATTCACCCCGTTGTGTCGACATGCTCGTCAGTAAAGTGACTCATCGTACCGGTGAATATTTACAATTGTTGGAAACGAAGTGCACTCTAGGTTTTGTTGTGAGCATTCATTCATGAAAACAGTTGTTGGTGTAGTGCGCGCTCATTAAAAGCAACCATCCAAGTCTAAGCGGAGAAGCTAATTACTTATAAAAACTGCTGAGCAGATGTCTGGCGCTGTTGTCATGAGGAGACGCCCTTTCTTCCCAGGGTAAAGCCACAAGTTAACACAACCGACAGTCTATTTATACACAAGCATTGCGACGGAGCGTCACTCGGGACAGTGAGTTTAAAGCCGGCTAATTAGGTGTATCGTCATTAGTATTTACAGTGGTGCAGTTTTTAATTCTGTAGAAAATACACTGTATTTACAGATGTTTTTTAATAACATTGTGATAATAACCAACATACACTTGACATATATTGTGTGTGACCTATATTTGTATACACATTCATAAAACATGAAACAAAATTGTATATGAATGTAGAGCAGTGTGTGGAAAATCACTCATGGTGTACATACCAATGTATCTTAATTTAGTACATAGTACATAAACATTTTGGGAAACACAGGAGTTAGACATTATGCACATAAATAAAGATGGTAGGGATAAGTTTGGCAAAGGTGAGCCGCATAAAGGAGAACAGACAATCACAGGAAACTGGACAAAGACAGAGAATAAAACAGAAAAAGTTGTAAGTACAAACAGTAAAATCAAAAGTCCAACTCAAAAATAAAAAAGGGAAGAAATTCAAGGTCACAATTTTATTGGAATACGGTAGTCTCACAGAATAGTTTGATGTAAAAGATAGGAATAAGTAAATTTGTATTGAAGTTGTTCTTATAATTTAGAACTTGTTAGATACTTTTAGTAGGATTAAACTGATAAAAACTGATATAAATTCAGGCAGCATCATAATCTGCTATGTGCATGCAAGTCACATTGTGTTCTGTTTGCATGCAGCTGTCATGCATATTAATGAAGTGTGACAGATTTTCTTATCAAGCGCCAGGTGACCACTTGATGCTGAAGTGCACCTTTCCAAGAATCCTCCTCTTTGTCGCAACCTCTCCCAAACCCCTCCATGTATCATCCTATCATCCAATCTCCTCAAGGTGGGATTTGTCTGGATCAATTTCATAATGCATTATTCATTTGAGAATTTAATCAAATATCTCCTCCACCAATCAGCCCCAGCGCATCCCTCCTCTAACCCTATCTGCCTCTCTACCCATCACATCTGTGATTGTTAGTGTTTCCTGCACTAGCAGATTATCAGCCAAATGAATTACTGGGTCATAGGTGAATTCAACGCTCGACTAACTTTAATCTTTTTTTCTCTGAGAAGAAAAAGCTTAGTTTTAGTTTAAGGCTTTTTTTTTCTTTCTTAAGAGAGAATGGAGAGAGAGTGAGAAAATCCCCTTTCTGTTCTGCCTGGCTTCCTGCGGGTTTCTGCAGGGTAATGGTTTCCTTTGAGAGAGACACTGGTGGAAAGTGCTGATGCTTGTTGGTGCTCTCTCTCTCACTCTGTGTGTGTGTGTGTGTGTGGGTGGAGGGGGGGGCAGCTACTTACCATGGCTATCTGAGCCACTGATGTGCTTGCCAGCCATGCCGGGGTCTTGTACAGTGTGCGGCTTTTTGTGTATCTGCACATGCTTGTGCAAGCCTCTGGGCGAGCAGGTTTCGTAATTGTGTTTGTAGTTGTCAGCATACTGTATGGCCCTGCCGGCTGGGTGCAATTAAAGCCCTGCAGTTGGTCAATTGAGATAGATGTAATACAACATTTTATGACAGTTATTCGTAACTTCTGCTTATCTGTACAAGCACCACCGCGCACAAACATTAAATGATATCACCGCCGGTACAGCGTTTTGCCTTCTGGGGTAGCTGATGAAAATAATGACACGTTGCTTTTCTCCTCCTCCCCCCACTCATCCAGGAGGACTAAAAAGTAAATGATTGTGGGGCAGGAGGGTTCTTGTCGCTGCTTTGTTGTTCCGTTCTGTTGGCGCAGATGGAATTATATGATAATCCGAAATCAGACAACATTGTTTTCCCTCTGCACAACCAAAGAGGGTGGAAAGCCATTAAGCATTCCGAAGAGGCTTTTTCCCTCCCCAGGAAATACAAATATATTTGTTTTGATCTTATCTTTTTTTGTGGGAAAATCTTATGTAGTATTCATGAGTGTACACAACAACAAAAAAAATGTCTCTAAATCTATTCATCTGCTATCTCGCAGTCACCAAGGACAAATTCGACTTGCACATAAGCAGTATATTTAGTTCAAAAGCCTTTCAACTTGCAAATATGTCATTTAGGCAACTAATGTAGCCGCAGTGTGCTGGGGAACCAAAATAGCTAGCGGTTGTTGCACCTCTCCCACTCTTTCCTGCATCTTTTTGTTTACTAAGACAAGGTGGGGGAAGCTAATCTGAAATTGCTGCTTCAATATGGACATAGCTTTATGTTAACTCACTGGGGACGGAAATCCCAAAACAACTTGTTCTAAAACTCCTATACTGTAAGAGCAAGGGAGCCAAAGCATTTGAACACACACACACACAGACACACACACACACACACACACACACACACAAACACAAATAATACACCTGATACTAGTTAGTGCAGTATTCTGTTGTTGACATCATTATTCAAAGTCAAAAACAGCTCAAAATTACATGCAACATGCATTAAACATCAAAATGCACAAAGAGTATAGGTCTACAGCTCTCATTGTTGTAAAATGAAAGCTTGGATTAGGGCAGAGCTCATTGTGTGCTGACATGTATGTTTAGCGAGGATTGAGTCTGCCTTGGATTTGACAATGACAGTGGAGTCATTGAGGAGCAGCCTCTGTGGATCTTCCCGGGCATCAGTCTCTGCCTGTCTGCCTGTCTAGGCTGTTAACCACCTTTGGGTTGCACCATTGATCTCGGTAATTGTCTCCAACTCTTCAAAGGGAGCAGAGAGTTAGTTTGATCTGAGCTGTTTACTTTCATGGCCTCGCTCTCTGTAGAGGAGCGCCATCAACCACTCCAGGCATGAGCTAGCATATTATATTGCTATTATTCTGCATTTGTGTTTGTGTGTGTGTCTGTTTAAGCGAATAATGGGGGTTCGAGATAGTAGCACATATTAGCCCGTAGCCTTAGAGGCCTGAGGCTGAGCCAGCAGCTTCTTGCTGTTGCATAAAGGTTCTTATCTTTCTGTGGGTATGAACAGGAGGAAATGAACACACAAAAAGCCCCGTTTTTCTGCTTCTGCCGTGCACAACTTTAGAGAATTCATTCGCACTTTGTCTCAGATGTGCTTTCTTGATGCCAGAGTCAAAAATTAAGCCCAACATAACAAATGTTATGGCGAGCACATGTATTGTTTCTCCACTCTGCATGCAGCTTGTTTCCACTGCTGCTCGTCTGGACTTCAGCTTTAACCACCAATGTCACAGAAGACCGACAGTGTTAACCACAGCCGCTGACAGGTCCGACAGATAGCAGCTCTCAGGAAGTAGCTGATAAGAAGCAGTTGCATATTTCTCCAGTACAACGATGAGAATAGGCATCATCTGTAAACAGAGGCAAAAATGATCTTTTAAAATGCAACTCTGTCAAAACTGTAATTTAAATGTAGTACTTGATCTGTATGGATATGAACATGTATGGGGCTGCAGAGTCTTTGGACTTTGCTACCAAGTCATGTTTACAGACTGTGAGTGAATGAAGTCTTGATTTTTATCACCAGGTCTGCAGCGGGGTGGGCTATTAAAATTTATGGAGCAAATACGAGTGAGTGGGGAAAGAGGGCGGTAGCGTGTTCCCAGTGTACCGAGGGCAAGCTGCTTTTGCAACAACTTTAGTTTATTTTTCTCCCACCTCAAGGCATGCGACCCGCGAGATAAACATAGACATGGGACTCTGGCTTTTTCTTTTTTTATTTGAGCCATGTGTAATATCCCTCTGTCAGAAAACTTGGTTTACTTAATGTTGGCCAGCCATCACAAGGACACAGCCAATCCCGATTAATTAGGAGCACATTCTGTGGATTCTTGTTTGGGGGCAGGCATCAACAAGCTCAAGAATGCATGTGAGCACTGTGGGTTTTTTCAGTTTTTTTTTTTCCCTGGCCTCATCTGTGACCGAGAATCACAGATCCTCAGGAACGGTGATTTGAGAGAACAATGGATATGAACTTGTCCACTGATCTGCAGGATTTATCCTGCATGCCTCTAGAGATTTCCCTGTCATTACAGTAAATGCAGGATTAGACATCTTAAGAAGGTGTTTCACTCTGAGGACCTTTCAGTGGTCAGCTTTCTGTGAGTATACACCTTCTCAGAAAGAAGGTCCGTCCTCCTGTGAACTCATGGAGACTCAGAGTCAGATCCAAAAATATCTTTGATCGTGTGTTTCAGTAAGTTTCAGTGTGAATAGGTGATGAATTGTTTGTCGCGGCGACATTATCTGACTGAAAGGCAAATTCTGCAGAAATACAGTCGTAAAAAATATATTGAATATACAAGTACATTATAAGTAAAAAGAACCGGTCCATCTGCTGAAAAATCACTTGATGTTCTGTCAGTCTCTATTCCTCAAACAGCAGAATCTATTGAATGTATTTAGTATTGACAAAAATCATAATTCATCATAATGATGATAATACACGGGACACATAACTAATATATATAGTCACATAAACCCTGTAGTTGTTCCTTATATTTTACTTAATCGTTTAGCTTAGACATGGATTTTTCTTAAAGCCATTCTCATGATATGTTAAACTAGTCCGACTCTAAAGTGAGATAAGGATAATCTGTGAGAACAGCCTCTAAGTCATGGAAATCTATGCTAATTAAAAGCCCACTTCCATGATTTTACACTGGGTAATCTTACTCGAGTTGAAAAGGCTTTAAGTTTTGGTTTCTTTTTATCAAAACCAGACCCAGGGGGCATTTGTCTCTCAGGTTTCAGCTTTGTGTTTGGACGACACAGAGACTTTGTTAGGTGTTAATTTCAAAGGTTATTCATGAAGCAGCCTGCACAAATGGTACAAATAATTAAAAATGGATGTAATGGCATTAAAACACTGGAAGAATACATCAAAGTATATCCTTTGGAATTGCATCATCCCATACCAACAGCTACATGACAGCAGTCACACACAACATTAGCTGCCAAGAAGAAACACAATGGTAAATATATGAAGATATGACCCTCATTTAAACATGAAACCATTTTCCAGTACTTGTGTTAATAGCAATATTTTTAGGATATGAAATATCTTACAGGGGTTCAGACTGGGAAATGTAAGAAAGTTCACTGAAATGAATGTTCTCCATAAAATGCCTCTATTATAAACAGGGCAGCTTCATAAAAACACCTGGGGATGTATTTAAAAGGGGGGGGGGGGGGGGGGGGGAAAAAAAAAAAAGGGGGGGGGGGTGACAATGAAAGAACATTAGAAAATGCTCCAAACGAATGAGCATCACATTTTCAAATATAATTTCCAGGAAAAATTTTTGTTTTCTTGCTCATGCAGGCTGCTGGTAACAGCATGTAGAGACAGATGGGGAAGGGCAAAAGGGGGTGAGCTCAGGTCTGGCTCCATCCCCGTCTCTCTCCAGACTTTTGCTTCCCTTTTATTGAACAGATCAAAAGCAGGGGAAGAAGGTCAAGGTAGAGCACCATGAAAAGAATCCAGTCAGAGGGAATGTGAGCTCAATGTCGTGCGGAGACGGCAAAGAATGAGAACATCGCTTCACCCTTGGAAAACACATCTGCCTGCTTTTGTCTGCACTTGTCTGAGTCGGGAGGGGTGCAACTAAGATCCCAGGTTTCCATCCGCAGGAAAACCAGCTGCCTGAGGGATCTGTTCTGTGATGTTTACACACTGCCTACAGGTCCGTGTGTAGGGCCCATGAATAATATGTGTGCATGTACAGCGGTGATAGTGTTTAGCCAGCTGTGAGTGCTTGTTAAAAAATGCTAAAACGTAGGAATTAGGTTGGATTTTAGGCTTTTCCTTTTCGCAGCCATGAGCCGCTCACAGCTCACATTGAGCTTCCCAGATGAACGCCAGACCAGTCCCAGTCAGTGTCACATTGCTCTCCAGAAACTCACAGTTCAAATGCTCATATGAATACGTCCAACATTTTGAACTTCTAAGAAGAACATTATAAAAAAAATAACTGAACTTGATTTGTATGGTAAATATTCTTCAATGTATGACTGTATGCGGAATGAAAGTGCATGTCAATAGAGGGCACATAAAAAGGACAACACAACCCATCTGTAATCACTGACTAAAAACGAGCGGTGACTAACTGTATGAATGGGCTTTGCAGCTGCGAGGATGCATATTGATATGGACGTGGCAGTTAGAGAAAACTGTTGCATAGTCATGGCGAGTGGGTATGAGTTTATCAGTGTCTGTCATTTGGTACCCAAGTCAGACTTCATAATATCATACTAAACAAATAAATAATCATAATAAAGGCACACAAAGCACTTTATAATCCATTGTTTCCACCAACGCTTCCTAATCACACACACATTACGAAAGGTCAACTCCTCACCACCGTGACCTTCAGTGCTCGGTGTGTTTGTGTGGACGTGTGCGTGCACGTGTCCTTAGGTGTTTGCGTGCATGTCTCATTGTGTTTGCTTGTGTACCCGCTAAGGGTGATAAGGGCCAGTGCAGAGAGCGTCCTTTGTTCTGTCAGAATTAGTCATCCCCCGTGTCAGCACGGGTAAATTAAACCCCGCTTAATCCAAGGCTCGAGCCCAGATAGTGAAAGACTAAGCTTATTGTTGTTGCCGTTTGTTCATCGTTTTCTCTGTGTCTCTAAATGGCCCACGTCTGTGCCCCCCCGCCCGCCACCCCTCAGGAATTAGCATGTTTTGATGAATATCTGAGTTAGTCAAGTAGCATACAGAGCATGAGTGTGTCAGAAAAGCCCCTGCTGCTGCTGCTCGAGTACGTTTGTGTGCGTTTTAAGTGTGTATCTATGTTTAATGCAAACACACTTCACCCATAATTCATAATTCAAGTTGCTATAACAAGTGTTCCTTTTCCTGTCGGCCATCTGAGTCACAGGCTGTGACACACAACTCTGTCTCCACCTCTCTTTCTTTTCTATGTCCTTCCATCTCTCTCTCCCTCTCTTTCTCCCTCCCTTTTCTGTGTGTATCTTGGTTCCTTACCTATTAATTGTCTGTCTTCCTTCCTTTCTGTTTCTTCCTCTTATGTGTTGCTCTGCCCTCTTCCTCTTTCTCCCCCCTCTCTGGCACGAATGCTTTTTTTTGCGACTTCCTCCCTCCCCTCCCTCTCTCTCTCTCTCTCTCTCCCTCCCTCCCTCCCCCTCTCTCTCTCCGGTCTCACATACTGTCAAGCCAGACACAGCCGCAACAGCAGCAGTAGCACCACCAGCTCACTCCAGCCACTTCTCTCTCAGCGTAGGCTGCGGTGTGTTTGCGTTCCTGCTTGTGTCTGCGCCTGCCTGCGGGTGTGTGCGTGCGTGTATTTGCACGATCACAGTGTATGTTTCAGCCAGAGTTGCCTGTAGCATTCGCAAGGAAAGAGCAAATACACATGGAGTTACTCTGAGTGAGGACGGAACAGAAGACGGCGAGGAAGATTGTCCCGGAGCTCCTTAAGAGGAAGGAGGAAGGCGACGTAACATCTTTTTCCTTCTCTCCACTTTATTTGAGTCTGTCTGGCGTTCGGTCAGCCACTCGTCCCCTCTGCTGCGTGGACTGTGTGCAACATCAACGTGAGTGGACTTCTGTGTGGTTTGTGTCAGCTTACCGTGTGTAAGGTTTAGAGTAGCAATGGCCATAATGTATGTGCACACGTGTGGCATGCCATGACATCTCTCTGATGACTTCATCGGGACAATTTGTAAACCTCTGTGTGTGGAGAGGCAGCAGCATATTTATGTAGACACTCTTGACCTTTCTCGATCTGTTATTAATCGGTTGCTCTTTATAAATATTCCCCAGATTGATATTGTTCAGTGAATGTCAAAAAAAAAAAACACCACCTCTTCAATTTATATCAAATGTCATTTGTCGGCATAGCGTTTGAATGACTGTTCTCTCCTCCAGGTATTCTCTGCAGTCTGTGCGTGTGTTTGTGTGTGTGTGTGTGTGTGTGAGAGAGAGTGAGAGACAGATAGGGAGAGAGGCAGTGACGGAGAGAGTTAGTGCGAGTCTGTATGTGTGTGTGTCAATCTGTCACCCAGGGCATGGGGATAATGGAGAGGGGGGGGGGTAAAATCAATAGATCTACAGCTTGAGTTGGACCGTTTACCTCAGCCAAGTGATGGGCAGACACAGTGGCCTTCAAAGCTCCACAGATACGCTGCCTGCAGATGTACAGAGTGGCGGCTCTGCATGCCGCCGCACAGGCTGCTTTCATTTGTGGTCCACTGTTGATATGCGTATTTGACTCGTATAAAACCATGTCACCATTAAGGAACGGCCTCCTTTTTTTTGTTGGGAAACGTAGTAAGAGAGATGACAGATCAAAAGTTTCTTGTACCTCGTGATGGGTTTGGCTATTAGAACCAGTGGAGGGATATTGGCAAGAGCAGGTGGAAAAGATGGATGGCAAAAAAAAGAGGGAGAGCATGTAAGAAGGAAACAGAGCAAGACCATCATAATGAATCCTCCATGATCCTGAAAGAGCATCATTTATCTCTTTTTTTCCTCCCTCACTCCACTCCTCCTCTTGCCTCCATCTTTCTCTCATTTTCTGTGCTATAGCCACTTTGATCTTGCCTAAGAAGACGGTCTCCGGAGCTTCATTACTTTTAAAGCCTTCGTCGTGAGGGGGCCATAAAAAGATGCTAAGAAATGGATTTTTAAGACCATTTACCAGTCTTTCTGTAGCGGCTCACAAGTGATGCCTGCATAGGGGTAAAATATTCCTCAGTGGTGTGTAATGCCATCAGGGCAAACCGGGGTCGGACATAATACGTCATTGCCAAATAAAGTGACATTATGCATGTAGAGTAGTAGCTACAGGGTATCCTGCCTCTTTTTAATTTATAAGGATGTGGCACCGGTTAGCATACATTTGTAATGTGTGATGGGTTTGTGTGTGTGTTTTTTAAACCATTCACTGTTTTTCAGTATCATATATTGTGATGTTTCTATAGCGCCGTTAACTGACCTTGTGTTTTGGTCACTTCCTCTTTCTTTTTCTGTGTCTTAGCCTGGGTGTCTCAGCGTTTGCCTCCGGGTGAGTGGGCCGGGATAAGGAAATGTGTTTGTGTTTTGCCAGGAGCATGTAGGGTTTGGTTTGGGGCAGCAGGGAGAAAATGATTGAGTTTAAAGGTCAGCAGACAGGACGGCCTTTCCTCGTCTACAGGAGACTGAAGAGAGCGACCGAAAAGGCGAGAAAAGGGAGCGCAGTTGCAGGAAGGAGGAGGAAGCTAGATTAAAGGTTGAAATGGAGCCAAGTAGCCAAACAGTTGGAGAGGGAAATAACAAGACTTACCTAAGACAGAAATGCAAAATATTTTCCACCGGAGACAAAATCTGAACTCGCGGACCCTAAAACCAGAGTCACGTCTGTCATTATCTTGTAACGGGGAGCGCAAAAGTCATGAGACCTGCGTGTCAGGGTACTTAGTCCCGTCCGTCATGGCCACTTAACCACAGCTTCCGTATGACCCCAGCTTTACGACGCTGTCTCATGTCCTCTCTCATGCTTTCGTACAGTATCTCACAGCAGATATCTCAGCTCAGTACGTCTGCTAATACTGATCCTGACTTTTCCTATGTAGCGTTTGTATATGTAAATGTGTGGAGGAAGAACGAGGGGCGGATCTGCTGTAACACTAGAAATAATTTGATGTCACTCTGTGAGTGATTAATTGTAAGACGTAGACGAATTTTGTAATTAAAGAGATGGGAAGTTGCATGTGTATTTCTTATCTTGTGACTCAAGCTAAAACAATTAGTTGATTAAAAAATTAGTTGAACAAAAAAGTAATTAGCAACCATTTTGCTGTGCAATAATTTGTGCCATTTTTCCAAAGTAAAATCTGTCAGAAATGATCTTGTTTGAATTTATTAGGTACGGAATTAGTTTCCTTGGATCCCATTTTCAAAGACTGACCTTTTTGTGCTCTTTAAGATGAAGAGCTCATATGTCTGAAGTGTGTCGAAGCTTCCCGGGGTTTGTTGGAGACACAAAAGAGACACTTTCATTTACATGCAGGTCAATGCATTTTTGTTGATATCTAGAGGAACAGACTTGGCTGTGACCCAATTATCTTTGCATGGTCTCGCTGATGACTGATGCAAGTCATCAGCGACTTAAAAAGGAGAGAAACAATAAGAAGAAAGCCAAAAATAAATGAAATGTGGTAAATAAAAGAATTAGAAATTACATTGTAGCATCTCAATATCTCAAAAAGGGTTGGGTGAACATGCATTTTGTTCCAGCTTTGTGTCAAACAGCATGTGTCCTTGCCATGTAGATTACGTAAACTGCAGGTGCGGCACTTGTCTACGCGTACATACTGTATATGTGTGTATCTGCGTGTGATCACGGGAACGTGGATCATCTCTCTTCTTTACCGTTGGACTAGTTCTCCACCACTCTCTCTCTCCCTCTCTCCCTCTCTCCATCTCTCCCTCTCTCCCCGTGACCCATTTCTGGTGCGCTGACGTCCACCCCTGCAGCGCATGTTGTCAGAGCAGTGAGAAAGGGGAGACAGAGGGTGAAAAGGGACAAAAAGGGGAACAGATTGTACGTCCACTCGACTCATTATCAACAAGTGCAGTTTTTTTCTTTAAATCAGCAGGCCTGAGATGACACATTATGTCTCAAGCTACCTGTTTCATCAAAAGGAGATAATAGTTGTACATCTTGTTAACATGGTTTTATCCTCTCTTCCTGGTTCTGCAGAGCAACCTTCTGGGCAGCGCCACGTTTTCAATAGGTCATCTGCTGAGGGCCAAGGATGAACAACTGACCTTGTGTCTCAGGTAAGTCTGTCGGTTCTGTCGTACTTTTTCATTGCTCTCTCTCTGTTCCTTAAGGATATATCAACTTTTGGACTTGCATGAGCGAATCAACTTTTTGTAAGTCCAAAGATTTCTCATCTTCACTCAGCAACTGACAAACCAGCCTGAGCATCAAATTGAGATGAGGTGGGAAAAGAAGCTGCTCCACAGGTGTTGCATCACTGGTTGCAGTAGCAGCCAAGGTTGTTTGTACCAAGGATGTTATGTTAGCCTGTGGGGATATAGTGTAGTTTCTGATCTGTGTTTTGGTTGTTTTTGTGATAGATTGGGGTGGGAATAAGTGTCTTTGCTCAGAGACATTTTAATAAAAGGAATAGAAAGGAACATCTGTTTTGTTTAAACGGGGGGGAAAAAAATAAAGGACCTGACTTTAACTAACTTTCTGAAACCATCAATTCTGGTCTTTTAGTGTTTTCTGAATGTGATTAAAGTTGTGCACTTTATGCACTCAACATGGTTAGAGGTGCACACATTGATGAAGACAGGTGTGCCCAGAGGTGAAATGGACAAATAACAGAAACACTAGATTTCCAATGGCATTAGGTTACTTTTTGTGCGGCGGTGGTGTCATTAATCATGCTGGTAATGCTCAATGGCTGCAACCACTGCATTCTAATCAGATAGAGAAATTATTACTCACCAGTGCCAAACATGTTAACACATATTTCATCATCTCACATGATAAAAGTTTGAATGGCTGCATTTATGAATCTCTTTTTCCTAACGTGCCCCACAATGTGTCTCTCATTCACCCTAGAAAAATGTTAAAATCGTGTAAACAAAGATAACACTGAATAGGTTCACGTCATGATTGTTTTGGCACAGTCATCACACGTGCTATGGTCTTGACTGAAAGTTTACCATGGGGACCAGGGACTAGTTCACTGGGTGTGTTGGATCACAGGCCAACGTGTCCTGTAAATGGGTGTGCTTGTAACTGTTGGCATTTGTGTGTTTCAGTCAGAAGAACATAAAATGTGCACAAAGCCGTACGGGTTTTGTATGCACGGTGGGATTCAATAGCTTTGTTTGAATTTGTCCCTGTTTGTCCCTGTTTGTCCCATTTTTGCTGCCGGACTGAATTTTCCTTTTTCCTGGCACCCACAGTTGTTTGAGAATATGCTGCTGGAGCAACCTCTCTGCTTTCCCTCATGTTTACTCTTCTTTGTTATGTTTTCATTTCCTAAAGGTGATCTCATCCCATGTAATTGTATCTCGCTCGATTGACTATATGAGCTGCAGTGAGAATTGGCCACACTTCCCCTCGGCTTTTACTTTTGTGAATGTGCGCGTACAGGTTTTGTGCGTGTGCAGCACAGAACTGCACCGTTGTGTATATTTGTTGTTGTTTTGATGTTTGGTTGTGAAGTTAGTTATTCCTGAAGATACTGTGAAGTTGTAAAGTTTCTGTCGTCTGTTATATCTATTACCTTTGATCCTCTTAGCTGGACGTACATGTTCACTAATAGTCTTTAGTTCAATGACATTTGACCTTAGGACCAGGAGGCTTAAATGGGATTGAAGATGATTTATAAAATAAAAATTCTAGGAACAAAATTAGCATTATTCTTGAGTGTAATGCACTGCCATTAAGCGATGCATGCATAACACAAACAGACACGCAGGGGAGACCCTCTTGGTTCGATATGCTGTTCTCTTGTTGGTTCATCCAGTGAGAAAACATTTCAAATGGGAGTATTTTTCATGAGCGTGTACGATTCATTCTGGGCTGTCTGACCTATGGATGAGCTTATTATTCACAGTTCAAATTAGTTCCGCTGGCCGAGCATCTCGGGTGCTGCAGCACTGACATGGGCAGAATAACAGCTAATTCAGCCCTCTGAGGAACAGCTGCTTCACTTCAGTACAGTTTTGCTAATCCCGCGCTCAGTCAGTTCATATGAGTTGACTTCGCTGAGCGGAGGGAAAGTAGGACTACTTTGTCTACATGTGGCAAGGACTGATTCCCTTTAGTGAATCTCCAAACCAATATAACTTTGACCAGACTTTCTTTATAAGCTCTAGATTTACATTGGTGCTGAGCATATGTAGAGAGGAAATTGTTATTTGACCAGCAACAGTGTGTGAGAGTGTGTGTGTGTGTGTGTGTGTGTGTGGGTGTGCGTGTGTGTGTGTGTGTGTGTGTGTGTGAGATTTCTGGCTCCTCAGTAAAGTTCACTCTGCTGCAGGGCTTGTCCACCCTCAAAGCTTATTCCTTATTCTCCCGAATTCATGCTGCATCCTGCATCATTTCAGCTCCCCTCTCTTGCCCATGCCCTCTTTCATGTGTAGCTGGTTAGGATGGTTGTCACGGATTGTTTTTGTTTCCTGTGAGGCACGACCGGTTTGATTTGGGTCACTTTTTTTTTTGAAGGTTCCGGATGGCGTCGTTCAGAATGAGTGGGGAGTGGGGGGGTGGATATAGAGATTCAGACTTTCTGGGGATATGTTTTTTTATAGTGTTACCTGTCTGCAGCTCTCAGATGACTACAAAGCACCACTCACTCCCCAGCATCCACAGGGATAAAGTGCAGACACACACGCCTTAATAAAACACACACACACACAAACTTACAACATTTGCTTCTTGAAGTCTGACTATTCTTAACCAAAACAATTCAAACAACAATTTCTGATTCAAAGGGAAATAAAAGGTGAAAGGTCAAAGCACAGTTCAGTCCAGGTTTGCCTTATTTTTAGATCCACCTCTAAAATATTTTTTTTCAAATCACTTTTTTTTTGAAGGTTCCGGATGGCGTCGTTCAGAATGAGTGGGGAGTGGGGGGGTGGATATAGAGATTCAGACTTTCTGAGGATATGTTTTTTTATAGTGTTACCTGTCTGCAGCTCTCAGATGACTACAAAGCACCACTCACTCCCCAGCATCCACAGGGATAAAGTGCAGACACACATGCCTTAATAAAACACACACACACACAAACTTACAACATTTGCTTCTTGAAGTCTGACTATTCTTAACCAAAACAATTCAAACAACAATTTCTGATTCAAAGGGAAATAAAAGGTGAAAGGTCAAAGCACAGTTCAGTCCAGGTTTGCCTTATTTTTAGATCCACCTCTAAAATATTTTTTTTCAAAAACACAGTTCGAATGTCGGAATGTCTGTGTTCTGAAATTCTGAGATGAAAAGTCTGAACAGTGGAAATATGTACAAAATAGTATTTGTACACCCTGATAGTGAGGTTATATACTCACGGATGCAGATGTGTACTGGCCTGCTTGATGACCTGTATGGGCATCTTTGTTTACTTTCTATCATACAGAGCAGCATGATAATTTATATGATTTGGAGACCAGTATTTACACAGTCCTCACCACATCCTAGTTATCTTCACCAAATAGTTACTAAGCTTGTCTGCTGTTGCTGTGAGTCAGCAACCTGCAGCTGCTGGAGACAAACGTATTTAGAACAGAGTCTAAACAGTCAAGTAACCAAATCAGAACAACACAATGACAAACATTTAAGCACTATACTGAACTCCATCATTATGGAGCGGTCGCTGTGACAGAGCCCTTTTCCTGTTAATTCTTTCAAAACATTATTAGTGCAGCTTTAGCTGTAGTCCTGTGCTGTTCTTTGAAAAATGAAGGTATGGCGGCGTTATCTGCAATGGCTGTTAAACCATCTTCACACGCACACAGTCGCAGTATTTGCCGGTGAATGGCGACCTCCATGCCGCTTTGCCATGGTACCTGCACAGAGGTTGTAGTAAATCACTCTGTGGTTATGTGTTATATGGTCTTGGACTCGTCACCTGATTCCCCTGTGACCATCACTCACAAAGACTGAAGGAGCTGCTATGCTGTAGAAATGCTCCAATAGCTTTACCGAGCGTTGCATCACACATTGCCGCAATAAGTCAGAAGGCTTTGTTTACAATGAAATAATTAATCCCTGTCACGGGGCTCCTAATTGTCTGTAGTTACGTACCGTTTATGTCCTGCTGACTCATGATTTTAAAGTTAGTATTTAAGTGTTATGGCCTTCGTAAACAGTGAATTAAATCGTGAGTTGATTGGCTTTGGCTTATTCATAAAATGCCATTCCCTGTGGATTTTGTTGCATTTGATTTCAAGTGAGAAATTGATTTGAACACATTTTCAGGGTCCTTATACCACCTCTCTGCAAACTCAGGGTTTTGGATTTTGGCTCCCTTTGCAGACATGCACATTCTAAATCTAGTCTGGTTAAATGAGGACCTCCCCCAGAAGAGCAACAAAAACCTGTGCACTCCAGGAGCTGCAAAGATCTCAGGGTTACTGAGGTCTCTCAATAATGCATGTCATGTGAACACACTGAGAAAAGATTATTATCTCCAAAACAGGTACGCGAGCCTCCTTTATAAGTCTATTCCTTTAGAAAACACAGTGGTGTTGTATAAATGGGACACAGGTGGTATAAAAATGAGTCTGCACTATATGAGGAAGAGTGCACAGCTGCCAATACAGAGCAGAGAGCAGTATTTGTCAGATTAGTGGCATTGTGAAACTGTTTATATTGCTATTTCAGGCTTGCTTTGTCCCCTGCACTCATCTGTTGCGCCTGCAGTCTCACAACACTGCAGTTGCCTTACACTCCTCTTCTTATCTCTGGAACTTTATACACTCTGCAACACAGTCTGAGATTTGATTTGGAAATTAGTTTGTATGCTTGTGTTGGCGTTAAGTGTGTGTCTGTGTGCGCAAGTGAGTGCATCACAGACGGAGTTTTCATTCTTTCCTCTCTTCACTGTCCCACCAGTGAAAGTTTACCCTGCTCACCTTAGAACCAGAACACTGACTTTATCTGAGCTGGATCTGAAAGACCTCAAGATATATGTGTGTTTGTGTGGTAAATATAAACTCTGAATTGTTCGTATCTGTTTGTGCTCCACATATAAAACAGAATCCCTGATTCCTCCACTTCTTCTTCTCTGCCTTGTGGCAGTCACACACACTTTCACGCACGTCGCCATCTTTCCCGATGCAGTCATTAGCTGGAGAAATGTTTAGTCTGGAAAAAATGGAAATGAAATGAAATAAGTAGGATAATATTTAAACACACAAATGACTTTATTTATGCTGCCTTCATGTTTTGTCGTTGTAGTGGGGAATAGTGGAACATATGCACGGAGGCACTTGGGTATTGAATAAATGGACACTTAAGGCCACGGCATTTGAGAATATGGCTGCTGGAAAAGGATTTATCTCTAGTTTGCACATGGAGGGTTGGAAATGGGTGTCTGCATGAGCGAGAGAGGGAGGAAGAAATAATCTAATAATTTGATTTATTGCAAGCGAGTTTACAAAGTTGCTGCACATACAATGTATTTATAGTACACTTTAATCCTAACACACAACTGCACATGGCACATGTGTACAAAACAGGGAGGAGAAGCTCTCAGATGAGCTGAAATAAATAAATGCACATGCAGTCACTTCATTTTTCTCCTTCAACAGTGAAAATGCTTCTTTTCTGCATAGTTCTTTCACATAATCTGTGAGATTCCCCCAGGCACTGGGGCTCATGGGCAGACTATGAAAATAACTAATTCAGTCAGTGCTGCACCATGGCATCAGAATACAACTTGTATACAAGTTCCATTGCCTCAATTACGAGCCATAAGTAACCGAGAAGGAATATCAAGGTAAACTGCAAGCACAGCATAACCGTTGACTCATATTTAAATCAAAAAAGATTCATATTTAAATAAAAATGGTGGGTCATGGTCAGTCGTTAATCATGATTAATAGATCCTGTGCTACAAAACACATAGGCTTAAGAGATGAGAAAATGGGATGTGGTGTTCGCAGCTAAAGATGGAGGAGATGTAATAAATCTGGCCCAACATGGTGCTGTGGCACAGGGGCACAGTTTGTCATACCAAGTCCTTGTCTAAGTGATGAGGGGTTGATAATGGAAAGAGGAAGAGAGGGAGGAAGATTATGTGAATAAAATCGTGTATTGCACTTTTGCTTTTTTCTTTTTGTTTTGTTTTTGGGGGTTTTGTATGTCATCCTCTATTTTGCTTTGAGATTAAATTGTGGTTTTCCATCACTGAAGCTGGGGCAATGTACCAGAGCAAAGCAATCTCTCCTTTTGCTCCAACTCCAATATGTGCACCAGCGAAGGTGAGGGTCACGCATAATATCCTGTCTGACTTGCTGCTTAATATCATCCTCAATAATGCAATGCGGTGTCCACGAAGGCATATAAAAGCTTTAAATATTTAGATCTTCGTATTTCTTGCACAGTTTATTGTTATAGAAATGTGTTCCATTTTTATTTTTTAATTAACCTCATTAATTGGAAGATATAGACAGCACCTTAGCCTTAGTTCAGTGTGATAATAGACATTACACACATTGCACCACACAAAGCTGTATACAACAAGCTCTGTCGTATGGGCTTGCAGGTGTTTTCACTTATTCTGGCTCATTGCATTTCTGTTTGCGTGGAAGATGGGTGGAGATATGCACGTAATTAGTGTGATGTCACCGGACCCCTCAGGAGGATATAATGTCTCTTTTTTTGCCCTGCCTTAACAACAGGTGCGACAGCGTTTACATAGGAATGAGGGAATTGTCTGTAAACCCCCACCAACCATGAGATGAGGTTTAATCAGCTAAAACTATTAAAATCACCAGAGGGTGTGTACCTCTGATACAAGGCCACTAAGTTTTATGGTTTGGTATTTTAGACTTTTAGACCTATTTTTATTGAACTTAACTGTTTCCCATTACTTCATCCACATGGGTTTTCAGAACTCTTGTCACCGCCGCGTGGGCGTATACAAACAGAGCTTGACTAACAGCTCCAAGAGCTAACAACATGCCTAATTCATTGGAGTCATACTATTTTCAGCGCAGTTCAATATCACGGATAAATGAGGTTGAGAGTCGTCATATTGTTGTCGTGTTTGTTTCGATGTGTGATTTCAGCAAACATTGGGAAATCGCAAGAGAGCCCAGCTCGCTGCTGTTTTCAGCGTCTCAGCAAACAAGAGAAACTTCTCTCTGTTCCGCTTCTGTTTGTCCAGCCATGCATGCTGCATATCTAATGTGACATGTATCCTCCATTAGCATAACAAGAAGCTCATATTGACTCATAATTGTGAGACTGTTGGGAGTAAACTGTGACTCTGGCTGCGCTGCAGGGAAATGCTGCTCAGATGCATGTCTGTTGTAGTGTTCGCCCACTTTTGCATACATGGTCAGTCAAGAGTGCGCATAAATTTATTGTTTCAGGTATTCAAATGTGATATTTTTGGACATAGACACTCACACATGAGGAAGCACATGGTGGATGTTTTGCCAAACCCCACATCACCATAGGCTTCATGCTTTTGTAAGAAGAGCTTACTGTGTCTGAGTCCTTCACTTAGATCAAGGTCAAATATGCATCTTGTTGTGTTATCTCAATAATATCATGCAGCACAGTGGAATGGTGGTCATCAACCTGGGCCTTATTGTTCTCGCTTTCAAGAGGGAATGAGAAGGAGAGCGCAGTTTGCGTTTTCACAATTTTTTTTGTTATTTCCAGAAAAGAAAACGCACAAAGATTATTACATTATGACGCTGTTCACACGCTGTATTTGCACAAAGGTCACTCCCGTGTCGCTCCATGTTAGTGGTGACGTTCTAGTTTTGAGTTTGTGTCAGTCCTGCTGTTGTTTGTGTGACTTTGCGGAGACTAAACCCGAAACCCACACGGTAATGATCTCAGTGTGCACACTGCATGGACATGTATTATTCGGCTCGTCTTCAGTATTACGTTTTTACTCTTGTCCTTCAACATTTTCCCTTAAAAGCTCAGCCGGCGTCATCTCTAATTTACTTTATCGTATCTAGAATGGCATTCCTATCATGTCTTTTGTATTCTTTGTCAATCTGTAAGTGCATTTTGATTTGTGTCCGTAAACGGCCTCAGTGTGCAACTCAAAATTAAGTGAACCTTAATTCTGTTGTCTGTTTTTGTGCAGCCTTGAAGGTTTTTTTTGAAGACTGCGTCACCTGGACACAAATTGCTGTATTTTTTTCTTCTTCTTCTGCTCTGAATTACTAAATTATTAGTCCCAGAGAAATTATTTATCCCACCAGGGTTCCATTGTCTAAAAATCACACACTTTTTTCATTGATGTAAATGAAAGTGATCCATTTAATGTTCAATCTTAAATAATCCTTTTTATTAACCACTTGAATTTATCTTTATTATTATTATGTGGTCATTCGTTAGTTCATTAATTCTGATCTGTGTAGACAGTCATCTTATAAATATCCTTGTATTCTTTTAAAACACAGGCGAGAGATCCATGAACTGGGAGATTAACCTTTCCAGACTAAACAATAATTAATGGGTTTTCCTCATATAAAGAAGAGGTGGTGCCCTTTGAAACAATTGTCAGTGCAAGTGGTTCCACCACAATTTCACAACCAAGAAGAGATCTCATATGTTTCACTAGTTTTTTTGTTTTTAAATGAATCCTAATAGATAAAGGAGAGGCAATGAAAATATTAGAAATCTGCACTGAGTGTATGTTGATAAGTATGTTAGTTTTACCATGTGGTAGTTGTAGAGGGCAGATGAGGCAAATGCCAAGAGCATAGAATATCTGAGAAACAGGCTCAACTACTGCGATGTCTCTATTCCGTCTTTGTTTTTTGCTTCATCCCGAGAAAATCTCCATGGATTATGGGATGCTGCTGAGTGTGTTAACCTACATCCCTGACTGCTTCTCCCACAGACGTTCACTCACCCATTTCCATCTGTCTTACTCTGTGTGTGTGTGTGTGCGTGTGTGTGTGTGTGCGTGTGTGTGTGTGTGTACTAGATTGTTTGAGTGAGTGTGTTTAGAGCATGCGGTTGTATTTTGTGTTATCTTTCCACCTGACACTCCCCACAGATCCATGGCCCACCACTCTTCCTACCATTCAACTCCTTCGCCAGTAAGAGTCAGCGGAGCATGGAACACCCATCATTTACTGCCTACACGTGTCAACAGGCCCATACAGTTACCTGGAGCAGCAGTAACTCTCACACTTCATCGGCTGTTCTCACACACATAGACACATTTGATTCTCCCTCTCTTGCACAAATGCTGTCACACACAGTATTGTTTGCATTCATTAGCTTTTCAATCCCCCAATCAAAGCTATATAGGGATACAGATAAAGGTTCCTTCAAAGGAGGCTGTCATGAAACCTGCTGTCCCATGTGACTTGTGATGTAATCATGGAGTGAGAAACCGTCACATGCCACATAGAGCAAGGAATTCCCCACCTGCTCCCTGTGTATGCCCTGTTTTTCCCTTCTGTCTCATTTTGTGTGTCTCTGATTTGTATGTATATTATTGTATATATATTTTTTGTTTTAAAGTGCTTTACAAGCGTTTTCGTGAAGAATTGACGATGTCAGTGTGTAGTCTCACCAACAGACTAAGCACTGTGTTCTATTCATTAATATTTAGGAGCAGGTAAACAATGAGTAATTGGCAGTGAGTGAGTAAGCAGACAAGTGAGTCTGGTCCAGTTTCTTGGATGGATTAGACTTCAGTAAATGTCAGTCTTTAAAGGGAAATGCAACAAAAAATTTTAACATCAGAGTGACGGCTTTGCATAATAATGTATGTTACATAATCTTTCATTTCCTCATCATCTCTTTGTCAAGGCTCCTTTTACTACCTTTACTAGAGAAAAGACAAAACAGAACTTGCCTCCCATTCCACAGCACATTCCTTTGAGGTGCAGTCTTTTCATTGCCATGCAATGTGCTAGATTGGGTTGACCCCTACCATTGAGGTGTTGATAATGTAGTAGTCACTGAATAAGTAGTTTTGAAAGTCCATATCTGGGCAGACGGCAAACTCTGTGTCACTGCAGAAGGTGCCCTCTCCCACTTAACCGTTGCCTCCATGTACCCTTATTCAATTGTCATCGATCTGCATTCAGCCCCTCAAGGACTTCACCCTGCATGAATGCCAGCACCATCATTGTCAGAAATGTTATGAACAGGAGGACAGGCAGTATGTTACTCGAATCTTAACTATGTTAGTACGCACAAGCAGTGTACAGTACAAAGGATGATGATGTATAACAACAACAACAATATTATATTAAAAATAATAATAATGGATAGATTCACAATTTCCATGTATATCTCAAAATAATATTTACATACCTTTTTTGAATGTCAACACGGCAAAGTGAGTTGTGCCTTGTTCTATATAAATGAGATTTAATTATGTCACTTATCATCGGAAGTCTTTTTAGTACAAAATGTCAACAAATGTCATGCAGTCGGGACAGCAGTGTGTTTGATGGAACTTGAACAAATGGGACAGGTGAAAACTCATAAATCCTCTGCGGCTATGCATCGAGCCCTCACTCGCTCTAGTTTTGCTTTCGGAGCTATGATGTCATGCGTCAGACAAATGGATTGTTTTATGTCACATAAATGGATGTTGTAGAGATTGATCACACTTGTTTGTTCCTGATAATTCAGCTTTTTTTTTGACTGAAACTATAATGCGTTTTTTTTTTACCTTTAATGCATAAAAAAAGTTCCATGCGTGTCACAGCCACAATAAAAAATCATTACCAAGTACAATTTTACAAAATGTAGACACCAGATACACGTGTTGTTATGCATCCATTTTGGGTTCTGAATATGTATGTTTTTTGGGGAAGTGTCTTTCATCAAGAAAAAAGCAGGGCACATTATTCTTCTGGAATATACTTGTCCAGAAGAGTGTCCTCAGTATATGCTCCCCTGATGATTCTGGCCAGCGCCATGAACAATGCCTGCAGTGTAGTTTTATTGATCGAGTCAGTCCTCTGGTAGCAAATTGTGCTGTTGCTGCTGAGTCACATGATGTCATCCATCCCCAATGTGGAAAATCAGGATTGTTAGTTCCACTTTGACAGCCGGCCTTCCTCATTATCACAGTCCCATGTCCTAACATCTGTCCTCTGTGAGAAGTAGCCCTGCTCTATATTTAGCTCACCCCCGTCCAGCTTTATATAGGTCAAGAATCCCATCTACACTTTCTCTGCTATACTTCAAGGCTATCGCATTCTTGTTGCCTATGAAGGAACCTGCCAATTTGTTTTTTTCCCGACCACCGCCATTCCTCAACCATTCCTTCCATACAGCTCAAAGTGTGACTATATTTAATCTACTGCCAAATCTTGTGTGAGCAGAAATGCAAAACTGCTGTGTATTTTTTGACCCTTTTGACCCCCCCCCCCTCCCCCGGCTTTTAAATTCAGGCTTTTTAAAAATGTCTCAATTGTCCTTAGAGTGAGAGACAGAATGTCCTCACTCTGTAAATCTTGCGACGAGGCAGCAGGGAGACTGCATTTGCTCTTGTTGTCTGACTTCCCATTTGATTGTTTTTCACTTTCCCAAAAAATGGTTTCCAGTATATTTATCTACATAGCCATAACACTCCTGTAGTGTGGAGGGAGGAGACTGGATCATCAGGGAACAGTGCTTCGATCTCACAGTAGACCCGTGTGTGACAGTGGTGCAAAGAGTGCTTTCATCTTGTTGGTTAAAAGGTAGCAGCAGAGAGTGAATGTGGCCTCGTCTTTCTTGCATTGAGCGCGCACCACCAATATGCAACATAACAACACCTGAAAGTAGCCATCACAGCCGGACTGGACATGTTTACTTCAACTGAAAAATACATGTCAGTTTCTGTTTTTATCACCAACTGTTACCTTTTGTTAAATTGTGAGAGACATTATGAAAACATTTTGTAAGCGACTGGCCCGTGTTTTCCTTTATTCACAACTGGAGACACACTTATCCTCATTGTAGAGGTTGTCAAATTTCTTTGGATCAAAAATGGAAATGTGACAGACTGTTACATTTACGTTTGAATTGTTGTGACTCATTTGCCGGCGAGTGTTATGATGGAGATATGCAGTATATGTGTGCAGTTGTTGCCATTGCTGTATGGTACATAGTATACTATATGGTATATAGTGAAAAGTGGAAAATTGATCAAAAGTAATTGCGCCACATGTCCAAATGTTGCAGTGTTGGGGAAAAAACTGCAAACTGCAAAAAATAATTTCTTGCTCTGAGCCAGATTCACAGCAGACATTTTAAGCACATTATTCTTGTCACTTTAACAAAGCCGTCAGATTAGGTGTTGTCATAAAAGAGATGCCTGGCCAATTAGATTAAAAAAAAAAAAAAAAGATAGGCTCGGAGGCAAAGAACAATCTGCAGATTTGTTTCCTCGCCAACTGTAACAGACGGACAGCCAGAGATGGAGGAGGATGGGATATGGGAGGGGAAGCTTCGTTTTCACCCACAGCTCCAATCAAAACTGTCAAAGTAAATTTGGGGTCAGTTAGTTTTGCAGACTAAAAGACTGCGAAAAATGGAACAAAACAAAGAAGTTGTGTTCCTTTTTTGTTGGTTTAAAGAGAGTTTGTGCAGTGAACAAAGACAGTGGTAATACTGCTGAAGCCAATTAGCCCATGCCAACGAGACAATTAGACACACTGATTGCATTTGAACAGGTACTGACTTTAGATTTGGACACAATGAAAAGAAATCAGTATATTTCTAAAACATATATTGAAACGCCTCCTCTGTCTGTTTTGCAGGAGGTTGTCATTAACGTATGTGGGCATAGCATAGCATCTGAGGAGTAGAGGGCCACTGTAACCCCTAAGGTTTGCCCAGGGACCACTGTCACTGAATGTGATGCATGTTAATCTCCACTTTCTCGATTATTTGTGGGCCGCTGTCGGTACAGACTGATTCTTGAAAGTCAGGGTGACTTTCTTTCACAGTTGCGTAGGGGAGCGGAGGGGGAGACAGATGATGAGGTTGAGGTATGAGGGTGGGGGGGGGGGGACCAGAATATGAGCAGAGGAGTAAACAGTGAGACAGGTGTCTGGCAGGGGACAGTGATTAGATTTATAAACCAACCCGTGTTATTTCCTCTGTTTGGGGACCGCTGTAAGACATTAAACACTAACTGAATGTCCCAGTGTCCCACCACAGACACACACACTCGCTCTTCCCTCTACTGTTTTGCCATTCCCATCCAGCTGCCCCGCATTCCCTTTCATTTTTTTCCCGACCTCTCCTCGGAATGTCTCCTTCTCTTTCCGCTTTTCCCTCGGGGTAGATTTTCTTCCTCTTATCAGACCAAGATGGATTGGTCTTGAAAGCACCTTTTCTGCTTCCATCGCCATTTTTCCCCCCTTGTTCCTCCTCCTCAGGCAGGGGTGTGTCATCCTCGCCTCTCCCCTCAGGCCATTAGCTGGCACACAACATCCAATATTTTCCCCGGCTGAACTGGAACTGAGCACATTAGGGATGGGTCTGTTAAGGTGATCAGACTTTGCTCGCGCAGTGCCCAGGGACCATTTTTCTTCATTTGAGAGTGTCTGTCTCACTGCCGATACAATAGATTTTCTATCAGCTCCTTCATCATGGCTCCATGATTTGAAAAAGTGATTGGTCTGGCGTCCTGATATGAAAAATCAAGTATAAATTTAGTTCCTGCTAGTGCACACAGCCTGGGATATTAAGCTGTCCATTTGAACGGTTAAACAGAATATTCCTTACTTCACCTCCGTCAGCTTCTCCTTCTGGAGCAGGTTTAGCTTTAATCTGCATGGAGCCTCTTCTGCAAAACCTGTCAGGGAACAAATTTGTCCCACGGTGCACACGTCTTTGTCCTGATTTCACTTTTTAGCAAAGCAGCTTTATCATTTCACAACCTGTTCAAGGCTGTAAATAAGCTTATTAGGTTTGGGCAGTTTGGGATGGGGGGGTGGTAGCTGCAGGAAAAGATTATTTAAATGAACCAACATTTTATTCCACAGATTATGAGGTTAATGCTCAATGTCTCTTTTTCTGTATCCCTGTTTTTCCTGTAGGTCATCTGATGGTGTGCGCGCAGCAGGCACAGTGGTGGTGAGTCGTCTGAAGATGGGGGAGATGGAGGAGGTGGACGTGGACCACATCGCCGCTGACGTTCCATCACATAAGGTAACGTAGCGGTGGGACCAGACGGGAGCACGAACCCTCGCACTCTGGATGCCTTGTGCTAATGCTGGGATTAGACATGCACTGCTCGGGTCCTCAAATGAGATTAAATAAACTTCAGTAAAACCCTAATGAGGATTTACAGCATGCGTGTGGTAGTGTCTATGTGTGTGTGTATGTGTGTGTGTGTGTGTGTATGTGTATGTGTGTGTGTGTGTTTGTCACAAAAATGATTCAGGACAGGACCAAATGACCAGCGCGACACGTAACTCGGATCACGCTGGGTTTGTTTTCGCAGCCCTGAAACCTTTGTTTTCTTTGACCGAGGTATTTCCTGGATGTAGTTTTCCTGGATGTAGTTTTCCTGCTGACGCTGCCTCCACCCTTCTCAACTCTAATCTCGTACAGTACGTAGTGTGCTTAACTTGGCTCTTTGGTAACGTACATAAGGGAAGGAGTATTCACCTTCAGAGTTTGACATGTAACCGAGGATTAAATCCAAATGGGGTGCCACCAAACCAGAAATGAAATTGTATGTACTATGATTTCCATGGATTTTCTGTACATTCCCAGTGGAGGCAGATTTGTTGGACGTTTTGTCATTTTTTTGTTGCAGAGCCGGCAGTGGAGGATTAAAAACTAAAGACCGAGCTCTAATGAGAAGTAAAAGTTTTAATTTTCTCTGTGAGGGATCATGGGAACTGGCAGGCCTTATCTGCTGCTGATTTGTATGGTGTGTGTGTGTGTGTGTGTGTGTGTGCTCGTACGTGCGATTGTATGTGTATGACTCACTGTTTTATATAATTGACCAACGGCTTCTGCATGGCTGACTGGCTTCCAGTCCTGCCAACCCCTGCTGCTGGTGCAGGAAGAGTCCCTGCAAGGCTCCAGAGTGTCACTGACAATCTGTCCATGTTGTTGTGATGAATGTGTTGGTGCGTGAGTGTGTGTGTGTGTAAAAGAAATAGTGTGTGTGTTGTGACAACGCATTTTTCCCCCTTCTGTGTGTTGTCTCTGTTGTGGAAGATGAGAGCTGGGAAAGAGGAAAAGAATATGGCAAACGCTAGGGAGGGGTAACTTGGGACACAAGACACACTTGTTTCAGTTTACCTTTGTGTGTGTGTGTGTGTGTGTCTGAGTGTAGTGTTCTGTGGGCGTGTGTGTTTGTGTGTCTGTGGGTGGAGGTGGTTGAAGACGCTCTTTTTCATCATCCCCTGTCATTGTTTGTGTGTCTGCTGCTAATGAATGTCTCTCTGACCCCACACACACACACAGTCAGCTGAAAGAGGAAAGAGACTGCAGTCACCTTTGATCTGATCTCTTTCCATATTTTAGTCATCAAAGAGCCATCAAACGCACACTGTCCACTGCCTGCAAATAAAACGGGTCTCCTGTCACAGCTGTGGCCCCTGGCTCATTGTTCATACTTTTCATGATCAGAAACCTTACTTGTACGCTTACTTATTTCCACATGCTCATTGTTTCTGGCCATTCTGTTCAATGGGCACACTTTACTTTGAGTTTGTGTGTGTGTGTGTGTGTGTGTGTGTGGCTGTGTGGCTGTTGGTTCTGTTTCATTCAGGATCAGTTTCTGAGCTCAGGGGATTTTATCACACTGTCATGAAAGTCATTCTGGGGGACGCTTGCTCAATGACTACGAGAAGGACGCTGCAGTACAAAAAAAAATACCATTTTCAATAACTTCTCATTTCCAATTTGCAGTTGTTTTTTCCTCTGACATACAGCTCCAGCCTCAGTTTGTCAGAGCAGTAGCACATATGTCGCTATGTTGCACAATTAAGACAATTTACAACATTATCCTTTAAAGAAAGATGAAATTTAAAAAAAAAGAAATATTGCATTTCTTTGCTAGTTGTAGCTAGCAGTGGTTTGACATCACCCACTGGTGAATGTCAGTTTAGGGTAGTTAAATAATAATTGACATAGAAAAAACATAGCAACACATAGCTACTCTGTATTGAATTCCTATTGTTCTACTCTTTAACTGTGTATTTGTGTAAATGTACATACACAGCACTGACGGTCTCTACTGCTTCTGCCTGTGTAACAGTTTGTCCTATTGTTGTAATTATACAAATGGAAACTAAAAGTCGACTGATTCTCACATCAGACCATCCAGACATTATATCTGTGCTTAATTGTGTTCTGTGCTGTTTTTGTGCTCTAATTTGAGCAACATTTGTGATTAATATTTAATGTTAATCACTGAATTGTTTGTAATTTGACACAATAGGGTTTGGAGCGTCTTTTCAAACCAAACAAAACTAAGTTGATGTTTGAACCAAAAAATATATACTGTATACGCACAGGCCGTGATTACATATAGGTGTTGAATTTCATATGTAATAATCATCAAAGCACATGAGCTTCTTAGATAAAATATTTCATCATTCCTGCTGTAATAATTAACATTTTGATGTCCAATAATATTCTCTCTCTGTGTATATCTTTGTGTTCTTTTTCATTCCAGTGTCCCTTGGTTTGTGAGTCTGTGTCCCTTGCCTGCGTTGACAGAGAAAATAACCCATTGACAGGGCCAGGTAAGATTCACACCCCAAACACCTGTAATGTCACAAAACATTTTTTTTTCTCCAATTAACATTTGAAACTACTTCTCCTTCTTTTTTTCATATATTAATGAGAAAAAAAAGACTTGATTGTAATATGTAAGGTGTAGTAGACATCCGAGATTCCCTGACCTTTCCATTGCCTGAATTTGAAATATCCCTGATGTATATCACTTTAAAATGGTGGTTTGAATTTATATAAAATAAATGTTTTTAGTTAGTGGGGAAAAATGCTGGTATCAGGTAAAACCATCCCACTTCTCTATGGACTGACTGGAAAAAAAGGAAACATATACTACCTGAATGGGACATATTTACAGTCTCTCTTAATGTCTCTCTGACTGGTAGAGGATGGTGTAATTGAAGAGAGAAAATGAAAGACATGTCGACAGAAGGGGGAGAGACTTTAAAAGGTCATGGCTCCCGCTGTGTTGAAACTTCACAGACCTTGTTCAGAGGAGACTTGAGAAACCGGTTTCCTTTTTTTCATCCCATGCATTAATTTATTCCACACATCCATTTTCCCCTTTATCTCCGTTCCGACCACCTCCCTAAGCCCCTCCACCCCCCAGCAACCTAACACCGGTTGTTATGGTGTCATTGTCACTTACTGTTTCCGCTGTGATTAGCTCATGAGCCGCAGCCATGTTTGCGGGTGCACATCTGCAGCCCGTCAAAACAATACCCTCCCTGCAGACCCCGCCAGATTGTGTAATGTAATTTAGTCTTCCGATTTTATTACCTTTCAGAATGAGCACACAGAGAGCGGGGAGTTAGCGGGGCCCACGCACAGCACGTCTCAGGAAGTCATTTTCTTAAAAGGTGTCAGGGAGGGGAAACCGAAGCATCCGATTGGTGCTCAGATTAGTTTGGCGGTGGGGGGAGTTCAGGGGTTAATCCACTTCTCTTACGGAGGCAAAGTCAGCAACTGTCGCTCCTCTGATTAAGGTTGTGCCTTCACCCCCTCCTCTCCATGTGTCCCCATTTATTTTGGTCATCCGTTTCACTTCTTTCTACTCCCCCATGCCAACAACTTCTGACTGTCCCGTTTCATAGAGACACAATTCGAGGACCAGTTTTATCACTTTAGTTAATATCAATGTCAACTTGAGCAGGATTAGACTAGGAACAATAAGCCTCGATATAGCCAGTTTATTTCATAGTTATCCTCCACGTTGATCCACAGCTGTACATTTGTATATCTGCAGATGTACAAGTTTGCAAAGCAAAATGAGCTTAATTTAGTATTTTAAATAAAACAAAGTCACCTCCATATGTATTATGTTGTAATATTTAATATGTATGATGTTTTATTGCTGGAAGTCCCACACAGTATTCCTTCGTAAATACAGTTATGTCATAAAGTGATCGAAACACTTTTGGGCTTCTGGAACTATAGCCTCGGGTGTTGTTTCATTTCAGGTGCTCATAATGGTTATAGTCAGTCTATATCTTATAAAATGATAAAGACCATCCAGTGACTCAGTTTCATCAAACCTTCCACTTTCCTTCACTATAAATCCGATTTTTCCTGACTTAAGAAGCTCCTGTACCCAAACAGTTGACTCAGTTGAATAAACTGCAGCATTGTTCTCACCCAGCAGGATGCTGTAGCTCCAAGCCTTTGTATTTATTGGACTTTCAGGTTCTGAATACATATCAAACCTTGTTTGTGAAATCAATTAGTTCATTGTAAGATGTGGCCCGCCCCTTAGACTTGTTGCAGACGACAGAAACATGTATGTTGCCAGGGTAACATGCAATAGTAAAATTGGATTTTTCTTGTAAAGGAAGCATTCCTTGAACTGGCTCCCGCTGTTGAATCCAAGTGTAAACAGTTTATTGGTGCCATGCGTGTTGGGCTGCTGAGAGCGAGCACCTGGGGCGCTTCACCGCCAACTTATTGAGTGACTTCCTTTCTGACTCCTCTGAAAGCAAAAGGAGTAATAAACACTGTTCAGGCCACGCAGCTTTCTTGCCCTTTACTGCCAGCATGCAGATAAGAGCATTAACGCTGTTTTTCATTTCCATTGCCACTATTAGCCCCTCTCTGCAAGAAATGAATTTGAATTGGGTCTAATGAGAGAATTTGTTGGTGGTGGAGGTTTGCAGGCAGCGTTGCAGAATGATACGACTCTCTGTGCCCCACTCATCTACAGCAAACAAGCAATTAAAATGAAAATACAGGAAATAACAGGACAAATATTAACAGGGCCAGTGGTTGTGTATTTCATTCTGCTTGTCTGAGGGAGACGGCCTTGGAAGATGAGAAACACCATATCTATGTCAGACACAGTCATTGATTGTAGAATTTAATTTGTGCTTCGTTCCCAGTGTGACTCCTCTGTTTGTGGAGTCATTCAGGTTGGCAGCTGTCAGAGATCTGTTCAGTCGAACGTTTTCTTCTCGCGAAAGGAAAAATTGAGCGAAAGTAAATAATGCTTTCTCTGCCTTTCTCTCTTTCCGCTTTTTTCCCTTTTTCAGTCTTCAAGAACCCGGTATGCAAGGTGTACAGATTTCAAACAGTGGACAGCAAGTGGATGCTTGTGCGGGAACAAATGGAGGAGTGCACATTGTCCTTCAGCATCCCCAAGCAGCTGCTCTCACTGTATATCCAGGAGGAAATGAATAGGTGAGCATCTGTGAAATCACACCATTGATCCCAGTGTCCCTGGGCCAGATTTCATATAACATTAGATTAATTTTATGTCCAACCACATGTTACCATATGACTTGTACAGTATCTGTATGTAACATAGAGTATGCCGTTACCAACCCAAATTAGTACAAGGACAGAGGGTGGTGTCCACCCATAAGTAGATCAGACAGTCCCTTCCCTCTGGCATGACTAATGTTTGTTAAGACCGATCATTTCTCAAGCGGACCGTTGCCCCTGGCAACACACACACACACACACACCTTCATACGATCTCTTTACCTCCTTATCCACTGAAATATAAGAACAAGCGCTGAACCGTTGGAGCTTTGGACGAGCTTGGCAGTGGGAGGAGACTTTGATTTGTAATCATGGTGTGCACCTAAAGATCACACTGAGGATACATTCACATGCAGCACATCCTCCACCACACACACACACACAAAGAAAAAGATCACAAAGCCATTATTGACCTATTGATCAGACAAGCTTTGTTATCAGTTTACCAGTCAAGCAGATGTACTAGAATCTGTTCCTGGGCTTGCACCATTTCTCCACATGCCCTCTCTTGGTATCCATTAACCCTCCCTTCTATTAGGAGAGAGATAATTGGCTGTGCAAACCGATCATTTAAATCACAGCTGATTTTAGAAGACAATTATAGAATATGTATTGAAGGTCTTATCTGTATTATGCAGCTCATGAGCACTCAGCAGTCCCCAAATCATGACTATATTATACGTTTGTTTATTAACAGGCATGTGTACCATATATCCAGCTTGGTCGTTTAAGCTCCTCTCCCCTAATCCTCTTTCAATGTTGTCTTTCTCCACGGTGCCTCTCCATTTAGCTGACTCTGTCAGCCAGCTTCACAGCGGTGCTAACTCCATGTTTTTAATCATTCAGTTAGTGCTGCAAAGTTGTGAGTGCAGCAGCGCATGGTGTGTGGGTGGCTTAGAATGCCTCCTCTATGATAATCTTAGAGGCTTCTTCCCTCTGTTTGTTCTCGCCCAAGTCTACAGTCAAGTTCTAATGTGACTCTGCAAACGGAGGGGACTGATGTTTGTCCGATTCCTCCAGTGAAGATGCAGCAGCTTGGTGTGTGTGTGTGTGTGTGTGCATGCGTGCATGTGTGTGTGGAAAAGTAATAAGGCTTGTGTAGCAAAGTGTTGGTGTGTGTTGTTGAACACACACCATTAAACCCCATTCATGAAGAGCTGTCTGGCTGCTAATAATAAAAAAAAATAACACACACCCACAGCAACTCATTTTTTTCCTTTTAATAAACACATGCTGTGATGATGTAATTAAGATCATCAATGTTATGTTTCAACACCGGGCTTCGTTTGTTCTGTGCATTCAGTATCATATACATCATCAGGCTCGTCGGAAAGAGGTGCAAATGTGGGGCGAAGGACAGGTTTGTTCAGTCCTCTCACGCAGGGTTTATTGACCCCACACACACAAAGCCGGCTGTGATTAAATTGACGAGGCCCCATAACACACCATGCTGTAAAGGTTCCCATGTGACATGTCATTGCTCTTTGGGAAATGATTTCTATTCACCATTCTGTTCTCATTCATGTCATTTTTTAACGCATTGCTTTACAGAGCCTTCGTCCTTGGTCTCATTTTTTAATCTGCATCAGGTTTCAGTAAAAATAACGAAGACTAAACTAAGTATAAATTAATCGTGTACTGTAAATATAATGTGTACTGTGCCATTTTACCTCACTTTGACCTTTCCTGTGCAGAATAGTCTATGTGCACAGTTTAACAGGAGAAGTCTGTTTGCACATTTATCTGACTAAAGGAGGCCTTCTCTTACTTCTCAAATGGGATCTGTAAGAAGTAAGAAAATTAAATGTGACTTTAAATGTGCCTGGTTAGCATCTTATAAAATATAAAATTTGACGAAATATATTTTTCACGTTAAGTGTACTGTAGATTTTAAGAGCATTAAAGCGTGCACTCATGAGAAAATGTAGTCATTTTTTTCCCATTTTCACTGACGATTTCTTCCCCACATTAAAATATTCGCAGGTAAAACATATGTCGGCTGTTTTACGTGATGTGAAAGGCCTGATTGACACTCTGACCCTTCTTTACGTGCACATACTTAATCATTCCCTTTATACTCTTATCACGCTTTTGATCAATCACACCTTTACTCTTTTCAGACAATAGCACTCTGATTACCATAGCTATCTTATCTGCCGTCCCACTGCCTTATCACCCTTACTTAGCAAGCAGATGTGTTTAATCTATTATTTTATCCAATCTCTGTTATTTACAACCGGATCATCATCCTGACCTCCACCCCAAACCTTCAGACACACAATAACAGCTCAGAGACAAATTATGCAGTTTGACACTATGACGAACAAATAGCAGTGGATGAGTGGTGCAGAGGATAGGTGTCAGAGGATAGAGATTATTGTGAATGACTGCAATTGGTGGAGAGAGCATTGCACCAATGTATTACCATGTAACGTTTCCTATATGAACCTGAAAATTGGAGAACATTGCTCCATGATTGGTTAAAATTGCCCATTTATGTTGTTAGGGACCTCTTAAACCTAAGTGGCTAGAAACAATATGTCTGATTGAGACAAGGCAGAAATGTGGAGTGGCCCTGCTCCGACCTCACCAGCTGGGAAATCTACCTCAGTGCTGTCATCTTCACATACAAGGGTCCCAACATGATTCAACTTTTAATCCCTGTAGTGCGTCTGTTAAAATGCACCATGAGCCGTCATAACACACTAAATCTAGCCTTGCTAGATTCTCTTTCTATCCGGCCGCAACATTTCTCTGGCATCTCGTCCATCACCCTCTGCAGTGGATTGAAATAATTTCAAAGTAATCTAAAAATAACATCCTCACCTGGAGGATGTCAGGATGTGGTCTGGACAGATTATCAGCACCTGATGTGTTGTTTTGCTACATTATGCATTCAAGCAATTACCTCTGGTCTTAACAATAACTGCAACCAATGTGCATTTACACATGCAGCCTCTCCTTTCAAAACAGACACTATACAAAATGGATGAGGTGTAATCACTGAAAATTGGGCTCGTTACCATGAAAGTAATGCACATGACCTTGCATTTGTTACCCTCAATACAACCGTTCCTCTTACACCTCCTTCAACCTCATATTTTTATAATGCCACTGCAATTTACTCTCGAGTGAATGCTGGAGTGCTGCTTCTTCTCAATGATATCTGTCCATCTGATGTCACCTTTCAGATGCAAATTATGCACCAGTGAAAGCAGTAGTTGCGCTTTCTAGCTGGAAATCAGATACATGTGCACACTCGGGCCCCCTTTTTTCTAACTGAGGCAGTCAGGATTGGCCTCGGGCTGCAGGCATAGCTAGATGTAAGACAGGCAAGGAGTCAGTCCGGGGACACCGCTAAAAGCCAGATGTGTTTCTTATGTAAGTGATGTTAAAAAATGGTTGGCGCAGGGGAGGAATTTGACAGGGCAGGGTGGACGGCCACTAGCCTGAGGGTCAGAAATGTGCTTGTCAGTCTCGTTTGGATTGTTTGTACCCTTCATTTTGTAGATGACATGAAAGGGGTTTGGGAAGCAAGCAGGAATGTAGATGTACCATAACAACATTGCTCAATGCCATTTCTCCGTTCTGTTAGACAGTATTGTGTGTGTAAAACTGGTTTAAAAAAAACACTCTGAAGCTAAGAAGAGACAACAAGCAATTTTAATTTTTGACAGTTTATTGATTATGTGTTCCTCATAAATCTGTTTTTATCTGCAGGGTGCAGGATCTGAGGGATCTGGGGGAGCTTTCGCCTCACTGGGACAACTTAAGGAAGGAGGTGATAGCGAGATATGGAGGAATCATCAGTTCCTACCAGGAGACTTTGGCTGAACTGGACAAGATTACTGGTATGACAGCTGTTTCTTAATTTTGCATTCAGTTGTGCAGCACCAATCACACTAGAACATGAGTGACGTCATAATAATGTTTTCATGAAAATGATATTGTTGACACTGCATTTCCTCCAGTCCTGAGCAAAACACCCATAATGTTTGAAATCAATCACAATGGCAGAGATCTTACTCTTAATTAGTGGGACACCTTTATCCAAATGTGCATTATTATCGTGCAGTGATGATAAAAAAAATTCCCTCCGGAGAACATTTAGGTTTATCCATTTCTGATACCAAGATATTGTACATACCCACTTGTTATACGTTGCTGCATACCTTGCTATTTTCTTTAGGATAAAATAAAAATTTTTTGTGTGTTTGAATTCTCTAACCCTAGCGTTCGATATAGAGACATAGTGAAATGAAATGGGATATGTACTGTCTGTAATCTGTCCCACTGCTTGACCTGCGCACATGTTGATTCCATAAAAACCTAAAGTCTAGAAAGATATGACTGCTTTCACCTGAGAGGACAAATCTGGATGGTGTGTGTCAACGGAAAGCTTAGTAAGGGGACGGTTCAATTATCTACTTAGTGTCAAAGAGTTTCCATAGCAACACAGGTTTCTCCAGGGGTAATTTTAATGTTTGTATCCCTGTGTCTTTATGTCTTTTGTAAAAAAAATAACTCTTTGCACTGCAGATAATAACTGTTACAAATCTCTGCCTTTTGCAGACAAAAATAAGATTCACGCATCTCATTTACACTCATTACTCAGCGTTCTGCATACAGTGTGCACATTTTTACAAATTAACCCATGCAGCTTTAATGTGAACAAGGGAATGTAATTATAGGTGGTTCTCCTTTGGCTCTGACATTCAACATGGAAACACTGAACATGTGGTATTGTTATATAATGTTAGTGATGATGGGCTGTTTAAAATGTGTTGACTTATTGTGTTTAGATTAAATAACTTAATGCAGGAAGAAACATCACACCACATGGTGCAGTAAGCGTTGCCCCTTACACACACAAGCTCTTAATAATACAGACTTATATACAAAACAACAGCTGTGCGGAAGACACAACCTCTCTCTTAACAAGAAGAGCGGAATAGATGTCAACATTCACTCACAGATCTGTCGATCCGATTGATTAATTTTACTGAATTACTCTCATTCCCATAATGAGGTATTTGTTTCTGTTGCTTTGTGCGTTACCCAGCTGCTAAGAGAGGATGATGGTTCAGCCTCTGCACTGTCTCCCTATGCTCAGATGGAGTAGAGAATAGAGGCTGAGGGAAGTGAATGGTGTGATGTTGGTTATTATGGTTACCAACAGGTTTCCTGTGTGGCCCAGATTTTGGCAACAAAGGGAGGAGCTCTTAACCAACTTATTGCTTTAATCCATTCCTGCATCACCTTAACAGGACGACAGACATAAAAAGACGAGTGGGCAAACTGCTGCAGATAAATTATTGATATATGATAACAATATATGATGATGGCGAGCTGAGTGGTGAAGAGTAAGGCATGAGCGGAGGATTGATATGATAATCAACGACACAACCAATTATAAATATAAACATTGGCTTTGGTATTGTATTGCTGTATGCACTTACTTTGCAAATTAGAACTGTAGATGATGCATCTGTATGATCTCGCTTCTTGCTTCTCTTGGAGCTGAGTGTCTTGAAAGCTCATTTGTGCATTTGTATTATTTAGAGGGCGACTCTAATGTACATATAATTTATGGAGGATTGTAGTGCACAACAGGAATCTCCGATCTGTGCATATTTTATGGGTTTTGCATATGAAAGAAGAAAGAAAGAAAACAAAAGCCCGAAGTTTGAGAGACTGCAGGTAGCGGAATAAGAAGTGGGGAGAGTAACCAAGCACAGGTTCAACACCATATCCATTTTTAATGATGAGCTGACCTCAGCGGATACTTCAGATGCTCTAATAACTGTACTCCTTTCATGAATTAATAATCCCTACAGCCATTGTTTACGAGCCGGTAAATTAAAGGCACATACATAATCCTGTCAGCACTGTGTCCGTTGGACCTCCAGTGCTGTGTGCACTTATCTGCACTCATCTGACAGTTTCTCTTAAACTCCCCTTATTGAATAACTACAGCATGAAACAGACGTATTATGCCCTTTTCCACAATTTGTAATACTTTCATTGGGTCCTAATGAATTGTTTGTGACATACTTAAATACCAAAAGAACAAAACACCACAGCAGCTCTATTCTCTATTCTGTCTCTGGAGATCCTTTTCCAGCGATTTTGTGGAAAACTAGTGAAAAAAAAAAGATTGCTGCCAGAAAGTACACAACGCTTCAATCATAGAAGTTTGTAGCTGTTACGCTTTCAATAAAGCTTTTTCAATATTGACACGCTGCAACATATTGTAGATTAGGGCAGCGTTATATATCTGTGTGGCTGGCAGTAAAGGGAGTTATTGTACAAAATAGTTATGATAAGAAAGAACCCGTAAAAGTAAAGTGTTTTCACACACGATTGACTTGCCTCGCTCACATACTATAAGATTGATTCCACCATTCACACATGTCCACTGCTCCTCTGTGTGTAACACAGTGGATTGATCAAGAGGAACTGCTGTACTGATCTGCGCCAGAGGAACATGAGGATGGAGCCCTTAATATGTTTTTACAGGCCCACATTGATCCGTCAGACCTGACACGTACCACCCTGTGTTTTTCCAGTGGTGGTTGCTGAAGTTTATGATCTTTTTTTTTCCCAGCTTGTTTCCAGGCACCCCAGCCAGACCCCTTTAAAAGCATACAATGTTTTTTTTATTTTTTTTCATTTTTTGCCTCAAAGGAGCAAAGAAAAGTGTCTTAAGAAATGACAGGAAAGATTAAAAGAAGAGATCCTGGCCAGATGTTGGTTCAGAACTGCTGGCATCCGGCTCTTCTTTCACATAGCCAGCCCACCTGGGCAGACAGATGGAGATCTGATAAGGCTAATTCATCTAACCTACAACAGCCACTGGCTCGATTAGCCTGTCCCCAGAGCTCCACAGCTGACTGTGAAACCCCACTGGGCAGGGATGACAGCTGAGCCAATGAGTGGAATATTCACCTTTGGAAACAGCTTGTCCCAGCAGAGAAATGTGTTGATCCAAGGCGATGAGACCTGTTCAGTTCCAATGGGATGATTTTGTACTGGCCTGCAA
Organism: Trinectes maculatus; assembly: GCA_016785345.1. Classification (NCBI taxonomy): domain Eukaryota; kingdom Metazoa; phylum Chordata; class Actinopteri; order Pleuronectiformes; family Achiridae; genus Trinectes; species Trinectes maculatus. The sequence goes on from JAFBJQ010002941.1 coordinate 332,234, forward strand.
AACATCCGCTATTATTATTGTGATTGGGAGTGTGTTTGCATGCTGATATTAGCAGGAAGCTCAAAAGGACCACTGTGTTTAAGGGCAGCCTCACAGAGCTGCTGGCAGAGCTGCTGTAGATGCCTTCATTGTTGATAAAATGATTACATGATCATTACAGTTACATCATAACCGTTGTTACCTCATTGAGTATGCATGACTATGCCGTGGCAGTAAACTTGTCGTCATCTAGTGGACATCAGATAGGATGTTATGATAAGGCACACATGATACTGCTGTATGAATGATTACATGTTTGTGTTTACCAAATTCTAAGCGCATTTCATTCTGTAGAACACACATTTCTATTTCTGCAGTCAGGTACTGATATTATTATTTGATTCGTCATTGAACATAAATGTGGATCACTGCACCACAGTCACCTTGAAACACATTTTCAATACAATTTGAACGTGTGCACAGTGAAACATCAACGTTAACAAGACCAGAAAGTCTAGATTAGTGAAACGATGTTGTGAATGTGGTACACTTTAATGGGATGATTGACAGTTTCATACAGGTTTTTACATAGAATCAAATCCTAATTCTGTGTGACACTGGGCCTCTGACTGGCGTGCACTCGTTATTTTCCTCTGGAGTAATTAATGCAATGTGATGTCAGAGGCTGCTTATAGAACAGTTAAATTCGGCACCTCACACAGACAAGCTAGAAAGCGTGTGTACTTAAAGTGTTTACATTTTCTTTCCGACAGTATGCTGCAGTGAACAGATGGCGAGAGCTACATTACGGGGAATGTGCCTTGCTGCTACTGCATACTGCACTACCACTTTGTCACACACATAAAAGGTCCACTAACTGAGACTTTTGCCATATCCTGCTTTTGAATTGGTGCATAAAAATGATGCATTCTGTTATTTAATTTGACAGTCACGTTGTCATACGTGAAACATCTGTATAAAGATGTGCTGATACGATGTTAAGAAACAACAAACATTTCACAACGCGTGCCTCAAATGATCTCTGAGATTGGAACTGCTGACTCGAGCTGACTGTCAGGTTCAAGGCTCTGGTTCGGAGTCCCAGAGACCCAGAGTCCAAACTAAACAGGCAGGCAGTGAAGCAAACAAAGACAGACGTCCAAAGAATGACAGGAGCAGAGAGAGCCAGGGGGAGCTTGGCTTTCAGAGAAGCATGTAATCACGAGGATAGACAAAAGGCAGGAATTAGCCAAATGAGACGGAGAGAAGCAGAGTACAGCTGTGCATGTCCACCACTCAGGGGCCTAGAGATCTACAGAGAGCTTGACGGATGGACCGATGCCTGTATACTGTTCCATAAGGAGCTGATTGAATAAAGTAGCTCAGGTGTGCAGAAGAATTTCAAAAGGAACCACAGAACCAGGCCAAGGCAGCCAAACACACACAAACACACACACACACAGATAGAGAGAGAGAACACAGGACTCACAGGACTCACAAGCAGAGGGGGGGAAATAATAGTAAATCAGGGCAGGAGGATGTAATCCATCAGTCATTTCATCCTGACAGACTTTTATTAAATTATTTTTTAAAAATGCACTTCTAATGAAAACGAACAGGTGTAACTCCTCAAGCAGACCTATTTGCATATTCACACTCCTCTGTTGCACAGTTGTTCCAATACAGTTGGGACAAATTAATTACATCGATTATGCTGTACATACCATCAGTGTCCTCTGTAACCTCCACGGTGGTTTTTTTATGGGTTATTTCAAACTCGAACTCAATACTTTAATCGGAATTTCAAAGCCACGTGTCTTTAAAAGGATTTAATTAAAAGTTTCAAATTAGATAAAACTTAATATGACTTTTTGACTCCACCTGGTCTCACTGCTTTCATGTATACAACACTAAATTCCCCGCGTTGCTTGATTGTACTTGAAAGCTTCACCTAATCTCAAAGAGGCTCATCAAGCCTTTTTACATATTTTATGTGAGTAGCCAGCATGCTGAGACAGATTGAGATTTTGAGATTAAATATAAACCGCAAACAAAGCAAACAAAAAAAAAATTTAATTGGGCGTTCTAGTATGGCAGTGGTTGCACAGGGTATAATATCCCGTGTTTACAGGATTATCCTGCATATTAGTGGATGTTAGAAGCAGTTGATTGAAAATGAGCGACGATTCCCGTTCATGTCTAATTGACACATCCTCCTCCTGATATATGTAGATGTGTGTTTTATGATTACCCTGAGATCAGTAAACGTGGAGTGGCTTTGGCAGTTCAGTTATAACAATCAACAAAGGACTGCTTTTGGTTTGGAGTTTAAAATAGTGTTTGTCTAATCTGTGACATTTTCTGTTATGCTTACTTTGGGAAATCGCATAATAAAACTGTTTTTACTCGCAGAAATGTTGTAAATCAACTGTAAATGAGTTGAGATGAGATGTACTAGGCTCTGTAGTATTCTGAAAGTATGTATTTTAGGCAACCACTGGAGACAAATTGTGATTCAATTGTATACATTACAATTAATTTCCATTAATATTACTTTGAATATTGAGCAATTACGTTATAAAAATCTACACACGGTGTGATGCGTAATTGAATCTGCGCTGCAACTATGTCCACAACCTCCAGGTGAAATGGATTTTAATTACAAGCTATTGTATTATACCGTGTGTACCTTGATCTTCAGTTGTGCAAGGTTCTTCTTTTCATTCAAAAATCAAAGAGAAGATTTGAACATCAGCCCAAACTTCTTTTTCATTTCTTCATGAGCACATTAACAAGATAATAAAGAAATGATATATGGAGCAGATGGTAAGGGCTTCCAATAATGCAAGAGGCTTTAATATGGATGTCGCTTCCTTTAAAATCTTTGCCAACACAGTTATGTTTCATTAAAAAAATGACAAACTCGTTCCTCTGTTGTTGTTTTTTCAGGTCGGTCATTCAAGCCAAGCTGCTGCAAAGCCCAGAAATCCTTGGAGTTCATCCCAATAAACTTGCACACCCAGAGGATGAGGGTGACGTGCCCCAGAAAAACAGGTATTGAACTGCCACCTTTGTCTTGACTCAGAGTAATTATCACATGTATTGACTTAAGACATTTACAGAAGTACTCAGAGGCACCTTGGCACTATGGGAAAATGTGGTTGAGCTGAATGGTGTCCATTAGAAACAAAAGCCTCCACAAACCTGAGGATGCTGTGGTAGTGGTAGTAGTCGATGTCTGCATTGTCCATCTGTGAGGAATTCTCAGAGGGGCAGACAGGGTGGTTCATCCTCACCCAGGCTGAAAGGTGGAATATCATTTGGCCTTGGAAAGACAGACAAAAACGCTAATGAGCCCTGGTCTGTTGCTGCACTTTGGCTGGCGGGGCCAGGAACTGGCCTGGAACTCTGGACCTGTCTCTCTGTATTAAAGCAAACTAAATATATATCTCTGTCATCACCGTAGCTGCAGTTGGGCTTTAGTTTGACTTTAAACTTGATGAGTGATGGAAAGTTTAGATTGACAAACCTTGACAGAAACCGCTGTTCTTTCGGTGAGGACTTAAGGGATGGCGGATGAAATTAGGAAAATCAAAAGATCCGACGCTGATGCTGTCTTGCACAGTCAAAGCAGAAAATGAAGCAGACAAAACACGACCTGGAACAGTTTTTATATAAATTAATTATCTGTTTTCCTCTCACCATGAGTACTAGCAGTTTAGAAGACATTATCTGTGATTTGCCAAAAAAACACACATGGAACAAATGATTACAATCAGTCAGGAAGAGGAAACATGTAGTACCTTCTTAATATAGACACAGCGTGGTCACTGGCAGTTTTCTTCCATTTGATTTTCTGAAGTGATTCATTTCAACATAAACCATTCATTTTCATTTTGTTTATTGATCAACCAGCAAATACAGAGATTGGAAGAGAGAGAGAAAAACACCTTGATCCCAAAACAGCATTCCGTTGTTTTGCGGGGAATGACAATTATCCTCCCCAGTAACAGCAAATGCAACATATTTTCAGCCCAAAAACCGAAAAAAATAACTCATCCGAAAGCAGTTATTAGATTATTTAATAACTGCTAACAATTATTTAGGTCAAGTAAAAGGATGTTTTTATGGAATGTTTCACAGGATCATGGAACCGCTTAAGTATGAATTATAACCACTGCTTTCCTCACTACCACACCAGTTTCCGCTCTTAAGATCAACTGTCCTCTCCTCACTTAAACAACTTGCTCAGTTGCTGATTTACCAAGAAAAGGATGTCTGCGCGAGAACGAGTTGGCAAATCAAGCACAAATTGGTCATTATGCTCGATGTTCTGAAACCCACCATTATATTCCAGCACAGTCTGCTCTGGGTGAAGCAATTAAGGGGAACTTGGACATCTGAAAACGCCAGGGGCCAAACGTGTGGCGGACAAGAAGCCTCATGGCAAACCACAGGGATAATTAATGAAAGACGCAGTGGGTAGCAAAGCCCCAACATCAAACCACTATTGGTCTATTGTGGTGTTGTTACGGGGTTGGAAGTTGTTGGTCACATCATCCACGTCTCTATGGCAACACTTGAGCCGTGTTGTGTTATTAATTTCTATTTTCAATCATTTTTCATCAGTTTTTTTCCCCTGCAGTCATAGCGGTACGCTGTTACTTTCCCAGAGGTTTTCATTATCTGACCTGGCAATAAACCATACCAAAATATTCACCCCCATGTTCCCCGGGCCACCCCCTTTCCCTCTTCACTGTTTTACTGATTTAATTGTCAGCCTCATCCATTACTCATTCAAAACGAGGCCTGTTGTAAGCACCTCTGTGCCCACCTAGCCGTCTGTGAAGTGTTTATTTACTTTAGATGCCAGTGTGCAAAATGGAATAAGGGGCTGTGACATTGGCCGTCCTTCTGGTTCTATGTGGGGCAGCTGCTACATTAAGATCAAGAGATGGCTGGAGAGAGAGGACTGGTAATGCAACAGGGAAGATACAATATAAATCACCTGCGTACGCCCAAAAGCAAATAAACTCGATAAGTGCAGAGTAATGTTTCTCGTTTGCATACATATGGCATATCTGTTAATGCAGAATTACCATTTGGGTGAGTTTATTATATAGTTTAAGGAATAGGAGCTCTTCCTCACGACTTAAAACCTTGTAACAGCTTCATGGTACAATCATAAAAACTGAAACATCTCTCGTAAACATGTATAAAAACTGTGAAATAGCCCCATACTGCACAGACTTAAGCATGTAGGGATATAATAACTAATAACTAGTAATAACAATAATAGCAAACCAATCCAAACATTAGCAGTCATAAGCATACAATTGAAATACGTTTCCGTATTCCGATGGAAAAAAATTGTATGAATAAAAAATGAAAACTGGTATAATAATCATCACTGGGTGATTTATAAAGTTTTAAGCAGACAATTTTCTTTTTAAAAAATATTTCTTGAAATTAAGTTTATATTCAGATTTGCATTGATATTTTATTTTCTGTCTTCAGTGGTGCCTGGTGCCTTCAGTGTTTCCAAGGTGCTGCATTACATAATACACCACAGTATTTTAAAAATTAAAATCTCTCTTTACAGATGCATTCTATGACATTGTCACTGTTGGTGCCCCAGCTGCCCATTTCCAGGGCTTCAAGTGTGGTGGTCTGCAGCGTCTCCTAAGCAGATATGAAGCAGAGAAAAAGAGGTAAGAAAACAAACAACAAACACTGCAGACCTTTATATCATGCAGGCATGGTGTTTAGAAGGAATTGGGGATTTAATACACGACATGTGCTGAGGTGGAAACAGGCTTGTATTGACAGAAGAATTTAACTTAATTGATAGTGACAGACAAATTGGTCCCTAGCCTATGGACTTGATTTCTCAAGCCCCATACAGTTACTTACAGCCAAGTGGTGCTGGATTTCCAACGGAGCTCCACTGCCTCTGACAGCTCAATTTGACTGGAGGCAACAGGCATGATGGAAAAGGTTTGTCGAGCTCTCCTACACCGGTTCTTTTCCCTGTCAAGATTTTTCTACCCCTGCTTGGAGTTGTATCTTAACGTCTCACTGGAGAGCTACCCATTTATTCTGCAACTTCCCAGCTGCCACCTGGAGCTCATACTTTAAATGCACTTGAATTCAAACCAAATAGTCAGACTAAGGAGCTGACACAATAAGTGGTGATAATGTTCTCACTACAAAGTTTAAGACGTGTGCAGTGCACCCGGAGAGCCATCTATAATATAATGATGGCCAGATGAATATACACCAAGCACAGCAGAAATCAATCTTGATTACTCTTAAGTATTCAAAAAGAGTCCTTCAACTGGAAAACACCACATTCTGAGTAAAGTACTGTATCTGGGATATGTACTGACCTTGTTTAGACCTACAGATTTATTTATACATAGAGAAGTATACTCACGTGGAGTAACTACAAGTCCCCTCCTGAGCTTCATGTCACTGTGTCTTTTCAGTTTGGATTGTGGTATATGTCACAGGGGTGCAGTGTGTGATCACATGAGTGATGCCAGAAGAAATAAAGTGTGATTTCTCCCAAAGCTCCCCATAGAGTGCAAAGTCATTACAGACCATGCCAGATCCAATTAGTTCTAGAGTTTGCAGCCCAGGAACGAGAGGAAGATTGAGAGGAGTGAGGTGCGAGTATTAAATTACATAACTCAATGGGGGGAAAAAAAGTTGTGGACCTGTACTGATAAAAAGAAACAACAAAGTTTTTCACACAATAGCGCACATCTGAATTTGCCAAAAACGGTCAATTTTATCTACTAGCGTGAACTATGGTAGCGTAGAGTGTCCACTGAAGTGAAATCATTTGCTTTGAATGAACGATCGGACTCGAGAAAGAATTCAGTGGGGAGGCAGAGCTTTTTGTTTCATATTTGCCTTCGCTAATCGCTGACTGTAGCTTAAATTTTCCAATTTTACGCCTGGCTACCTGACTCCGGCCGCTGCCGAGCCTTATCCGCGTTTGACCTGGAATGCAGTCATTTGTCACTCATCATCAGGAACAGAAATACAGTCTCTGTGTCTCTCTGTTAATTCACTGTGGCCATCGCAATGTAGGTGTGTTTACTTTAAATTAAGCGCATTCGCAGGTTTCATTTGCTCTTATAATACATATATCAGGCCTGGATGGACCTGGTGAATGTGAAGTACTGTAGTCCCGGTGAGAGAAACATAATTGCCCTGCACGTTGGCCTAGTTCAGCAAAGATTCATGTGTGCGTGCACCCACATTCATAGCTCTCGCAGTATGCCTCCTTGCCTTTCAGAAGCGGCCCTTTGTAATCACATCTGATTAAAACACGAACAATCGGCAAGAAGCGAGACTTGGCTATTCAATGTGATATTAATTCATCAGAGAGAAGATGGAAAAGGACTGGAGAAGAAGGAAAAAAAGAAAACCTGAGCACAGAGGTGTTACCAGGAGGGCAATAAAAGAGCTATTCGTCTTTGTTCCCCGGACACTGGGAGCGAGGGAGGAAGGTTCTTTCCAGATCCATTTAAAACCTGCATTGGCCAAACTTGGCAATGGCTAGAGTATGCAATGTAGTTTGTCTCCCAGGATGGGCCCGGGAAAGAGTTTAATCAATAGCTACACTTAGTATTCCTCCAGATACCCTGCACATGTACACACAGGGCAGGAGCATTTATCTTTCATTAATGCGTACAGTCCCACTTAAACAGCTGTTGGAAAAGTCACCGGATTTTTATCCGTTTTTAATTGAACCCCATAGACGTAGCTGTGGATTGGCTGAGGTGGCGGAATCTTTCATTAACGGCCTCTGTTTAATTATTCAGGTAATATGCATAACGACTCAACACACTCTGTGGAGAAACATTATATGTGACTTTGAACTTGAACATTACTATAGAAACAAACACACATACGGTTTTTCAGAATAACGTTGGGCAGTTGCCTTTTTATCCTTGTTTTTTTTACTGTAACAGTGCGTAAGCTGTGCAGTAGTGCTCCTCTTGATTTGTGTCGTTAAATCTGAAGCACTGTCATTTTGTCAGGCCTCCTGGTCAAGCAGAGCTGGCGAATGGCGCGTCTCTACAGAGAGTGGTTAAACCCACATTGCATGCGTTTAATGGAGTCTCTCGAGGCTGACGGTCAGACTTTATGTGAACAGCAGCTTGTTGTCAAACAAAATAACTTCCTCTCGGTGTCAGTGTGCGCTTTGAGGGGACTCCATGCTAATTGAGAGCAGGTTGTTCGTGTTTACCTGCTCTGAGATCAGCCTGCTTCAGGTAGTGTGGCTGATGGGGAGGGATGCTGGCAGTAGCCTCGAGGCTTATCGGGTCTCAGATCAGGTTTTGAAACTTGCGTCTGAGTCACTGAGGCAAACATTACTGAAAGATGATGGGAGATCAGTACCCAGTCGAAGATTCAACACCAGATGGGGATTCACACTTTTCAGACACTCAGTTATTGTATACATATGTACAGCATGTATTTAATGCATAACTTCACTATGGCCATGTGGTGTAAAAACTATGATTAGAGCGTGCTGTCTAAATGATGAAGGAGGCTTTGGCAGTCACCTGCAGTGCTGCTGGGCACTCTGCTGACGTAGCTGCATTTTACTCCTGCTGGCTGTCAGCAGCAGGCCACGAGCTCTTCATTAATTTTCTCTCACTATTAATTGGCCACTCGCCGGAGATGTTGGCTTAATTAGGTCGCTGGGCCCAGCAATTTTCTCCCTGTCATTACTGTTATAACCAATTTCTATTGATCATTTAGGAAAACTAGGGACGAAGTTCATCCCAGACAGACTTCTCTTCATAGTATTCTCTTAGTAAGAATATAAATGGGTCCTATAAATGAGATGTTTGTATAAATATAGATTAATAACAATAATTAGGGCAATTACTTCATGAATCAAAATGCAGGTGCAAGGAACAGTCAAGTGCATGATGCATATGGTGCAGTAGGAGTGGTAGCATGGCGTCTTTGTTCTCATGGCCAAAGGCACATTGTGCACTTGGGGCAGAAATAGAAACGAGCTGAGATTAAGACGATCGCATTATCGTACATTATCAGGGAGCGATTCTTTCCTAAAAGCTTTGCTCTCGCCAAAATGATGTACTGACATCATGCAATGGAGTCTTCACCTAAAAGGAGACTAATAGTCTCTCCAAAGAGTTGCCAGGCCAAATATGCCTCTGAGGTCAGATCATTTGAAATATAGCTCCAGAGCATATTGAGGAGCTTGTGGCCTCCATCATTTTCTGTGATACTCTTTTTGTTTTTAATCCCTGTATTCCCAGTAATGGCCGTATTCAATTAGCTAACACGCATCAGAAATGCCACAGCTACCAAGGCCTGTAGTTTGGCATGTTTCACACAAATTAAACTCCTGGTGGAAAACAAACCTGGCATGGCTATATGACTTTAATGGGAGTTAATCGGCTTAAAGCAGGTCCTTATAAATATAAAATGTCTGCACAAATACCTTTATAATTAGAAATTTGAGAGAGACATGACTTAAGTGCAATTTAGGGACACATTAGAAAGTTTAGAAAGTAAGCCTGCGTACCTGTAGGGGTTTCCTAACAAGAATTAAAGGCTTATTAATCTTTAATTGACTGTAGCACAGAGAAATGAAGCTCATGTGTCACATGTATAGTTAAAACACTCAAAGGAGAACGTCATAGTCTGATGTGATGCAGCATAGTGTATCCCTGAATGTGAACACAACAGCAGTTCACTTGTAGTCCTCTACTTGCTCTAATATATTTCTATGTGAAATGTTTTACTCCATTGTATGGATGTGTAAAATCAAGAGTGTCTAAGGTCTGTAGATCTACACAGTACATACACCTTCGCAAACAATATGCAGACATAAAAACCACATTCATATATGAATATCAGTAAACATAATCTATCTCAACCACAAAGGGCCATTTTACAGCGTTTTAAAATCACCCATTTCTCCAAAAACGCTGTTTTCGTTTTACTTTTGCACCAGCGTTTTTGTAACATATCATGCAATTCTGATGATGCCACACGCTACAGCCTCAGAGGTTTCAATCACCGCTCTGCCATATCCAAAACAAAAGAGAAATATTTCAGTATTTATTCCAGCACTGTTGGCATCGGTTTAGTGCTCTGACATTTTGTGCCCTCCACTTGTTTTATTGGCATCATGTTTTGATGAACTTGGCTCGCAGCTCTCCCAATTTACATCTGGGATGGGGATGCCAAGGTTGAAATGATAAGCGGATCTCAGCGTGCCGCGTCCCCCTTTGGTTTTCCATTGGGTTTGCGCACATACATTTCGGCTGTTTTACCTTTGCTTCCTCTGCGGTCTTAGTTGACCCTGTTTCAACTGACAGCATCGCTGATAAGGCAATTAAAGTGCCTTGTCTTCAGCAGCCTTAGAGGGGATCAATTCTGTCCTCTAGCATCAGGTGGCAGCTCCCTACATTCATTATTGCCTGCATCGCCTCCCTAATGGGATTGGATTTGTACTTATGAGTCAACAGGGCTGTTATTGAATTGCAGTTGCTAAAGCAGTCGCTGTCTTCCGGCAACTTCTCCTTACCTTTTTTGTGGAGTATCTCTATTGTTGAAGAGCTATAGGTTGGTTTTCTCTTTAGTTCTTCTCCATATGTAATAAAATGCTATGTAATCTCATGGGGAATTAAATGGCTTTACATAATTTGCTTCGTTGGAGTAAATTATGGCAGGAAATGTTCGTATTTGAAGCCATGGTTAAGGAGATAACAGAATTCTGCAGGTAGAAACAGTGGTGTTCGTTGCTGTTGAGTATTTCACACTATTTGCCCCGTGTCGCTCTCTCTCTCACTAAGTGAACCCTTTGATTAGTTCTGAGCGTGTGGGTGGTTCTTCTCCAGGGGGCTCATTAGCTGTAATGACAAGGCCAGGATTTTAAAGTTGGCCAGTCAAAGACATAGTTAGTGGCTAGTACCTGTTAAGCGTCATTTCTTAAGACCTTCAAATTTTCAAACTTATTGATAGATCAGATAGTGCTGTTACCCTTAGGGCGACTTCCAAAGAAGCACTTTTTTTTCCTCACCGCAAAATATGCAGAGCGATGCAGAGTACTGTATTATTCCAGCCTCCACTTTCTCCCTCATATCAGTTATGCCTTAGGATCTGGCTCTGGGGTCTGGCCTACATAGAGGCTCGCAGAAACTGCCTCTAAACTACCTGGGGAGGTTGCAAATGACTGCCTCAATCCACGCTACATCGGAGGGCAGGAAGTCAGTGGAAACTCATTGAAAGTCACTGGATCTTTACCCGAGGAGAATGTTTGATTGGAGTGATTTGCCCCGAGTCTAGAGACCGACAAAAGGTGTTATTGTCTGAGATGAAACAGCTCCCGAGAAATGAAAGAGGAATCAATTATTCATAAAACAAAAACGGATTGACATTGCACTGTGGGTCCAATTTAACAGTTCACTCTGAGTACCTGGAAGTTTGCTACTCTTGGATTTATTTTTTTTAAATTCCCATTATTCAGCTGTACTCAAGCTGAACACCACAAGTATACCACTGAACACCACTTAATCACTGGGTTTTTTTCAGATAAGAAAAGAACTGATGCAGAGCTTTCCACATTGTCTTACAATATTTCAGTGGCGTCAGGTGCTGAACGTGATCTATATTTATGATGCAAGACATTGTGAGAAATATAATTAAATATACTTGATTTGTTCATAAGATTGCAAAAAGCTATTTTATCATATTTTATAATGGTGCTGTGTAGAACGTGTTGTAACAAGAACTGAAAAACACTTACTTAAATTAAATCTTGAACAACACCTGTGCGTGTTTAGATTTTTTTTGTTGCAGTGCTTCGACCTGCACACTGATTGTAGCCTGTTTGATTTCAAATACACTCTTCCTATTTTCTTACTTGCCAGTAGCAAGTAGCCACAGAACAAACCTACACCACTGATGTAAACAATACAAATGGGTTGAGCTTCTGTCCATGGGGCTGCAATCCCATTACAAGCGAGCATAGCCCAGTTTTCAAATGAGATTTGGCCCACTTACATTTCTGTTCCTAAAAGTGATGTATTCAGTCCACCTTCATACAGCTGTTGCAAAATCTGTCAAATCTGAATGGTTGTTTTTTTTTTCCCTCTTTTTCCATTACAGCTTCAGTACTGCATACCAGTGCATCTACTACTCACCAGAGCACACAGCCAAAGCTCAGGAGGTACTCAGCACTGTGAGCCTTCTCCAGCCCCTCATCACGAGCTTATCGGACCAACTCCTCCACGCTGCCCAGGAGCACTCTCCAACTGGACTAAAGGATGTACTCAAGAACCTTTCTGACAAGGTGAGGTGGCCCCATCTTCCAAACCCACGGTTACTTTGGCCTCCACTATCCCATAATTCCTCTTAGCTCAATTACGCAAAGCACCAATTTTATTCTCAAACAGATCGCCGAACAATGATGGCTAATGCCTCAGCCTGTGAGGCCATATAGCCTAATCATTAACTGTGGCAATAAGTTATTGATCTTAAATCGACTCGATGATTTGCTCTCGGGTTCTGTTTCATAAACATTAGTCAAGAATATATTGCCTTAAACTGACAATGACCAAACTGACTGCAAAATGTTTACCATCACAGGAGTGGCCCTATAAGAGTGATTTGGTGCCAGCTCCAGTAATTATTGTTTCTGCGACTCTGTAGACACAAGCAGCAAAACTGACAAATTCTAAAAGTAACGTCAAAAGTGTAAATCCAGCGTTTGTTTTCATACAGTTGCACAAACGCGGGCACACACTTAAAGGAAAACCTCAGGAAAAATCCATAAATCATCATAAAAATGCCAAATTTACAAAAGTGAATAGCGGCATGGTCGTTTACAGAGTTGAGATGTTTTTATCAGTATAATTAATGAATTACATCTGCTGCTGTCAGATTGCAATCTGCTGTGGGAGAGATTGTTTTTGCCACAGTGGAATAGAGTCCAATCAGCTTGCCTAATTGGTACATTTGCTCTGTCACAACTTCCTCTCATCCTTGATTAGACGTGCACTCACTGGCCAAGTAAACCCCTGGCCTGGTCAGCACCAGCAGAGCTGCTCTCTGATTAAATCTCAAGCTGTGTTTGTGTGTAGTTGTGTGTATATGTTTGAAAGCGGATGTTCAGGTGACATCACTCTTTCAAACTCCAACGCCTCCAATCTTGACCGTGCCATGATTTATAGCGGCATTTCCTCTTTCTACATCTGGCCATCTATCACTTTTTCACAAATTGTGTGTTTGCGTGCACACAAGCGTACTCAGTGATGGAAAAAGATGACTTGAGTGTGTGTGCACACACATTAAAGAAGGAAACACTCTATAATCAGACTTAAGGTCAAACTGAATTTTAGATCCATCTTACAGCGTGCGTGTGTGTAAGCGTGAATGCATTTAGTGGGTGTCATCACAACATTACAGCAAGATTAGCAACATACAGAAAGAATAGGATTTAAAAAAAAAAAAAATTTCGTCCTCACTTTTGACTTTTCCCACCAGGCATATCAATGTTTCACTTCAGGGCTCCTGATTACTTTTCCTAGGCACATCCTGATTACTGTCGGACACGGCAGATGTGCTGTTGCTTCTCTCTATATGATGATGATTCTGTTGATGATAATAATAATTTCGCTCTGATGATAATCACATTGAAAAGACTACATACAGTATGTGTGTGTGTGTGTGTATTTGCAAAAGTTTTGGTGGACGTTACAGTAAACATGCTGTGTTGTTCTAATATGGAAAATATTTGTTCATCCCTCAGGATAAAACCATTCAAAACCATTTGTGGTAAATTATCTCTTCAGTTTTTTTTAGAGCAAGGCACAAGCACTGTCAAACGTGTGAGTTCTTTGACCTTGTCGTCAAGAAGTGCAAATATGAAAAAAGAAAATTTTATACAATGTGTGTCTTTGTTCACTCATTTCATGAAAGATGATGAATAATGCATGGTCTCATAGATTGCAAATTAACATTGAGGTCAGATAAGCACAGTTCAATTTAAATATGAATTTAAATCTTGTGGCTTTTTTACTAATTTGGATATTCTCATCCTTTGTAATAATATTGATAGTACACATACAATTACACATTTCTTCCTATTCATAGATTTTATCTCTCAAATCACTGACTTACAGTAATGGAACGCGAACCCATGCAAGACATTTAAAAGCGGTCTGAATTAACTACAACAGTGTGTTATGCGTACTCCTTGTCTGCTTTCTGTGCTAAAACATTCATCAAATGACCGACTCATTGTGGATAACAGTCTGTGTAGCTTTCAAAACAAGAACGGATCAGTTACAGCAGGAACAGATGGAAAATATTGTGTTGTTGTTGTTGTTTAATTGAACTGATACAGACTGTAGCTGCATCATAAGATGAACAATGTGGAGGCTAGACAGCGATTCAGCAGTTTGTTCCCTCTAATAACGATAATAAGTCAGGTTTATGAAAAGTAGTGGACGTAACAGAAGCATGAGTCAGTGTGCCAGCGGGGTTAGATCACTGTATATGCGTATAACAATAGACCCTCTGATGTCATAGGATCTTCTTTTGGTGTTTTTTTTTTAATTAAAACATCCCATCAATATAACGCATATTCAGAAGACACAAACGCATGCACTATTATGTTGCTTTGTAAAAATGGACCATGCCTTTAACTCGAAATCCTGACATGCAGGACAAATTCTGAATTCAGATTTGGAATCACGCTGTCTGATTTAACACATGTCAGCTGGAATTCCATCCATCACTCCGTTTATCCATTATGTATACTGCTATGCTGTCAAGGGTTGTGGGGTGAGCTGTCTTCAGTTCCAATTGACACAGGGCAAATTACACAATCACAAGTGAAAATCACTGCGGTGCTGACAAAGTGTCAGCGCCCGGACAGCACTGACCTGAGGTTCTTTTCCACCCTGATCTACTTCTTGCTGACTGTGCCGTCTTTCACAACTTCTGGCAGTCCTAACAAACTCAATCACTATTCTGTCCACATCAGGGAGGTAGGCGTCGGTGTGACAAATATTGGTTTCTTTTAATGGAGGCTTGGCTCATGTGTTTTGTTAGACTGCATTTTGCTGTGGTAATTGAATTGCTTATTGCAGCGCTAACTCAATTACTCTTGAGAGCCCTTATCATTTTTCACACGGCTGTGGCGGCAGCGGGCGCGACGCTCCTCGGTAGCAGGATCGTCATCAGCTTACAGTAGCTAGTGAATTTTAGATCAAAGGGGGGTGTGGGCTCCTGGAGTAGCAGGCTGGAGGAGGAGTAATTGAATTGTTTGTTGTTTGCTGCTGTTTTCGTGCTCACTGGCTGGGCTTCGGTAATGGAGAGCAGCTACTCGGTGGAGAAGGAGAGTGTTCGTTTTCCTGGTTTCTTCTCACTCACTCTGTAAAGTTACCCACTTCCTGGCCTGTATTCTCTTCCACCACCACCCCCCACCACCCCACCAAAATGACAGTGTCTCTCTCACATAATGTCTCCTTTGCTCTGTCAGAGATTCCACTTTCATTTGTCGTACCGTCCTGCAATAACTTTCAGTTATTCTGTCTCCCCCGCCCAATTTATCTTTCTCTTCTCTGCTGCAGACAGAACAATTTGTTCACACACTTAAGGACGAATTGGTCAAAAGTGCACTGCTAGCGTTACATGCGGCGCAGCCCGGGTACGTGTCCAAGAACCAGAAGCAAACGCCGCTGCTGGAAGGTCACATCCACCAGTGCAGTGATCAGAATCAGAGTCCAGTCCAGGGAGCTCCAGGCCATAGTCCAGCCACGCCAGTCGCGGAGAACACAGTGATATGTAACAATGTGGAAGGATCACAAACGACAACTAAAGGAGAAGGTGGGCCCGTGCCACTGAAGCACCAAGACTCCATACCGCACCATAAAGAATATGACGAGGAGGAATGGGTGAGGCTGCGACTATTTATAGTTTATTATTTAAGTCCACTATGACAAACTGTTATGTTCACTGCTGGTTCTCACTGGAGAGTACACTTGGGGAAATAAGATGTATTACAGATAAACCATTTTTATGGCAAATAATCTCAATTAGTTGCAAAATTAGACTGCGCGCCAAACATTACTTTTTCATTTTAATGAGAGCTTTTCTCAAAGGAGAAACATTTCATCATGACAAACTGACTGCAGAAAATGACTGTGAGGTAAACTTGTCACTAAGTCTGAGCCAGTCTGCCGCTTGTCCCTGATGTGTTTGCGACTGGTGAGTTTGCGTGTGAAGTCAGCGTCTGCCACACTGACAGCACGAGTTTATCACAATTTCTGCACCAAAGCTTAATTATCTCACACATCATTTAAATTATGAAGTAACATAGACTGAAAAACACAGCACTGCTTTACATGACACACTTGGACTGTCATTTCCATTACTATTATTATTATTATTGTTATTATTATTATTATTATATTTGGTGAATAAAGGTGAAAGCATCTATTCATCCGTGTACAGTGGGAGCTGAAGAGGAGATAGATAGCTGCAAACAATGGCAACACTTTGATAGCAACTCTGAATAACCAAACAGCAATTTGCTTTTGACCTTCTAGACACATAAGCTATATGACTTATTTGTATTTTATTTTCATATATTTGTCTGTACAGTATATTCAATGAGGCACTGGTCTGACTGCTGATTGTGTATTTGGCTCTTCTAGGACAGGTTGTGGGCCAGTGTGGCCAAATGTCTGAACTGCGTAGTCGCCATGGTGGATAAACTCCAGGAGGATGACAACAGCAAACAGGAGCCAGTGACTGAACAGCAGCTAGCTGATGTCATCGCACCACACAACAACCCTGGTAACTGTTCTTGTGAAGGACAATCACACCTCACATCTATCTATCTATCTATCTATCTATCTATCTATCTATCTATCTATCTATCTATCTATCTATTTTTCCATCCATCCATCCATCCATCCATCCATCCATCTATCTATTGATTTCTTCAGCAACAAAATCAGGACCCAAAGTAGATTTGTGTTTTGACTGACTTAAAGGGACTAATCTAGAAAAACCTTTCTTCCTCCTTCTTGGCCAAAAAGTTACAGAGGAACGATATCAAATATACAATCTCACGCTGGGACAAATAACACTGTTCATGTTTGTCCAGTGAAACTGAAATTGTTGCCAGAAAAGTGGTTGAAGGCAATATTTGATATGCAGAGCCATCCACCGTTGACTGCAAGGTGCCCAGGCTTCCCTTACATCAATGAAATCCTGCCTCAAGCTTGAGTCCAGACAAGTGCCCAGTCTGTTACAGCTGCCAACCGGCACATGTAGCAGCAGCACTAGTCTGAGCAGACGACAACGCTGTGTGTGTGTGTGTGTGCGTGTGTGTGTGCGTGTGTGTGTGTGTGTGCGTGTGTGTGTGCGTGTGTGTGCGCGCGCACGTCACAGCCAAATGCACTTTGCATCTGTTCTAGTGTTTGTACACTCATGTTATTTTGTGCTGTCAGTTGATGTTAGGTCTAAAATATAAGCTCAACCCCTCTCAGCATTTTTGTTAGGACGCTGGACAGGCTCAGAGCAAGTGGTCATCTGCTCGTCTAAATGCAAACACGCGCAGAATAATGAGACAGGCTTTATCTCCTAGCAGAGAACAGTGAAGCCCCGGCTTTTATGACAAGGCATTGTGGGGGTTTAGATGTTTGGACAGGTGGGCTGGTAAAGAGATGACAGCTGGAGTTCTCTTTCCTCCTCCTCTGTCCAGAGGCAGTATTTGCAAAATGAGATAAGACTTGATTTGTCTGACAGACAAGGGCAACCTGGACGTGCTACACTTTCTGTGTCGTATCCAACCGTGTATGCGTATGTGCATGTCTTTCTATGGTTGTGAGGACAAGTTTTGGTTTAGAATCATATTTTTGATTGATTTTGATCTGGTTTTAGGGATCCGTTTCAGGGTGTTGCATACACGTGATGGTTGAGGTTAGGAAACCATGAGACAACAAGTGTGCGTGCGTGCGTGCGTGCGTGCGTGCGTGTGTGTGAGTGAGTGATTGAGCATCCTCTGTTTGTCTGTCTTTCTTTGTACGCATCCACACTGACCCCTGCCTCCACCCCAAAACTTTTCAATATCTTTTTGCTGAGGAGAAAACCTGGTGAAAAAAATTCAACTGTACATTACTTATCCAACACTGCCCCCTGTTAGCAAGTGAGGGTATTGTAAAAGACCTGCTCAATGGTACAAATGCATGTAAAACATTATGAAAACACACTACAGCAGTGTCTAAAAGCCAGTTTGATAGCAGGAATAACTCTTGAAGATACTATAAACAAGACGACTAAGAACGTCACAGCATCTGGATATGTACTGTGACAATCTTGAGCATGCTCTGAGAACTGCCTTAATCTTTGATTGTGCCATTGTCTTGTGATGACAACCGGAAAGAAACAATGGATAATCTATGGTGGATAATCCTAAATCAGTAACTTTTTGAAAATATAGCGAACGCTAAGTTATGCATCTGATTCCCAAACAGGGGCAGCACAGGGAACGTCTTCTGATGCCATTTGGGTCCACAGAGCATTTATTCAAATAAGGCAGCTCAAAGTACAGCTTTTATTATATTTCACTCTTGGCACAGGTGTTTCAAAGCTATGATATCAGTGATGCTGCTGGTTGAGAGTGTATTTAATCATATTATCCACATTTGTGCATCACACAGCTGCCAAAATAGCAGATACACTTAATTCATCAGTTTATGTCATGTTTGTAGGACATTGTTTTAAGTTATGTTTATTTTTTTGTTCGTAATAATTCCACAATGCCTCCTCACTGGGTTTTGGCTCAGACCAACTGCTTGTTGTTTTTGGTTCTATATTCTTCTCCACAGGTGATTGGAGGGAGCAGCTTTGTCCTCTGGTAACCAGGTTAAAGGAGTGCGTAATGGAGGTGGTGGAGAAGGCTAAGAAAGCCATGACTTTTGTGCTGCTGCAGGAGGCAGCTTGCAGCATACCACAGGGCTTCCTCCTCCAACTGAGGCGAGATGTGGTCTTCAGTCAGGCAGTAGGTGGCAGCACTGTCATAATAATAATAATAATAATAATAATAATAATAATTAATAGTCCTTAACTGGACGTGAAAGTCTTATCAGTCAATATATTTGTCTTTGTTTACCAGAACTAATTTTAGTAGTGAGTGACTCATTACCGGAAAACATTCATAAAAACATGAGGTGTGCTTATCAGTGTGTCAGCATATAGATACATGTTTGAATAATAAGTGAAAAACTGAAAAGCCACGTAAAACCATGCATTTTTAAAATTTCATAATTTAAAATTATTTTGTTTTAGGGGTTATAAACATTGTAACTGAGAATATCTAATAAGATATCTGTTTGTGCCAAGAACACCTCGCAGGACCTTTCAAACAGGTGTGTGTGTGTGTGTGTGTGCGCGCGCGTGTGTTATTTTTTTCTCAGCTGGCAGCCTTATCTTGTGGTTTCGTAATGAGGTTGTACGCAGGAATGGAAGACAAAGGCTTCCTGAGGCAGCTCCACCTAGTTGGCCTATTGGCCCAGTTTGAGAGCCTGCTCAGCACCTACAGTGAGTCAGCTTTTAAGTTATATCTATGAGCCAAATTGTCATTTGAGAATATGGGCTATACAAATAAAATTTGATTGATTGATTGGTTGATTGAACTTTAACTGCCTTAAGGTGAAGAGATCGGGATGCTTGAAGACATGGAGGTCGGAATCTCAGACCTGCAAAAAGTTATTTTCAAAATCACAGAGGCCAAGACAGACGACCTCAGTGACCTCCAGCCTTTAGTCTATGGCCGACGGTGAGGCATTAAACTCTTCTTCATTTACTTTCATGCTTTATTCTACCGTGCTGCATGTGGTTTTATGTGATGATGGAATATCACATAGTTTTAGTATTACAACCAATTATTGTATTAGCACAAGAGCAGTCTAGCACATCACAGTGAGCAAGTGCGTATATAGTGTTTTATAATGTCACTGAGTTGCCAACACAAGCCCCACGATGAACATAATATTTACAATTAGTCAATAAAATTGTCATCTGTTAAATTTTAAGCTTTGGGACAAACACTTTATTTTAGGACTTTTATAGATTGATGTTTAACCTTGTACAATGACAAACTTGTAAAAGGCGATTGAAGACTAAGGAAGTTTTATTCAGACAAAAAGCCCATCAGTTGTCAACCGAGGCTTTGTATTAGCAGCACTAGATCATTGGTCATGTATGGATGACTTCTGTTGGGCTGAGTTTGGTAAAGAAAAGCAAAGAAAAGCTGAGCTGTTTAACATTTTAAATATAATGTAACCTGAATGATGTTAAATTGGCTTTGAAATGTTAAAGGCACCATGTATTAATGCAGCCTCATGAATCAGAGAGTCACATTTGGAAACATTCAGGACTGCCATGCATGGATGAACCTTTATTATACAACATTACTGTGCGAACCTGCTGTGGAGTTTGCTCAAAATCGGTTCTCGCACTCGATTTGGAGTTATTGTTCTCCTTTATTCATGCATACGAGTTTCACTTGTGTCTAAAGGCCAAATATATGGCAACAAATCGGCATCAGTGAATTTTCATCAAACTCTGCTTTTTCTCCTCCATTGTCAAATGACAATGCTTCCACACATTTTGAACTCCCTCTTCCGTGACTATACATTCTGCTGCTTAGTGACGAGCACACAGGGATAGTAAATGCCCTTAAGTAGTGGAATAGTTTACTATAAGAATATATGCCAAGAGCAAGCCAAATCTGATTTTGGCTGGACACTGTGTGCACTATGCTGGGAATGATAAGATGACAGATTTCTCATGCCTCACTTACTCTTTTTCCCGGTTGAGTCCTCTGGTGTCAAATTTCCCCTAACAGATCAAATTCTACAGCACTTGCAAAGCATAATGGCTTTCAGTTTACTATTTCTTTATCTTTTACCATCCATGTTGCTCCTTCTTGCATTCAGAGACCACTTCACTGTCGAAGTGCCATTACCAAGACTGGTTTTCCAGACCTTGCCAGAGGAGATCAAGGAGGGCAAGCCTTTACAAGTATTCCCGGTGCTGTTTAACGTGGGCATCAATGAACAGCAAACTATAGCAGAAAGGTACAGCTCACGCTCTTGCCAATGTGAGGAACACATATAGGAACCACAGTTAATCTACGTATTATTCTATATCCTTCATATAATCCTTTACTGCTGGATGTATTCAAACCCCCTAATCACATACACAGGTTCCCTGACTGGCCATGAGTTGTTTAATATGCAACCAGTAGCATTTGGTTACAATAGATGAACATTTTCTGGGACTGCTGTAATAACATACAATCCCACCAAACCAACTACAGGGGGTCCTCGTGTTATGACGGTCTCGAGATACAACGTTTTCCTGGTTTCGACACATCTCCCATGAACTTCCTTGTTTCGGCTTAAGCGGTTTGCCCCGTAAATACGTACAGACTCAGCACGGGAACTAGTTGGTGCCGGCTCTCCAACACCTCCACAGCTAGGCTACTCTGCGTTGTGTTTACTTATGTGAAATGGACGGCTGGCGGGGGGTGCAGCGGCAGCCGGTAAGGAGATGCACACGGACACAGATGGGTTCGGGATCGTGGCAATACCGTAGGTTTATTCACAACACAGGGTCTACACGGTTGATATCAGAAATCTAAAGGAAATGCTCATTACACTCGAGATATCAACCCCTACGGTGTGTCAAGAGGGACAAAAGGCAATTCTCCATAATCAACTCTTATTTTAGCGTGGTGTTATAGCGACATCTAGTGGCACAACTTAGTATCTACCTTACATATGAATGTATGTTCCGACTTACGTCGAAATTCGGTTACGACAGATTCTCAGGAACGGATCTCTGTCGTAACTCGAGGACCCCCTGTACATGTAAATCATGTTGTCTGCGAATGCAGCATTCAGTGTTCTGAATTATTGTTATAGATTATGCTAAACTTTAGGTGAGAGTCGTGATGCTTCACTGTAACAGCCTTGTTTCCCTCTGCC
Organism: Trinectes maculatus; assembly: GCA_016785345.1. Lineage (NCBI taxonomy): Eukaryota > Metazoa > Chordata > Actinopteri > Pleuronectiformes > Achiridae > Trinectes > Trinectes maculatus. Next base: position 354,283 of record JAFBJQ010002941.1, read on the forward strand.
ATCCTCTTAGGTTTGGAGATATTTCCCTACAAGAGAGGATAAACCAGAGGAACTTTGAGACGTTAGAGGCCTATTACAAATCATTAAGCGAAAAGTTGCCACTAGAATGTAAGTGCAAGTGCGACTTTTAAGTGCATGAATCCAACAAAGGTGTTCGGGGGTAAAAGGAGTATTGGCTGATAGTCATCACTTGCAGTGTTTTTCATCTTTTCTGTGCACAGGTCTACCGTGTTTTCAAACCCAGACCGATATTAAGGAACTACTTGAAACCCTGGGCCAGAATGTAGTCACAAAGAAGAGAAAGAATGTGGAGATACTATGGATTGCTGGAATGGTGAGCAGTATTTTTATTGGAATTTCAGGTCACAGTCAGGACGTCAGTCTTCTGTGACCTACAAACATTAACTTTCTCTCGTGCATTAACTGTAACCTGCAAACACTTATGCCATACTGATATCTCATGGAGACTGAGCAAAAAGGAACTGCCTGGATGATGGATTGACTTTGGCAGTAGTGTTTGCTACAACATGACGCACAAAGTTGATGCAATATGCAATCAGAAACAAAACAAATGAGTTAAAACAAGTTTTTAAAAAAAACAGTCCTTGGTGCATTTGCCAGTTGCATGAACTTGCAGAACAATCTGCATAAATTCCAGTTTGATGGTGGATGTAGTATCTTCATGCACACTGACCCACTGAAGAAGTGCTTTCTTCATCGTTTTTTCTGAAATGTTGCCATGCTTCCCACATATGTCATGAAGCAGCGATTCAGGGTCTTGTTACTTTGCCAAGCAAGTGGAACACGGACATGTAGCTGGCTGCTAACTTAATGTTAGGAGACACAGTACTTGAGCTGCACTTGGCAAATCTTCAATACATGTTCAACTGTTTTGTTTGTTCTTTTCTAGGCTCTTTGTTCACTTGATAACAGGCAAGCTGAGTTAAATCCATCGTTGTTGACATCACAATCGAAACACTAGAAACATTGTGCAGTGACTTGCAATGTCATGCAGTATTTGGAATTCAGTGATATTAACACAACGCAACAAAATAAAAAATAAAAAAGACCTGATCTGCATAGCTTCTCTCTGGGTACCACTGGTGCACATACACACTGCACACATTGCATTCTGCTCTTCCCTCCAGATCTGCCGAAGATTAAATGGCATCAGGTTCACCAGCTGTAAAAGTGCCAAAGACCGGACATCCATGTCTGTCACATTAGAGCAATGTGCCCTCCTACGGGACGAACACCAGCTCAGCAAGGACTTCTTCATCCGCGCTCTGGATTGTATGCGGAGGTAAGACATACTACATAGTATGAAACAATTCCGGGTGCATGTTATTGTTCCAGACACTCTTTTTAAATATAAATATTTTGTATTTTGACCTGGTGGTATGCAGATTAAAACTCTGATTGAAAGCTTTGGAAAAGCCAGTCCAGGTACTTCTCACATTACTTTCTCAAAGCAGAATAAACATAAGATACCAATTTGTTTATAAGCAAGCTGACTCTTGAACCCAATTATGCTGTTTAACATTAACAGGGTTGCCTGGTTTTTGACCTTTATCAGGAGACTTTATTACAAACATGTGTTTAGGAAATAACCTGCACCCTTGTGTTTTTTAGCGAATGTTGATGTTGCCCTTTGCACAAATCAGAGGACCTTGCTCTACATGTTCCCTCCCCAGCTTATCACCATCATACCATATGTGCCAATCATAATTATGTTTTCCATCCTACATCAGCAACTTCCCTCATGTGTGTTCTTATGAGTGTTATTGGAATACTGATGATTCTCATGTCCATGTTCCAAGTCTGATCAAATCTACATTTGCAACTCTAAAAAGTTCTTGAATTTCAGTCAAAAACTTCTCTAATGCTGTTTGTTTGGAGAGGGAAAGGCCACTGAGAGCAAGATTTCTTATTAAGTATATAGATAACAATCCACATGTAAAAACTGTTTAGGTACAATGTACCATTTTTCCTAAAATAATCCAGTTTATTACTACAGTTTAAAACATTGTTAACGTTAATGTACTTCTGCTCTATCAGTTAATGTCGTATTTATCATGAAAATAACAAAAATAAGTGCACCAAACAACATTTGCACAAACTCTTACTATTTTCACTCAAAATCTTCAATCCAAATAAATAATAAACTGAAACAACAGTACACAGATTTTACACTGACAGTGTAACAGTGATTTTAATCAGATCAGGTTAAATTTGAAAACAGTTGACCATGGCTACTGGGCTGGGTTATGGATGTTTAGTCCAATATTGTGATCCCTAACCCCCAGACTGTAGCTCTTATTAAATCTTGATATTTTAATAGACCTTCGAAATAATTAAACGTTTGGTGTTAATAGGTGGTGAAAAGGCAGCATCCAAGAACTTGGTTAACATAAGAAAAGTCTTGACCATTTGTGAGGCTGTCTGACACCACTCATTTGAAGTTGTTTGCTTTGATTTAAACAGTTCACAATAGTAGCTTAGACGGTACAAAACGTCACTCTGACAGATTTCCACGTGCTGCTCTGGGTCGATAGGATCCCGATGTGATCCTCTTCTCAAATGAGATGTTAGCTTCCCCAGCAGATTTTTAACTGTCCCACCGACATTGTCCACAAATCTGTTCAAAGCTTTTATGGCGCCAGGGTTTAAACGATCCCATGTTTTCACCCATAGTTGATGATGTGAAATAGTCAAGTTGTGTCGTTTATACTTGGCCTTTTATATAGTTTGTGATTAACATAACTTCATGTGTTGTCCACGTTGTGACAAATAGTACAGTATCTATTCAATCTAGTCTATTTCTCTTGTCAGTCCACTCATCAGGTATTTCATAGATGCAGTATCTTTGACTCGTCTAAAACCCCCAGGCATGAGCTTGTCTGTCTTTTCATAGTTTTAAAAAAAAGTGTCACATGACTCTTGCATGACTCGTCCGTGTCAATATTTGGAAAATATGGTGAAAATACATTTTACAAAAAGCTTGTCATTTTAAATGATCAGTCAGCTGCATCGCTCCGTCCTGCATCCTCACACACGCCAGTCATTTCCTGATATTGCCAGCTTTTCACTCGCCTGTTTCCCACTCTTCTTCACCGTCCATCACTGCCTGCTTATCTGTGGTTGTGGCTTTTTCAAGCAAACTGCACTAATGGTTCTGTGTCTAAGTGGGCCTTCTGGTACCAGCCTGATTGGGCTCTCAAGTGAGGGAAGAAGTCCCACTTAGCCATTCTCACTCCTGCCTGTACTAACCCAACTGTGTTTTGATCTATCTCTGGTCATTCTGTCTCGCTCTGATGGGCGCCCCTGCAGTCGACTGACCCAGGGCGACATTGGACAGTATGAGGACCCTGAGGCTGGCGCCATGACAGAGAACAAACCAGCGTCACGACACTTTTACCCCATTGCCCTACTGCTTGTTAGCTCCCACCTACTGGTTGTGTGGCTCATTTTAAGTCTTGTTTTCCTGCTTGCAAAATATCAATAAATTGCTAACAATGGCATATTTAGTTATTCCTTTTTTCTGTGTTTGCTGGTTCTTCAGTGGGTGGTGGTAGTCTGACGTAACTGCGCTCCTCTTGTCAGAGCAGCTGGAATCGATGCTGGGCGTTGATCCTTTTGCAGTTGTTGTGGAATCAGGGGACATCAGTTTCAATCAGATGGTATTAAATAACAAATGGCAGTTCAGGTCTTTAGTGTCTTGATGAAGCGGGACTGCTTTCTGACAAATTATTTGGATTTACTAATACTGAGGTACAGTTGACAATAACTAAAAACGAAAATGTACATGGAATGTACATTATAATATGTTTTTCTTTGACGATCCTGTCTGTATCAGTCCAGACAGATTCCCGTCATTATTCCAAAGGACACAAATATACACTAATGCCTAGAGCGTGTCTTGTTACCCCCCCGCCCCCCAGACCGAGTATGAGCAGTCAAGTTTGGGTACTGGCTGATACTGAGTAGTGGTACTAAGAATATCAAGGGTAATGTACTGGGTAAGAGCTTCAGTTATTTTTAGTGCCCGTGGGTTGTGTAGTGCCATTTTGTCTTGCTTCTCCGGTGTCTGCCACAAAGTTTGTTGTGTTGCGCTGTTACTAGCAGTAGTAAACTCCTTCAACTCTGCCTCCTGTGTGGTCACCCAGCAGTAAAGTGGTATCGGATGCAGGCATAATGACATCATAGCCATAATGACAATTTTGTGAGGGCCGGCTGTATATCGGACAGACAGGATACTGCAGCGACATGATGGTTAGAAACTCCCTAAAGAGGCTCCATGCCACCAGCTTGCTGCCAAAAGCTTACTAATGTCAGATGATATGAACCGTGACTCGCACCGGTCTTCTCCTTCTGATGTTCTTTGGCTGTTCTCCACTTCCTCACACACACACACACGTTGTTCAGTTCAGTTTAAATGGGGTGTGAAGACTTGTGACAATGGGAGGTCTTAGTTTGTGGACATTTTGGATAAAACAGTGAGGGAAAAATGGTTGTGTCGCTGAATGTAAAAATAACTGAATCGTTTCAAGATTCGCCTGATGTGGCAACATTTAGACAACGTGAAAGGGTCTGAACATGTTGCCATCTCAGATGAATGATGTAGTGCGTTAACTTTACAGTATGGATTTTTGAAATAGGAAAGAAAGATCAAAATTTTTCCGTCTTCACTTTGGAATGAAGACTCCTGCTCTGGGAGTAAACACATTAAGTCATCAGGTCTGTTCAGATAAGGAACTATGTCAGCTGTTTCAGTCTCTTCTTCATTAGAACCTGTCTCTGAATTAGAGCAGGTCAAACCTGTGAATATTCTCATTCATCCAGGTCAAGGAGATTGAATCGAACGCAACTGGATTTTTGGTTTTTGCCTTTTTGAAGACGTTTCACCTGTCATCCAGGAGGCTTCATCAACAAAAAACAAAAATCCAGTTGCGTTCGATTCAATCTCCTTGAGAGAGCAGGTCAACATTCCTCCATGAGTTAGGGCAGGTTAAGCACATACGTTCATGCCGAGACAGATGCAAACACAAAATTCTCACAACACATAGGACACTGTCAACAGTGCGAGATGGGAGGAAGAAATGGGATGATATCATTTATGACAGGTCCAGGGTAAATTAATCTGCTCAACATTTCCCCAAAAATAAACTCAACTACGTGAACGGGTTTTAAAAAGTGATTATAATATGGCTAATGGTTAATAATCAATAAACGCTTTCTAATACTGAATTCAACAGGAACAGCCGCTTTTAAAGGCTTGTGTCTCTCATGACTCTCCAGCTCGTATCTCGAACATCACTCATGTTTACTTTTTGTTTTCCTTTCTGTTCCTCCCACATTCCTCTTCACCCTCTTTATTTGGCCATCAGAGAAGGATGTCGTATTGAGAACGTTCAAAAGAACATTAGATGCAGGAAATATGCCTTCAACATGTTGCAGCTGATGGCCTTTCCCAAGTGCTACCGACCACCAGAGGGGACCTACGGCAAAGTTGACTCCTGAAATGACCATAAACAAACCATAAAAAACAAAACCAGGAACCGGAAAGGCCTGCTTTTATTTCCTTTTGTTTGGTTTTTGGTTGCTACTGGATATTTATTTAGTCTAGAACTCAGTTGGGCAAATACAGTATATAGTATGAGTTACTTGCAGCGTTAATGCACTTTTATGTTTGTCAAAAACAAGCAGATCAAGCCACATGAGGACTTTGTCTTCTGAATGTCCATGATCCTGTTATTTTCTGGTGTGTGTGTGTGGGTCTGCTCTCCTCTGCCTCATTCCACGTTACATTCTCTGAGCTTTATATGATTAAAAGGTGCAGGATTCAAAACAGTGGCCTTCTTTACAGAGTTCATGCATATGTGCCACTGCTCTGTACATTTGTATAGTATCACAGTTAAGGTCCAAATGTTCTTGTTAGCAGGGCAAACCCAAAAACCCTCTGGAATCTAAGGAGTCCTGTTGCGGTTACAAAAATCATCACATTCTTTTACTTGAGCTGCACTTGAGCTTTTTCCATGATGTTTATATCTCACGGTACAACTTAGTGAAACCACACAAAGTGCATTCAAAGGTCAGAGTAGAATTAGGATAATGGACCATCGTTTCTGTATGATATATATAAAGCAAACACTCCATTATTTATTTTTGTATTTTAAAATGATTTCATATACTATGGGTTGATACCTTGAACTGTACGGCATATTTAAAATGTATCTGTTTTTACAACTGCCTGATTGTAAATAAATAAAACGGAGGATTGATGTGGGTATACTGTGATTTGTATAATCACTGTATATGAAGTTGTATTTATTCTGTCAGTCACTTCCAGGGTGTGCGTTGAATTTAACAGGTAAGTAAACTGCTAAACTGAATGAATTATAATTTAATCCATATTCTGTGTTTAAAAACGTAAATGTAATATTGCTGAGTCAGATTGTTTTAAATTTAATTACGGTAGTCATACCCAAAATACTGCTAAAAGTATATATACATATTTTCTCTATAAAATCCTCTGACACACACGTTTCTTCTTCCTTTATGTGGATGCCTACTGTATCAGTTTTGATTAACAGTAGCAGTGACAGTACATTCCCTCCCTTAACGAGTGAATCTGTTAACGCAACACTGAAGTATGTGTAGTGTGAGACTGGTGAGGGAAAGTTAATGTCTGTCTTTTAGTGAATTCCGTTTACATTATTATCCCTCTATGAAGGAAGGTGGAAGGAAGGAAGGTGCTGTTTACCTGTGCTTTGGATTCACTGCCTGCTTTGTCTTGATCTCAGGGTCACTGTGATCTTTAATTATTCACTTCCTGCATGACCGTTTGGGATTTCCAACAAGGCCTATATATTCCCATAGTTGAGAGAGATGAGGAAGGAAGTGACCGTGGTGCAGCCTTCCTGTGACTACTGTTGTTTCTCCTGAGTACTCAGTAAAGCTGTACTTCAACTTAAGACATCTGGGCTCCGTGTCTCTCTGCTTGTGCTCATCATCCTTCAACTGAACCCTCCACATTTCCCCAACAAGACTGAATGCTTGGCGGCTGCTGAACACTCTGACAAAGCAGTACAATATGTTGCAGAACTAGTTTTGAAATTTCTACGGATACAGTATATGAGCAACGGCCGAGACATTTCACTAAGTGCATTTGTTACCGTAGGTTACAGGTATGACTTTTCCACACTGTTAATAAGCATCAGCATAAGCACACCGTAAGCAGCATTCCTGGCAGGTTGGTTTGGACTTCCTGTCTCATATCGCATGTCTCATCAGTCCCTGAAACAAAGCTTCCTCTCTCCAATGCAACCCAGTAATATATGTAAATGTAACCTTTGACTAATTACAAAAACCATGGCGTGGTATGAGGAATGGATATACAGTTCTTTACTGGGGTGAGCAGATGTTTGTCATACTGGAGCTCACTGGGCAAGTTCAGTGTAATATGCATGACATGCAGTAGTGTTTACACTCTACACTCTATACACACAGTATGGCACTTCATAATAAGACAGTCAAAGGCTCATTGTGACTCAGTGAAAGGAAGACTTCATCTCTACATTTCAAAACAATGGCATGTGATAATACTTCTGTCATCCTGAACATTAACAAGTGGCTTCACGTTGTATAACATATCAGACTTATTGATGGTATGGGTATATGATATTTACACAAATAAAAGCAGTTCTTTACACACACACACACACACACACACACATATATATATATATATACAATATATACAAATATAATTTTTTTGCGTCCAGTGTTTGCATCATATTACCTATGCCCCTCTGCATTTAATTTTTCTAATAGATTATATAGTCTGTCCAGGAATGTTGTGATATTTTGAAGTGTGTATGCTTCACATGGAAGACAGTCAACCTAAAATTAAGAGAGATGCAATTAAATATTAATTTTCAAATTAAAACATCAAAGATTTTGATAATACTAGCTTCATCCGTGGTTATGCAAGAATGACCGTTATTAAGTATCTACAATACAGCATTTATGGAATATCTGCAGAGACGCCAAGCAGGATTTTGGAACCAGGACTTACAGAGTTAAAAGCAAGACCCTCATTGAATGCAAAGATGCAGGGTGCGCTACTGACTTCTTCTTCATCAAGGACCATTATCAACTCCACCATGTAACATTTAAGCATCATATATTTACAGTTCTCCTAGAAGAGAAAGAAGTGCGTCAGTATTGACACATCCAATGACAGATTAATGTCACTGACAATAACAGGTCACATGTCTGGGTGGTAAACAGGCTGACTGTGACTAAAGCTCCGAAACTGATCACAAATTAATAAACTCCGTTTCTAGTTTTTTTTTAGCCAATATCACTGCTCAACAGTTTTTGAATGAGAGCATATCTATGTGGCAGTTTTACGACGGACATAACGATGGTGAATTAAATGGGATTTAAAGGTTTTATGCAAATTTAAGGTTTTGAACATTAAGAGTTGTGTGAATCTTTAACTATTAAATGAACTATTTTTACAACTTACTTGAATTTCATCAATTGATGGAGCGTACACCATTGCGTCCGATTTCTGGAATTGTTTGAAAAAAAAGAGAGAAATGCTTTTGATTAAAACAATATACTATGAACTACATGTGTTAAAGGGACATATTACAGGAAAGTGTCCCCACAATTATCACTGACATTTGTTGTAAGTTTAAAACTGTATTTATTAAATATAAATAAACAAAATCTAAATTGGGATGCAGTGTGTGTGTGTGTGTGTGTGTGTGTGTGTGTGTGTATGAATATATATGACACCTTTTCTCACCTCAATGTTATGTTTTAGCTCCGTCAAGCAAATTTGTAAATCTGCTATCTCAGCTGCAGAAGCGGCACACGTTGACACACTGGAGAAGCTTTAAAAGAACAGAGAGACAGCGATGACCATACTTCTCTTTACTGTGATGTCGTTCTGACGCTGTGTATCTAAATTCACGCTAACACTTTAATTGTAACATCAAAGGTCAAGTGAAATGACTGTGTCGGTCTTTCTGAATGATTCCATTTTGACCCCTGTGTTTATTAGACTCCAAGTTGTAACTTGCACAAACTACGCTCTTCTCATTATGTAAAAATGCAAGTGTTAACAAGCAAGCGATGACTCAATGGACCAGAGAGTATTGTTTTGGGTTGTTTTTTTTTTTTGATGAAAGACAATGATTACATCAACTATTCATTCATTATCTAACGCTTAATCCTTTGCAGGGTCGTGGGGGGAGCTGGAGCCAATACCAGCTGGCGAGAGGTAGGGTTACACCCTGGACAGGTCGCCAGCCCATCGCAGGGCCAACACAGAATATATATACAGACAAACAAGCATTCACACTCACATTCACACCTATGGACAATTTAGAGTGGCCAATGAACCTAACCCCCATAGTGCATGTTTTTGGGCGGTGGGAGGAAGCCGGAGCACCCAGAGAGAACCCATGCAGACACGGGGAGAACATGCAAACTCCACACAGAAAGATCCCCCGAACCACGATTCGAACCAGGGACCTGTGAGGCACGAGCGCTAACCACTGCGCCACCGTGCTGCCCTGCATCAACTATTTCCCATCCAGATTTCAGTTTTGACAAACAAGTCATTCTGCATGCCTACCTGAGAGCTAAGAAGCAAAGCCACACCTGAGTGCCGTGGGACTGGAACTGGACGTCTTTCTAGAAATAGTGATAGTATATGTTAGTTTGACATATTCAGGTGAGACTGGAGATGACTTGACTCACTTTCACGTTTTTTGGTTTGGATTGAATTGAAATGCACTTTCCATGGTATCCAATATGGTTGTCTCTTGTGTTTTTCAGTTCTCTGTGGCATATTTAACACAGCTGACCTCAGTCAACCAGTCAGATCACTGACTGCCAGTCAGGAGCTGATTTTATCGGTAAGTACCCAGAATCACACGACTCTGCACCATCAGCGTTTTCAAGAACCATCTCCGAGCTTTTCCCAAACTACGCCTCACAATCCCTCACACCGAGTATCGATTAAAAGACTATGTTTGGCCACTTTCCTGCACGAGTGCAAAAGGAGACCGGGTCAGGATGTTTATTCATGCCATCATTTTAATGCGAGTTCAACTCTTGTCTTCTACGATGGGTGGGGAAAAAATATTCCATGTCCACGACTTATTAATTCATGGCCACTGAATATTTTTTTTCCACCCATGTCACCAGACGGGCTCCATAGCCTTCTTATGAGGACCAGATGAGAAGTTAGACCTTCAAACAGGAGCAATGGTGAAGCAAGTCAGAGTGCAGCAGTATGTGGACACGTCACGTGACTCATGGCTCTCACATGTGTACAGATGTTGGGTGTGTCATGTCCAGCTGGAGTTTACAGCTTCCTGGCTGAAGGAGCTTAATAAAACGCACAGCGATGGCCTCAGATCGATTGACCAAAAAAAACAAAAACAGAAACGAGGGGGCGGGGCCTGTTGAAACCGGTGACGCCCTCTCCCCAATCGAAAGTGAAAGTGCACCGGACAGGAACTGGTATTTACGCTCGCTTTAAACCCTAATAACCAGAATGGTTCATGTTTCAGCAGCTGAATGCGGCTGGACCTTCTCCCTCCCCACGTGGACCTCGCGCTGACACGCCTCCACCGACACTTCCACCCCACGCGCACTTTATTTCCCGCGGTTGTTAAAAAACAACAACAACAACAACAACTAGGCTACGCCATGCAACAGGCTGGCGTCACCTTTGCCCCACAGACGCACGCGCACAGACGCACGGTCCTCTTACCGCTCGCGGGTCTCCGGCGCGCGAGAGCAGGACGAAGATCACGGGGAGTGTCGTCATGAGGGCTGTCATCTGCGCTGCGGCTGCAACTGGACCCGATCACATAGTGGCGCTGGCCGTGCGTCAGGACGGCTGCTCGGCCTCATTGGCGTGTGTCGCGTGCGCAGCGTCCAGATTGAGCTGAGGAGGACCAACTGTCAAACACGCCCGTCTGCGGCTCATTGACCAGAAGTGAACTCCTCCTCCCCTGCTTCGTCACTTTGCTCCTCTGCCGTGCGCCAGCGCCGCACGCGCACACTTTACCCGCAACTAGTACTCTTGTTCCAGGAACCTGCACAGCTGTGTACGCGTGTGCGCGTGCGGCTGATTACATGGGAAACTGTTTGTGATGCACTGAGGCAGAGTAAACCCAGTCAGTTAACCATCATTTTAACACAGGTAAGGAAAGTGTACTTAAAGTACACAACCATACGACGCCCCCTGCTGCCCTTCAGTGTCCTCATGTGGCGATTTCAATCAATAATCAATGTTGCACGTGTCCATAATGTCATATTCAATAGCTGCATTCCAATAGCATACACTGTTTACTATATGGCATGGCCTTAGATGGTTGGATGGAAAGACTTTGCTTCAGCTACACAACAGTACAACCCGTCTCATGCAAGGTCCTGAGGTCAACTTCACACGCAGAGGGAGTTGACAGGTTGTGTTGTTCATCCATCCCCGATTATATGAGGAGTAAAAACAACCTGTCACTAGAACTTGGTGTAGAAACTTAAACGTTTATGGTACCAACTGAATGTGTCCATAGCATTTTATATCAAAAACCATAAAGTACCATCATTTAAACAAAATATGAAAAATCTTGATGCTTTCCACATTATTATAATATTTTCAGATGATAATATTTTATTAACAGTTTGTGGGTGTTTTGTTGCAAAGCTTTTACAATGAGTGAGGTTTTGTGAAGAAGTTAAAATCGTGAGATTTTGACAATGTTGATATTTAACATGGCAGTCATGTGACTCTTATAGCGTAACAGTTGTGAACATCCACTGAGGACCATTTGGATCTGTGGGACCCTCCGTCAATAGGCTCTCCAGTCTCTGTCTTAGTTCAGGCAGCAGTCCCTTCCACTTTAAGACCAGCCAGTGATTCAGCAGCCGTTTCCTCTTCACCCTCTTCTGCCTCGTCATCTTCCTCTTCTCCCTCCTCCTCTTCATCTTCCTCCTCCTCCTCCTCCTCATCATCATCATAGTCGTCATCCTCTCTGTAGTCACTCTGTTGATCACTGCTGCCAGATGCCATATTCTTCCAATAGGCGTCATATCCTGATGCTCCATAATAATCATCGTCATCATCAGCACCAGCCTGGCGGCCAAATTTCAGCGTGCGCGCTGCAGAGAAACACACACATGGATTTCACTATAAATTTATCAGCCCACGTCCAGTGAGGGACTGTTTCTGTTTCTGCACATTTTAGAGTATTAGGTTAATATATTGCAGATCATTTATAGTTTCTACAGTTTATTTGTTGATGGATTAAAACTTTCACCAGATGATAATTCCAGCTTGTGCCTCCAAAGTACTGGAGCATGTGGGTCACAAAGCTAAGTCTCAGTTTATACCCAAGTGCGACCATGTGGTCATATTGTCTATGATTAACTGAAAACTGGTTTCCAAGACAGAGGATGAAAACCTTGGTTACACTGTGGTGCTACAGTAGTAGTTTTAACAGGGAAATAAACTCATTTCTCTAAAACTCCCTGTCTCTGTTTCGTTATAAAATCACAATTGAGCAGTGACATTCAAATCCCTGCAACTTCCTCCCAGGGGCAGCTTACAGGAAAAGAAACATGTTTGTGTAAGACTCACTGGACATGCTGAGATCTTTGGTCTCCTGTGTCTCATGACCACACTTAGGACACGGTGGCGCTTTTCCTTTCTCTTGTTTGAAGACCTTGCTCTTGGCGTGGTCATCACAGTAGCAGGCCTGAGAGAACAGAACATTACAATCATCACAGACATTTTTAAACATCCGACCCCTTCACACTCAACACAATGTGTTGTAGATTTTATACATAAATTGATAAAATTGCCATACTTGCTTTTCAGTCTACACCACAGTGAAAACATGTTTGAAATGTATTGAAAGATCAGGAATTGATACAATAACAAAAACTGCTCTTGCAAAACCTGACCTTACAGCGGAGACAGGAGTGTTGTCCCAGTCTATTACAGGAAACACCTACATGGAAAATGCGAGAAAATGGAAAATGCACTGTCTATCATTTTCTACAAATTGTTCTTTAGACGTCGACAACAGCGTTCTCTAGTAACCACAAAAGAACACAATACAATGTGAGAAGAAATTACAATGACTCACACTTGAATGTTTCTGCCTGAAGGACTTGGCAGCTGGCCTGGTGTTCAAACTGATCATCCTCACACAGGAAGTTCTGACAGAAAGAGCAACGGAAAATTCGCCCTCCTGCTCAGGAAGTTGAAACGGTCTGAGATGATTTTTGGTGGGATCACAATGCCACGTGCATGTCAATCAATTGAAAGGAGAGGGTCTTACCGTGATCCCAGACGCCACGCTCACACTCAATGCAGTCTGCGTCGGTCAGTGGACACGCACAGGCGTGAGTGCTCAGACATTTTCTACCGTGGCACACCCAGGCTTCACAAAAGTCACATACCGCCCCCTTTTGTTCACACAGAGAATCATAGGGATGACAATTCAAACGTTTGACCCTGTTTTTACAGGCCTCTGTGTAAATAATACATTTTTCTGCTCAGTTATTATTGACAATAATATTGATGAACAATGGTGTCAAACACAGTGGATGCATATTTTACAGTGCTAGATATGATGTACATATCCACAAGGTGACAAATGTGACACAGCCGAAGCACAATAAAAACATGCATAATGAGCAGGAGCACATCACATGGTGCAGACTGGTCACTACACATAGTGTCTACAGGCGTTCTGGCCTCGTGAGTATATTTGTTAAGAAATGTGAACTTACCACCATTGCCATCCCAGTGGTGTGGATCCCAGGATGTTTGATGACACAGTCTGATGACTTCATACACTTAGTTTTGCCTAACCACATAAACATGTTCAATTTCACACTTTATTAAGGGCCCAACAATCACAGCAAAAACAAGTTGTGACTAATTAAAGGCATGGATACTGATAGACATTGACAGTCTGTCTATCAAACCACTGGGTTACAGAGCATTGTGGGAAATGTAGGGATCCAAGTCTAGCCATAATCCTTCAATGTTGATTGAGAATATGAACAGAATATCAGTGAACAGGTTTGCACTAACATATCTTTTCAAGTCTGATACTTATATAATGAATTCTGTTTTTAAAGTTTTACATCAGTTACAATATACTGTAGACATAACACTGATGCTCACCACACTGTGCGCAGACAGGCAGCTTCTGCACTGAGTTGCAGAAGTAGCAGAAAGCTCTGTTCTTCTGTTTTCTATCAGGGCAAAAACAGAAAAATAGTTTTTCACTCAATGATCAGCCACAGTCTGCTTGTATCAGAAAAGGTGGTGGCTGAAGCTATGCAGTTACTTACCTCTGACATTTGTCACAGTCCTACAAAACAGAAACACAAGGAAATAAACATAGCAGTTCTTTTCATGTGTTTACATGTGGACACTGCTGTTGCATGGCACCTACTCACCATGTTAGTGTTACACGGGTGTTTGGCCACGACAACGAGATCCCGGTTGGCACGGCTCTGTTTCTCTCGCTCTTTGCGGCTCTCGGCCTTCTTCCGGGCCCCGGTTTTCTTCTTGGGCATCTCTGGTTCAGCTGGTGGACGTTCACAGAGACTGACACCGGGTTCACTTCCGGTGACCTGCTGACACAAAGCATAGCTGCTGAGGTGGACACGCAGCAAGCTAATCTGTAAGATCACCTAAACCGAGAATAACTAAGTTATTTTAGATGTTTCCCCCTTTTTTAAAAACTCTGTAACAGTAAAAACAGATCACGAATACACGCAGAGCAATGTGAGGCATAGCGCTGTTTATATCGTTTCTATTAGTGTTGATTCGATCTTCACACAGTGAGTAAAACAATCAAACTCTACCCATTAACGTTTCACATTCAGAATGTCTAGCAGTTACTTTAATGATCGAGGTTGTTGTACACAAGCGTCACATCACATTTACGACTTTTCATTTTTACCTTTAAAACAGGCACCGCGAGAGCGACGACTGTGTCCGGTCTGGAAGTCTGTCCGGGCAGACACAACGCCGAACGATTCGTTCCTACTTAAGGTACCCACATTGACAGAGTTCTGTGTTATAGTTATAAACCCATGGCGTAAACAAATGCAATAAACACGTTATCAATAACAAGTAATACTTCTTTATGTATACAGACTCTTTACATAAAGATTAAATATGACAGTCACGCACAGTACGGACCATAATAATGGAAAAAGACAGGAAACGCACACAAATAGTACAGCAACGTAAATATCTTTATTATTAAGTGTAACTTATTGTTTTGCTTGTAAATGATTATTGGTAAAACGGTAATTCCATTATGTCAGTCATAAGAGGCTGTAATATCGTCTTCTCAATAACTGTATTCAAACAATGTACACACGGGACATGTTTAGTTTGTCCACATGGCAGGACGAAGCGTCAGAGGTGGAGCTGCTCGGTTACCGAATCACCCAGGTTAATGATTCGAATCTTTGAGTTCGTTATGTGGCTGATGTATTTTATGCACGTGCTATGATGACGGTGATTATTATGATAATAATAATAATAATTATTGTTGTTGTTATTATTATTATTATTATCAATAGAAATGGTACGGACTCGTAATGCAGCACATGTTATTGTGAGCAAAACAGCAACAAACCATGGGTAGTATTATTAGAGGGGCCTGAGCCCATCATCCCTGCGTGATGTCACTGATGACGTGAATCTATGTGCGTGATGTCATCAGTGAGAATTTTTCTCAACAACAGACGCAAATGACTCAAGTGAACCGGATCACTTTAGTGAGTGACTCAGAGTAACATCCGAGTCCATACAAAGAACCGAGTTTACCACCACTGGTCTGGGGGCGACTTAGCCACGCCCAGGTCACGTGCCACCAAGCGAGGGGCCAATCCGGAGCGAGGACGGGAAACAGCTGACGCTGAACAACAACACACGGCGTCGTCTGAGCCTGCAGGTGCTGTTGTGTAGTAGACTCCTGGATGCCTGGTCCATGAGGGCCGGTGTCAGGCCCCGGCTCTCTGGAACCCGCCGCTCCGGCTGTAAGAGCGAATCAAAGAGCGAAGCGGAGCAGGAGGAGCAGGACGCCCGGAGGTCGACATCCATCCCCGGCCAGCCCCGCACGATGGCCCCGTCCCTCATCCGAGCCTGCCGCAGTCTGGCTCTCTCCACCTGGCTGCTGTCCTTCTGCTTCGTCCACCTGCTGTGTCTGGACTTCACGGTGGCCGAGAAGGAGGAGTGGTACACGGCCTTCGTCAACATCACCTACCTGGACCCGGTCACCTCGGAGGTCAGGACGGAGAAAACCGAGTGCGGTCGCTACGGCGAGCACTCGCCCAAGAGGGAAGCCAGGGGTCTGGTGGTGCTTCCGTCCCTCCCGCAGGACAGGCAGGCGTGCGAGCCCCACGCCAGGTTCCCCCCTGTGCCCCACAGCGCCGCCTGGGTGGCGTTAGTGGCTGCGGGGAACTGCACGTACCGAGAGAAGATCCGCAACATAGCGAACCTGAACGCGTCTGCGGTTGTCATCTACAACACGGGCTCCAGCAGCCCCAACGAAACCGTCACAATGTCCCATCCGGGTAAGAGACCACGTGTCCACCACCAAGTCTAGTCCATAGGCTTTTTGTTATGTGTCAAAACAGGTGTGTGTTGTGTTGTGTGTTGTGTGTCTCACAGAGGCCTGTCATTCAGTGTGGACCTCTGACCATCAGCTGACATTTAGATAATGTTGAAAACAAACTACTGCTGAACCTGTATCAGACCCACTCATCCATTACACTCATCTGCTGAACCTGTATCAGTAACAGTACTGCTGTTGGATCCCTTCGTTTTAGAGGTGTTTTTAACATGTTTCTATGAAAAGTCATTTGAATTCCATTGTTAAATTTGTTACAAACAAACAAAAACAAGGCTATAATACAGATAGGCTAACACAAAATTTGGAACAGGGAGACCCACAAGCATCCAACAATTATTATTTAAAGCTTTTTTGTTTTTGTATAATTTATACTGTTTATTCTACCTGCCTACACTGCGTCTGTTTGACAAAGCGTAATTGCACCTCGATGAATGGCTGACTAAACATGACACACATTTGTAATCAGAAGGAAAAGTAAGTAGGGAAATTAATTGGTGACTAAGACAAAAACCTCATAGTTGAAGAGCAAAGACAATAGGACATAGTTTGAAATGGATGAGTCTTTCACTCAACATGAATAAAACCACCCACAAATACCAACTTTCCTCAGAAGTGATAAGTAGGAAGATCATGTATCCACGTACCACCGGTGGAGTTTACCTCTAATTCTGTGCAGGTGCAGTGGCAGAAACCACAGAGCTGTTTGTACTTGTCCTGATTAATCACAAAGCGTTTAACACTTTTTGAAGTGTTGACAGTCGGTGGAGTACAGCGAGTACACGTATACGTATACGTATACTCCAATGATTAAAGACCATGTGTCCTGTAATTGACATTAAACATGTCATAACTATTCAAACAGGAAATGTGCCAAGAAACCAACAGCATGGTTCTTTAATTACAGTCCCCACTCGTTAGTTTATTGTGGTCTTAGCAAAGACAAAAAAAAAGTTTTCTTTAAAGATTTTACAAAAGCACTCTATAAGAATGTAGAGATAGAGACCTGTGGTTTGTTGAATGCTGAGCCCAAAGATAATACATTTGTCCATGCGGTATAGCAAAGGTGTATATTGACACAGAAGCTTGAATGGCTCTGTTGGTTCTGTTGTAGGTTGTCTGCCTTTTTATACTAACAAGGGTTTTGTATGCCGCGCGTGTGTGTGTGTGTGTGTGTGTAAACGGGTAATGAGAGGTGAATAGTGAAGTGCTCTGTCTGGTTAAGTAGAAAAGTGCTTTATAAGTGCAGACCATTTGCCATTGAATAGGTTGTTGTCTCTGACCGAGCAGGCCGTCACACAGCCAAAGCAAAACTCTTCCAGCAAAATTTTAATTACTCTCTAAAGGTGTAATACACACTTTTACAATAGATTAGAGTACAATAGATTAGATCTGCTACTTTCACTGAGACAATACAGGTGAGAATAAAAGACCTTCTAGAACAGCTGTGATCACTGTGGCAGCACCTTCCTTTCCACAGTCTGGTTGGTTGTCTCCATGAAGGCGTGTGGCTGACGTGACCCACAGACCTGTGCTGGACAACAGCACTGTGCATCAGTTTGACTAAGGGATCTGAACAAAAACAACATGTTTAACCAGAAATGACTGCAACTTATTTTGAAGCAAAAGTTCCTTTTGGTCTCAGGAAGTTGTTACGATGAGCAGATGATTGTAATTCTTGTCTGACTCTTCATCTCAAACCTTAACCTCCTGTTTCTGGCAGCGTACTGACATATGACATAATACCTGATAAGACGGAGAAGTTGGAGGGGGATGTAGGCCTTGAGGCCATGTGTCATATAGAAACATTGTAATGCACGGCACAGATCTAATCCATCCACCTTATTTTGCAGGAGCCAGATTCCAGTGACGAGCACAACATTTAATAGGGTGTCCAAAAACACAACTTAACAATGTTGCTTGTGTTATCTTCACTACTTGTTACACATCCTGCATGTGGCTGAAGTACGATCTGCTGTTAACACTCCAGTGCTTTTCCAAAGCATCGTTTATGCAGCTCTTGTTTATAAAAGTTCATATTTTAAAATAACATGTTGCTTCTCTGGAGTTGTGTTGTCTCACCACAATGATACAACTCTCTTCCAGTGCACCGTAAGTAGATAAGAAAGACTCAACTACAGCTCAGTGGCACGCCTCAGATCCACCCGCAGCAAACACACAAAAGCAAATTTGAAGACGTTGCTCGCTACAGGCCATGAAATAATTAACTGAGACAGAAAAGGCAAACATACAGAGTTTGTATCTTTTCTGAAAGCGACGTGTTATCTGCAATCGCCCTGGTCAAAAGGTCATTTCCTGTCAAAACTCCCGTTAATCTAATCAGACTGAGTCAGAGTTGACACCTCAGTGTTACAGAAGACGATACATATCAACAGAGTTGTCACTTTCCGGACTGACTGATACAGTCACACAACCTAAGTTGTGTGCAGTTTCATGGAGTGGGACATGTTCTGTAAACAGCATGTCATCTGTGTGTTTTGGTCCAGTGGGTCTATAGACATGAATGTGATCGGCCTCAGACTCAGTCTCTTCCCTCCTGCGTTAGGAGAAGCTATTTTTGTCGGCTGTGGCTGCGTCACAGTGAACAGAAGGAGATAAGAGTTAAGGCTTAGAGAAGTCGCACATGCCCGACTGTGCCCTCTGTTGTTTGTCGCTGGCTGCAGCTGTGGCTGACGTTGGCTGTAAAGTCGCGACATTGTTACCTCGCGACATTGGCTGGGTGGGTTTTTATCTTGTGTTTGTGTACAAAGCCATTTGTTACGCCAGAGTTGCCACCATATGGTCGCACACTTGATAAAACCACAAATCAGCATGTCGAAACGCTGTGTGCTGTGAACCCGCCCGAGGCTACGAAAAAATCAAATAGGGTTAATAAAAATGAAATAAAAATTTATTTTGAAACGTCTTGACAATGAATTTGTTTTGAAGGGCAACAAACAATTTGAATTTGTCTTTCTAAAAAAATGATTCCATAATTTTTATTTGACACCGAGAATGACATCAGCCAAAACTTTCATGATGACATGTGACTGCCAGTTACATGAGGCTGATAGATGTGGTGTTCAGCAGAGCACCACCATCTGACCGCTGAGCAAACATGCCTTTGTTTTCTTTATTGTTTGTAGCAGTGTTTGTTTTAGAGGTTTGAACATAAATACAGTCATTGTGAGGGAGCAACCGCTGTAATACACAGTGGAGATAATGTCAACTGGATTACTGACTCTCTCTCTCTCTCTGTGTGTGTGTGTGTGTGTGTGTGTGTGTGTGGCTTGGGATCTGGCTGTTATTGCAGAGGAGGATACACATAGAGAGCCTCTTTTTTCTGAGCACGACAACAACAACAACAGTTTAAAAGCCATAGTTTACGTTTGTTAAATAGACCATGGTCATATATATATATGTGTGTGTGTGTGTGTGTATATATGTGTATGTATATACAGTATGTACACACACACAGGTCTGGTATATATCTATATATCTGGTGGGCTGCACAGGGACTGCTCTTGGTGAAGGAAGGTTGAGTAAAGCCACTGTTGATGGTGGCTGACAGAGTTAGTCAAACACTGCAGGGAGCCACTCTGGCTCCATGCAGCCATAGTCGAACAGTAAACAGACAACAGAGGGAATATGATGTAACAGCGCTCAGGCTGTCGATGCAGTTCTGGGAATCATCAGCTGTTGCCTGTACGGATGACAGGGCAGAGCCTGGTTATTTTGGGTGCTTATCTTTATCTTTAGGAATTACGTCTGTATTAATACGTCCTCGGAAACAATGCAATGACCTCTGTGACTGCTGCAGCCTGATTCATTTCCTAAATATGTAAACCGTTGCTTCCTGTGTTGTGTTTGTGTGTCTGTGACAGGTACAGGTGACGCTGTTGTTATCATGATCCCAGAGCCTAAAGGTCGCGAGATCGTGGCCTTGCTGGAGAAGAACGTTGTCGTCATGTTACACATCACAATAGGAACCCGAAACCTGCAGAAGTATGTGAGCAGAACATCAGTCGTGTTTGTCTCCATCTCCTTCATCGTGCTCATGATCATCTCTCTCGCTTGGCTTGTCTTCTACTACATCCAGAGGTTCCGCTACGCAAACGCACGAGACCGCAACCAGGTACCACACTGTGCTCTGTGTTCACATAAAGCGTTTTATGAGATGATATTATGTGTCTAACCTGGGAACAGAGTGTAGCGGTGCTATGGTGTTGATCTTCTGTGCACTTCACCATCTGGTGTGGGCCCTGTAAGGCTGTCTGTCAGGAGAGGCCTGCATTAGCCTGACAGCTGGCCGTACACAGACGTGGCAACTCAGTGAACCATCAAGCAGCCCAGCTTTTTGGCTCTTTGAGCCGACTGTGCAAATACTTGCTTTTGCCATCCCTCCATTATGAATGGCCGCCAATGACGCTCTAATGACGTCTGTGATCACAGTACATCACCATGCCTGTTGTGATCGCAGCCAGTGCCGATGGAACCACTCTTTGCTTTTTCACTTTGAGTTATGTTAAATTATGTTGAGTGAATTAATTCAACCGTAGAATAAATTTGCTTTTGGGCAGCAAAGTAGGATAAAACAGACTTTAAGGCATAAAGGTGTGTGATATGTAAATATTGCAAGACTCATCTTAATAATAATTAGACTGGAATCTTAATGGGCCAATGCACTAAAATCAATCAGTTTGGTAGTTTCGAACAAATCAGTTGAGTCGAAATGATATTTTGTGTGACTGTGGATGGCAGCAGTCAGAAGATGCTACGCTTTAGCTTCTAATATTTAAATAAGTCACTCTGAGTGCACAGTTTCAGAAGAAATGTTGCAAATTTCTCATTTCAGAAATCGATTTCTTTTCGTTGTGGTTCAGTGATTGTGCTGTATCTGCTGATCTCTTCCATTAGTTTATAACACTACAAACACAAAGGTGACAGACTAATGGTAAAAACCTATTGATCTTGTCCGAACTAAAATGAAGATTTTCCTTCAGAGACGTCTTGGAGATGCTGCCAAGAAGGCCATCAGCAAGCTTCAAGTACGCACCATTAAGAAAGGAGATAAGGTAAACAATGTTCCTTTGCATAGAGGTCACTGAATCACTTCCACTGAATCTGCAAAGCATAATTTATTTTAGTTATTTCGAAATCAGACATAAATTAACAAAATGTGTACATTATTTGAATTATCCCGAATGTATTTTATGTGGCACGTAGGTGTATTTTGGAATTTAGGGTCTTGTCAGTTTACATTCCGTTTCTGTGCCTTTGTTCTGTGGTTTAGGAGACTGAGTCCGACTTTGACAACTGTGCAGTTTGCATCGAAGGTTACAAGCCTAATGATGTCGTAAGGATATTACCCTGCAGGTAATGTCTGTTTGAACACTGCTCAAAATATGTCTGTTGTATTCTTCCCTCAGGGTATGAAGGGAAACCATATAAAACCAATCATACGTGCACTGCCATCTTGTTTCTCCTCAGGCATGTCTTCCATAAACACTGTGTGGACCCATGGTTACAAGACCACAGGACGTGTCCCATGTGTAAGATGAACATCCTCAAAGCATTAGGGGTCCCTGTAAGTGCCTTTCAACTCGTTTGCTTTATTTTTGCCTAATTAAACCTGCCTGTATTTGACTATGTAACTAACTCCTCCAGTATCTCACGTTATGGCTCATCTGACTTTAAAGTGCAAACCATGACAGTGTTAAAGACGCATATTTGTCATGAGAGCACCTCTGAAGACGTCTTTGACTTGTTCCAGTTCAGCGCTGACTGCTCAGATGAGATTCCTCCAGACTACGAGATGTCCGTCGGAGCCCAGCCCACCAACCCCATCAGCGGGGCCAGTGAAATCACAGTCAACGAGAGTTCTGTCGTTCTGGATCTGGCAGGAAGAGCGACAGGCCTGCAGCAGCTACACCCGGATGCAGAGATGGCACTACAGCCAGAGGAGAGCCACATCATTGCCAGCAGTAAGTATAGGACTCACACTGTCAACGCTCTGAATACAACACTAAATACATTCATGCAAGTACTGGACTGAACCTCTGATGTTTCTGATGTCTGAGATGTGATTGTCTACATTTCACAGGCTTTTTTAAGAAGCAATAGGCAAATGCTCTGTTTGCTTCAGTTATAGTGAACATTTCAGCAGCTTGTGCAAACGCCTAGCAGCTGTTTCTCTAACAAAAGACAGTAAAGCGCCTCCTGGCTATGACCAAACAGAACACGGCTGTCATAGCCACACGGGAAAGTTTCCTGATGTTGTCAAACCCCTCTGCTGTTGTTACTTAATGAGGAAATCAAAAATGACAGTGGAAACATTTATTATAAAGAACATTATCATATAATAATCAACTCCCCTCTCCCCACCTCCTCAGGTGAGCACCAGCCTGCGCTCAGCAGTGACTCAGACACCTCTATCATTACGGGCGTGGAGGTAGGTTTGTCTGAAATAGACCTGTCCACAGAGCAGGAATGTGACGAAGCTAAATCCTGAGCCAGTCAGAGTCGGGAAGGCAACCGTGAATCACGGGAAGAAGAGCAGGACATGGTGATTGGGGGCTCTGTGAGACTCATCAGGCCCTTGGCCCCTGGAGGAAGGGACCACATTCCACACAATGGACAAATGAGCAATATAACCCATTGCAGAGCAAAACACCTGGTTCTGTCCATTCTACCTTCAAACACAAACTCGTCCCTGTCTCTGTGGACATGTTGCTCGCTCGTTTACTTGCAGACGCACGTCGCCATTTCTGTGTTGAACAGGTCTCATGTTGTGGTGGTAAAGTTGCCGTCAACCAATTTCTACACCTTATCCTTAGCATCTGAAACACACATGCAGTAAGTGTGATGCCAGTGGCCTTCACCGTGCTGAGACGGCAGGATACGTCTCTCCATGCTCCGACAACCTCAACCTGCTGCAGGACACAGTGTGGAGAGTGGGAGCAACAGGCCCCTCCAACACCCAAATGCAGCTTTATAGCAGATGATTAGATTTCTTGGTATGAGATCACTGCCAACATACTCGACATTATACCAATATGATGGACACAGCAGTGTAACATGTGTGTAAAGCCTGCATTATGTCTTGCTTAGGAGTCCATCAAAGGAGACATGTCCCCACTCCCTGTAAACTCAAACCGCAGGTCATCGAAGGTCATCGAAGGTCATTGAAACATGCTGTGATTTCTAAATGATTTCTGTTTTTGTTACTTTGCAATTCTAAAGGATTATTATTGCTGTTGTGGAGAGGAAATAACCAATTGTACAGTTGATGTCTGTGTCCTTACATTCGACAATCGTAGCCTGTAACAAGCAGTACGAAGTGATGTCACCCACCGCCCCACTCAAACTGCGGAAGCTCACATTGTTGGCCCCCTGCTGTGTGGCAGGAAGGTAACGCTCATGTTGCCACTGCTGCTACATACAGCTGGCCACCAGCAGATCCTGGCAGCGTGCACATACTGTAGGCAAACTTGCTCCCTTTGTCAAGCCAGCCAATATAAATATATGTCAGTAAGTTTGTGCCAAGTTTATCAGCAGTATTTAAGCATTGCTATAGGTCATGTATATTCATTCCCTTGGCTGTCAGTCTAGTTTGGATGACTTTACAGCTGTGCATGATATGAAGCTGGAGTCATGACAGAAGAGGGAAGAAAGGACTCTGCAGTTTGTCATTTGAAGTGGTTTCAAAGGGTTTTCATTTGATGGCATGAAAAGCTTGCAGCAGAAACCTTTTTTACAGTTACAGAAAATGGACGTTTGATTTTTACACCGACAAAAAGCTTGCCGACTTTGGGAAACGAGATGTGTGCACCTGAGTGTCTTTGAAGTGGCTTCATAGACGTCTGCCTCCACACTGACAACACCTGGTCATCATCAAGGTCATTGGGCCTCTAAGCCAGCTGACGTTTCCCTGTCCAGTGACCGTGGTTAAATGCCCATCTGAGTCCCCATGGTCTTGGCCGTACAATCAAGTGTGGTCAGGGGCATTGCTATTTTTAAACAGTGTGAAATCATTGTTCTTAGGACCAACAGAACCCTGCTCTGAAGTCAGTGGTGTGACATTTGACACTTATGTCACTACTGGTGCACGCTCGCGCATGGTACACACACATGGTCTGCTCATGCACAAAGGAAAACTATTTTCCACTGCAGACACACAAAAAGGTCAGGCTGCCATTGAAATAACAATCCGACAGGGTGAAAGCACACCTGGCTTTTAAAGGCAACAGTAGACGTCACTCTGATTGGTTTACAGCTCGTTAGGGGATCGCCATGTTAAAATGAAAACAAAGCACAGCCCTCTTGAATCACGTGCCTGACAACGAGACATTTTTTCCTGCCATTAAAACTAAAATTCAGTCAGGGCCTGAAATGCACTCGTGCCATGTGCTTCAGACCTTGTGACCAGGATCATGAATGTTAGAAGACGATCATTAAAATAAAGTCCAGTGTCTCTCACTGATTGCACTAAAGAACTGAAAGCTGAAAAACGTTTATATTATTGTAGGAAAACCAAATAAGTAGTAAGTCTTTAGAAAGACATTAAGATTCCTCGTTGTGAAGTTTAATAGACAGTTGTGTTTTGTAGCCACATTATGATACAAATTGGTTTGTAGAGAAAAATACGAAGTTTAGTAAAACCAAGATTTCATACTCTGAGGATCATACTGACTGTTAATGAATATTTTTAATATGCTGGAACTGGAAAAATAATTCTTCCACTCCGTTCTCTTTGGTCAGTCACCTCTTATTTACTTTTTTTGATTTCCTGTACCGTTCCTATATAGACTTGCACGCTAAGAAAGTGCAGCCCCACTGACTCGATCGAGCATGTAGAATTTAACTGGTGGTTTTTTCCTCCAGTCACTGTTTCCATTAGTTCCTGGAGCCACCTAGGATTCTGTTATGTAACACGCACATGTCCACACTCCCCTGATCATTGCATGATCACTGTTTTGTTTTGTTCACTGAAAGCAATGGTGTCAAGAGGGTTTTGTAAGACTGTTTGTTCTTGTAGCCACTTCTAACCTTTATACATTACATTCTAGACATTATCACTCCCTAAAGTAAAAGTTTAAAAGATTTGTTTGTCTGACTGAATGATTGTTTTAGCATTTACATTTCATTATTTTGGAAAAAGCTTGATCGGTTTTCAGTTACCTCACTTTATAATCAGTTGCTAAACAATTCAACATGTAACCTGCCATCTCAATATTACTGTGTAGCGATCACAAATGTACATTTTTGTATAATTACTTGGAGACATAGTAGTTGTACTGTAGTTATCGGTTTGATGAGGAACCTGTTTTATCTTGAGTGAGTGAAAACGCCTTTTTATAAATATGAAGAAAAAGAAAAAGTGTGATTTCTTTCAGCACAGCACAAATACAGATGCTTAAATCTCAGCCAGCTCAATCTGGAACTTTAAGCCTCTGTGTGTGTTACATCAGATCACGGGATTATGAGATCGCACACAAACACTTGCTTTACTCACCTTTCGTTTGTTTTTCTCTGCTACCCACACTTAATGGCTCTTTCTTGTGTCACGTTGACTCACATTTGTACCCAAGCTCATCAAAGAGAATAATTACAGTGACTGATTAGGTTAAAGGGCCATTTCGTAGTTTTGTCTGTTCACTGTGTTTTAATAATGATTATTTCTTTCAGTAATGAGTGGATTCAATATACACAAGACCTGTATACTCCACATAATAGCAGTCAGTCCACTCAAGCAAACAAGATTGTTGTCCTTAATTGTAATTGCAACATTGCAACTTTGTTTTACTCTTTATTTAACGTGCTTGGGATCATTGTCAACGCGTTTCCTTGAGAGAACTGTAACTAACAATTAACTGTTAACTGTGAGGAAAGTAGAACTGTTCTTAAAAGTAAAGCTCATTTTAACTCAAGTTAGTATTCATGCATTATTCATTTTTTTTAGGAATTTATTTTTCTATTGTCTGTTCATTTGATGCATCGTCTTACAGGGACAGTGCTCATTTTTTAAAAGAGGGAAAATGGTAAATAAGCCAGTCTGAGGTTTATTTTAAATTGCATAGACAGACAGAGCATACTGTACAGTTAAACAAATTGTTGTACAGTACTACAGTACAATCAATACTGAATAAGTAAAATTACGTAGTTCTTTGAATTTAAATTAAAATACTTTCATACCATTCCCCATCTTTTTTTACCTGCTTTATTGTCCTATTATTATTATTATTATTATTTCATTGTCACATTTTTACTTCAACTTCATTTTTTAAACCTACTTATATTGCACTTTATCGTTCCAGAGAAGGGGGATTGGCTGTACAGAGTGACTTGAGATGACTTTATATAGAGCTTTTAAGAAAGAGGGCTACAGTATTGAACGTGGCACTTGAGTCAATTGTTGCTTAATGTAAATTGTTGTGATCTTTTATCTGTACTATGGTGTATGTGTGGTGGAGGTTTGTGCGGTGGTGGGTTACCAATATATTGTACATTTTAACCAGCATAAATAACAGCATTGCTATTTTTCCATTATAAAAGAAATGTATGTATATTAAAATCGTGTCTCTCCTTATTTCATACCATGATGCACATATGGAATATGTATAAATTTAACTTATTATGTAAATATATGTGTGTGTGTGTATTAGTTCTAATGTGATAATATAATAAAAATTATTATTATTATTATTATTATTATTATTAGTAGTAGTAGTAGTAGTAGTAGCAGTAGTTGTAGGAGTAAAGAATATTTGAGACATATCAATGCTTCACCACAAGGTAGCGCCATCTGCACTTAATATTGACCTGGTCAGTAGCAGTGTTGGAGGAAATACTGCATACGTACCATACTAGGTTACAGCTTTGAACTGGCTGATGAGGAAAATCAGATATAAAGTATCAGCATATCACAGTATATCACAAAAAAACAAGAAAATGTTGTCTGTGTCCTGATAGATTTCATGTTTGGGGGACACGAGCATATTTGATCCCACTGAAATATGACAGAGGAGGATAGTATTAATTACAACACGTCTACTGTTGTTGTTATTATTGTTGTTGTTGAAAAATAAAAGCCAACAAGTTATTCCTCGTTAACTCATGACAAAGGATTGTTATTGTTGTAATATCGTTTTGCCTGTAGAGGGTGGTGGTGTACACAGCAGCTTTTAAATAGCCAAAAAAACAAAGAAGAACAGGGGTGAAGAAGAGGGAAGGAGGAAGAGGTGGAAAACGTGAATTTATCTCCGTTCTCCATACACTTGGAAGAGGATGGGCCGGGGCGAGGAGCTCAGTGACTTCCAGCGGGGCACTGTTGTGGGCTGTCACCTGTGCAGTAAGTCGGTGCGGGAGATCTCCGCCCTGTTGAACCTGCCTCGGTCCACTGTGAGCTCCGTGATCCTCAAGTGGAAACGTGGAGGAATAACATCGACCCTGCCCCGGAGCGGCCGACCGCACAAGCTCAAAGAGGAGGACCGGCAGGTGCTGGAGAGAGTGGCGCTGGAGAGGTGCTTGCCCTCGGTCAAAGCCCTCACCACCGAGTTTCAGAGCGCCTCCGGGGCCAGCGTGAGCTCCAGGACTGTCCGCCGGGAGCTCCATGAGATGGGCTACCGCGGCCGAGTGTCCACGTACGGCAAGTCCAAAGGTGCGTTCAGGACGTGTGGGACTGAGGATGAGTCACACAGCGGTGTTGTTGTGACCACATACTTTTGGCCAACTTGTCATCTAAGTTGCACAGAAATTAATGCTAAGAAATCAGCCAGGAGCGCAAATGAGTAGTTCATAGATTATTTGTGTTGATTATTTGTTTATCACTATTTTTTTCAGCGTTTTTAAAAACACTAAACAGACCATAAAGATCATTTATTGTTTCCCCATATGTTTATCATTAAAAACATAAACAATATAGATTTTAAGACTAGATTTTGTCCCACAGGGGTCATAAAGTGGCTTTATTATAGTTCATTATTATACTGTACTGTGAAATACTTTTTTTTTTTTTTAGATTTTGATTTTGCTGGATTCCCCAGACATCTGTCTTATGCGTTATGTTCTGGTATCCTTAAGCAGTTACCACCAAATCACCTTATATTATGTTACAACACATTACGCTCTTGCCTGTTACGATCAGTGAGGAGGTTCCCTGGACCTATTCTACTCCAGATCCCCACAGGGATTCTCAGTTTATTTACCAGACTATGCTATATGCTATGCAATAAGTAAATATACTGATATGAACCAGACATAACTGAACATAAAGAAAGGGTTGAGTATATTTGTGAGGGCCAACATTGATCTGGGGTGATAAGGCATGTGGTCGAGTTCATCCCAGATATGCCAGGTGGGATACCCAGCTGATATAAGGGGAATTTGTCTCTTCTTGATTCCAGGGGCAAACAAGGTGGAAAAGAAGCAGGCACCATCCAGTCAAAACGATGCCCATGCAGACGTCTCTCGTCTGGACTTGCGTGTTGGACGTATCATCTCAGCTATGCAGCTTCCAGAGAATGACAGTCTCTATGTGGAGCGGGTCGATGTGGGAAGCGTCTCACAGGACAGTGGTCAGTGAACTGGCTAACCACATACCACTCGATCAGGTACGATACGCGACTGATATATACAGATATATAACTGTATATTTCTTTGCTGAACATTACACCAACAAACATATCCACATGAGTTTTGAACCTGGCTGCAGGGATTTTCACAAGAGCTTTAGTGAGATTTAAGGTGGTAAGGCCTGGCTCACAGGGACTGTGCCTCTTGATCCTGAATCTGATGCATGGGAGTGAGATCAGAGCTGTGTGCGGCCAGCCTCTTGATCCATATGGAAGCAGGAAACTCATCATATAATGGCTTTCGTTTCTTGTAATATATAGTTTAGATTGGATAGTCCCACTAGAACTTAATCTTCTGTCCACGATGTGGCCAGCCAAGATTAGTGGAGTGGTGTCCCAAGCTATGGTCATTTGTGCCAGCTCTCCAGACAAAGTTGAAATCCTTGATCCTCCAAATGGAGCAGTACCAGGGGCCAGAGTTACTTTCCATGGGTTTCTAGGTACAACAACTTTACAGTGGTCAACCTGTCTTAACAGTATGACATGCAGCGCCCTGTGAGATTGCACTGTAATTGCGCGGTTTATTTTTATTTTAATCATAAGAATTTCTTAGTGCTGCAGGCATGCATAGTTTAAAATAATAAGGCCCCTCAGCTTTGTGGCAATGAATCAAAAGAGTCACTGTCCTGTCTGAACATGATTTTCCACCTGTGCATAAAATCAGGTTCACACAAAGCTGGTTTTCTTCAACTCCAGCCAACACATTTGGAATATTTCACACTGTGAGCAGGGCCCATTGCCAGCCCTGGAATAAATGGAGTAAATCCCTGCACCCAGTTTCCATAATCTTGTGAAACTGGACAATTGAGGCAGCATATTTCACGTCAGTGTTCAGAGGAGGCTGTATCCTGAATCATAAATCCTGCACGTCTCATTTAATGGTTAAGAACAGTAGAATTCCTCCAAATGCCTCAAAATGACCTCTTGATTGCAGGTGACCCAGATAAAGAGTTGAATCCCAGAGAGAGCGTTTGGGAGCAGATTCAGCCAGACCTTCACACAGATGGCCAGTGTGATGCAACTTACAAAGGTGCTGCTGTGGAAGTCATCAGTAACGGAGTTTGCAAATCACAAACCATGAGCAACTGTGAAATCACATACATATACAGTGTTGCAGGAAATAGCCAAAACATTGTGGAAAGCCGTACCCGATGAGTGGTGGGCGTAGCAGCACGATACTTATATCTGTGACTGTGGAGTGAGATGTCAGCAGTCACATAGGTGTTATGTTTGAGTGTCCACACACTTTTGTAGTGATGGCCAAGGAATATAATAGTAAAGCTTATGTTGCCCTCTGTGGACGGATGTGAGCATTGCTATTATATGATCTTGTTTTCACTAAAATCTGTGGCTATGACTTTGCCAAAGGAGGTCGCTGCAGCGTTTCCTCACATTGATTACTGCAATGCATTTACTCTGGTATCAGTCAGGGCTCCCACCAACCCCTCCACAAAGTATTCCAGCCTATGATGTACGAGAAAGGTGCCGTCTGTTTTGTCATCCTGCTTCTTAGATCGATCTGTAAATTCTTCCTTGTAAAGCACTTTGCATTATTGTAAAGAAAACTGTTATATAAGAACAAAGTTATTGTTTTTCAAGATTCCAGTGTGAATATTAAACCCCTATTTATCTTAGGGGTTTTTATTAATGGGAAAAAATAAGTTTTCTTTGGAAGATCAAACAATAAACCAACATATTGTGGTTTCAATAAATGCTTTAGTGTTTTTTTCTCTTGGGGGAGAACCAAGTCCATAAAAAGGCAAATAAAAGGTTCCTCTTCCCTTATTTTAAAGGGAGAACTGAAAGAACACATGTAAAAAAAAAATGGGGATGTGTTCTAGGAACAAAGAAGTGGAACAGAGCTGATGTTGCTGGTAATTGTTTGACAGGACTGGCAGGCTGAACAGAAACAGCATCAGCACCCTCTATGTGAATAAAACTATTAATTGCATGTAAATAAAACGTGGAACACAAAAACATCTATCTCACAGGTTTTCAATAAAAGGGAGGTTGGTCAAAGCCACACATACCACGCAGTGACTATACATTCCCATCTACTCCACTAGATACTGCACTAACAACACAACGTATTTGACCTTGACCTGTTTTTTTTGTCATAGTTATAGAATAGGTTGCGATCTTCATTTGAGTCATCAAATCATTTTTCATTTTTGTGTAGAGGCAAAAATTCTTGCGTTCATTCAATTTTATTGAATGTATATATCACACATACAGTATTTCAATGCACGTGTTATAGGAAGGTCGAGAACATACAGTTGTCAAAATACTTTTAGTGTCTGAATGACAGGCAGACAGAGGTAACGGAGACAACGTCTAAAATTTAGAGTATACTTTATTCTTGTACAAGAAGGAGCGTTCACAAAGCAACTACACAGTGGAAGTTACAAAGGAAGACTCAAAGATGAGTCTGTTGGCCTGCCTTTTTCTACAATTCTGGACCTGGGCGTTTACTAAGATAGCTGACACACACACATACATCTCTCCAATTGGACGGGAACTCTTGTCCCTGGTACAAGGCTAGTTATGGCAGCCAAGACATGATAAGAACTCTTGTCCCCGGTACAAGGTTGGTTATGGCAGTCAAGACATAATAAGAAGGCACATCTCCCGGCACTTGTCGGGTATTATCTTTGAAGCATTAGTTCATACAACAAACAGGTCAGACTGAACAGATCATTGGCACCAAACACGTCAGAGTAGACAAAGAGCAGGTCAGAGTGATCACACCAACAACATTCCTTTAACAACAGTCTTATAGGGAAACCCAACATTTCCCACAATGAAGAGACACTTGAAAACAGTGGGCAGAAAAACTCCCTGTTGAGTAATACCACACTGTGGCATTATTAAATGACACGTCAGAAACACGCAGATTAGGTACAATCCACATTATGCACAAACACAGGGGAAACCAGTGTATGGAGAGAGTGTAGGTATCGTAAAGGTCCATGACTCATTTCTGTCCCTGTGAATACAGTAGCAGCTCATGTGGAGGAGTCAGTCCTGTGGGTGCACAGCCTGTTGACTCTGTGGTTTGTCTGAGGGGACGGATGGTAAACAACCACTGGAATCAGTTTCAGCTGAGCTCGAGTCAACCTCCACACAGTTTAACATCCTGTTTTGTTTTGGGTTTTTTAAAGACAACAACACACGAGCAAGGTAACCAACAAACATCTGCCACATGTGAGTCATACACTCCTAGTGTTAATGTGGACTGATTTTTTTCTCTCAGAAGTTTTTATATTCATATTTTTGTACTGTATGTCACAAGAGGCCTGATGTCACCACAGCAGAGTAACTGCTGGGTTACAGTATGAGACAGAAGATACTGATGATGATGATGATGATGATGATGATGATGATGATGATGATGATGGAAGAATGGGCGACCAACCCAGACACTGAGTGTGTGTGTGTGTATATATATATATGTGAGTGTGTGTGTGTGTGTGTGTGTATATATGTGAGTGTGTGTGTGTGTGTGTGTGTGTAGTGTATGTAGGTGTATGTGTATGTGTATGTGTATGTGCATATATATATGTGTGTACACATATATATATATGTGTGTGTGTGTGTATATACTGTATAGGTGTGTGTGTGTGTGTGTGTGTGCGTGTGTGTGTGTGTGTGTGTGTGTGTTTACTGTATATTGGGACTCACTGACATTTGGGGCTGGGTTTCAGATGGATGTGGCATATGAAGTCAGGGCATGTGTTTGTGAACAGTGGGAGCTTAACACAATAACACAATAACCTTATAAAGAAGGTAATTTACTCGCGCTGTTGTCCGGCCTCCTGCTCGCTGACGTCTCGCGATGGCACGCCCGTGACGCGCGCGCTGTGCTCGGCGTGCGGCAGCGCAGGAGGCGGAGGAGGCGGAGGGAGACACCACCACCACCGCCGCCGCCGCAGCAGCACTGTTATTGTCTGGTTCACCGTCAGCGGCTGCGTCTTCACGGCCGAGGGAGCCGATAGAACCGTCCAGCGCTCGTTTGGATCATTCCGCCGCAGCGCTGTTTTCCCCATCTGCGCAAACACACACTGCACCTGCCGCGGTGCATGGACAAACAAACAAAGCCTGATCCCCACAACGAGGCGCCGCGGTGCCGCGGTGCGGCTGCACACCGACCGTAAGAGCCCGGCTGTGCGGACCTGCACACCGCGGGCCGATCCGGACCGATCCGGACCGATCCGTGCTGCCTGGCGTCGTTATAGCAACACGTCCTGCGTCTTCCTCAGTGTCGTCGGTGTTTACCGAATCCAACAACCCGCCGCGATCACGGTTTGATGCTCGCCCCCGGTTGTCCCGTGTGTTCTTGATGTTTTCGTGAATACCAGTAGCGGAGAAACATGTGGGTCAGTCCCGAGGACGTGTTACTGGCTGGAGCGTTATGGATCACCGAGAGAGCGAACCCGTACTTCATCCTGCAGAAACGGAAGGGCCACGGGGATGGAGGCGGAGGGCTGGCCGGTGAGTCCTCACTCTGTGTTGTTGTCTATGTCATGGATCACCACAAACATCTCTATCATGTGGTATATGATGGGGAAGCTGGTGGCACGGCAGTCGAGGTGGGTAGGGGGGGGTGTTGGGGGTCACGTGACCAATCAGCTGTCACAGGTGATCTTTCACCCTGAACTCCCTTTTGCCAGTTGACCTGCGGTCAGAACGAGCTAAACATTGACCTAGTGTTTACATCCCATCATATAGATTCTATTATGGAATATACCCAACATATACCATCACCTTACATTATAAACAACAGCAAGTGCTGCTTGTGACCATGGAGCCCCAACAACAGTGAGTCTGTGTGACCACCAACCAGAGACATGGTCTGTTTGCTGGCTCATGCTGAATCATTCCCCTCTCTCCTGCTCTCACTCCTCCCCCCTCTTTGCTTATTCTATCCGAAATGGGTCAAACAACAACAACAACAACAACAACAACAGCAGCAGGATCAGCCTCAGCGGGAAAGAGGAGATGGAGGGACGGCTCTGCTGTTTGTCTATTTTTCAGAATTGTGAATTTTAGTTTGTTGCTTGGCTCAAATTTGATTTGCCTGTTGTTTTTTTAAAATAGAAATTATTTAATTATTATGACATTTCTTTTTATGCTGAACAGCCATCTCCTGGGTGGCCTGTTGTAATTAGCAGCAGCAAAAAAAAAAAAAAACATTGACAACTAAAACTGCAGCTTCCTTCCTCTTGTCATTGTTGATTTTTTTTGTGTGGCAATACAAATCAATTGTGAACTGGTGCCAGGTGGTGATGTCACCGTTGTCAAAATGCTGACTGTAGTGTGTGCCGGTTGGTGCTCAGTGCACCATGACACTGGCACAGTCCTCATGCAGTTATTCCATGGAGAGAAGGAGAAGCCATCACTGCACCGGGATGGAGCATTTTACATAGCTAAGATTTAATCTGCAATTCCCGTTTAAATAAGTCTTAAGCTTAAACAATGGATGATCCATTGCTTTATGCTTATTTTTCCTGAAAGGTCAGATGCCAAAAAGACAGGGAGCCTCTGAGTTAAACGCACAAAAACACACAAAAACACAAACAATGCAAATACAGTACAGTCTGCTCACTTATATGTTCAGTGTCATTTCCATGAGGTGTTAAAATTGATTTAGCTTGTTTCTCATCTCATACCAAGACTCATATCTCACAATTTTTTCTAAATGCCTTGTTAAAATGTCAATAGTTTCCATAGAGGAAGCAAAATGTCACACAGGAAGACCTGTAATTATCAGTCCATAAATTAACAGTGAATCAGCCTATCGTTTCTCATGTTTCGCAACTCGACAAAATAGCGTCTATAGCAAAGAATTACACAATAATTTGAGTCAGAGTACAGGCGCCGTTTCACAAACATTACTTTATGTTTGCCTGGAAGGGTTTCATGTCAGACAAACACTGACCCTGTTCTTTGTATGTTATCTTCCACTTAATGACTCACGCCTTGTCAGGACACTTGGTGTGAAATGGTGTGAAATCATGGATAAGCTATTAAATATGGCTAATCTGCGGATGCAGTAAATCCTACATGGTATGCATTGATGATCCAGGACTCGTTTCTAGCTTCTGTTATCTGACACAGTATTGATCCCTCTGGGAGATAGTTTTCTTTTGCGTGATCAATGCAAATATCCTGTAGCAGCAATTCTGCCCTAAGCCGTTGTCTTGTTTTGCCACACAGAGGATATAAATAACAAGAAGAAGAAAAAAAAGTAGGTCAGGGAGTCAATGAACTGCCTGTTTTACATAATGACTCTCTTGTCGGGATATTAACCCGTGGTTCCAACTTGGAGCTTCTCGGTCAGGTCGACACGAAGACGCCTCAGACAAGGAGGTTTTCTCTCATGCTGTTGATGGGGCTTCCCATTGTTCCACCCCCGTTTCCAGAGAAGGGGATTTGTTTTGCTCTTGTTCTGTTTTTGTTCCTGAAGCAGATGAGCGCGGAGCATCACATGGCTTTATCACTTGGTCTGTGCAGGAGCAGATTGCTCATATGGAGGAATTTTCCAGCCGCCCAGAAACAATAAGCAGAACATGCACCGTCGCAGCAGTGTATTGTTTTTGTGTGGAGTTGCGTAACCACGCGTTCAGTTTCGGAAATTATCAGCGTATAAGCGGTGTGAGTTGGAAGAGGCAGTCACGTGGACTTAGGTTTGACAAGTCAATGCCGCACACGCATGTGGTGTCTGGGTTTTTGTTTTGTTGACCTTTGCCCCGGTGTT
This sequence comes from Trinectes maculatus, assembly GCA_016785345.1. Lineage (NCBI taxonomy): Eukaryota > Metazoa > Chordata > Actinopteri > Pleuronectiformes > Achiridae > Trinectes > Trinectes maculatus. Next base: position 390,372 of record JAFBJQ010002941.1, read on the forward strand.
GTCACTCGTTTGACGGTTTGATGATAATTTCACAAGTCTAAACACAACACAAAGTGTCAGTCTGACTGCAGGAGTGAGTGGGAAGTATCAAAGTCAAGTGGTCTTACACCTTCACCCGTGACTTTCCTGTGCTAAACCTGTGCTATTGGTGATCACATGCAGTACAACTCAGGGCCTTTGTTACCCACTCTGAAGTTAATTAATTAAATTTACTTGAAGAAAGCCCACCAGGTACTTGCTTTTGCACTTAGTTGTGCTGTTTACAACCACTTTGAGACTGTAATGCTAACTCGATGGTGCATCTCTGATGTCAGTGAGCGACCTTGTGATTTTCCTATTTGAAAGAGGAAGTTGTACTCGCATTTAGTCACATAGGGGTGAAACCCAACTGTAAAGCTGCATTATCTCATTAGCTTCAGTCTGATACAGACTGTTGACAACAACAGCTAAAGGCCTCAGTGGCCATCACAGCCTGTGTGATCCCGTTAATAAGATACATGTTAGATTCGTTTGTTGTCTTTTATGAAAACAATCGGTCGCACGTGACACATAGATGTCATATAGATCTGCGTTAAAGTGGCGTGAGATACTGACAAGATGGAAGATACATGGACGAGAGAGAAGAAGGGAACCAATTAGAGCCAAACGTTCGTTTTGATCGGGGGTCACACCGATGCACAGGGCTTCGATTAACATTTCCATCTTTTCTCAGACTTCCCCTCTCTCTCTTGATTAATATGAGGAGACGGTTCAGCTTCCCTCACTTCTTTTGTGTGCTCTCTCTCTCTCTCTCTCTCTCCCCCATCCTCCCCCTCATCCTCTCTGTGTGACTCATCATGTGTTTGCCCTGACGAGCTGCTGAATAAAAATAACCTGTCTCTAACGGCAGTTGAACATAACTGGGTAGAAGGTTTGCAGCTACCAGCAAATATCTGAACCCAAGAATGAAAACGCTTTGGGTTTCCATGTTGTGAGAAGTCAACAAGTCAGCACCACAAGCTCAAGGTCATCCGCCATTTTAAATTAAACGATTAAAGGTTCATCAAAGCATCCATCAGGTCTGCTGTTGTAACACGTTTTCAAATTTGTCATGTGAAGATTTCTTGCACCACCACACAACTTGATGTTAGCGAGTTTCACACTAGTGGTTAACAGTCTACATGTACTACCTGGCTTCAAACACCAAAACCACATTCATTCTGATATCTCCTCCACAAATACAACACGATCATGTCAATCTAACCCACAGTCATATGTAATGTACACTGATCGGATCAGTGTATATCTGTGGTCTCTTTTGAAAGTGTTCATTCTGAACCATCAGTGTGATTTTAATCATATTTTATGTCTTCGCTTTGTTTCCATGGCTTCATCGTTTGACAAAGTAAAAATGTCACTCATCTGCTGATGAGTCTAAACTAGTGCACTGACTGTGGAGGACTGACATTCACCTCGCAGGTTGTTTTTCATCGAGTCAAATCTTAAACCACAAGACCTCATGTGTTTCCCCTTTGCTAGTGCATGACAAAATGATCTGAAAGTGAATGCAGTTCATTTGTCTTGCAGCCCACAGGGACATTTCTGGTTGTTACATAACTATAAGGGCTGTTTTTTTTACAGCCACATAAATCTATAGATGATCTTTGAGCCACAACAAGATCTCTTTGTAGTTGACTGTAGTTTACTTGTGTGTTTACGTGTAAGCATTTGCTTTTTAATCTTTCATAATACTTTTTCTGGGTTCTGATATTGTAGGTTTGCTGGTTGGGACCCTTGATGTCGTCCTGGACTCCAGCGCCCGAATGGCTCCATACAGGATCCTGTACCAGACTCCTGACTCTTTAGTTTACTCCATCATTGCTCATGGTAGGCACATTGTGACCCCTTTCTTCAAAGGTTAATTAAAATGTTTATTTACAGCTCAGCTGACTAAAGATCATTTTATCTGTTATTGTAGTGATGAAGAATATTGTAGCATAGACCCCCTGCACGTCCCTCCACTCTCCTAACAACACATGGTGCTCTGACTTCCTGCTGGGTCCCCTGGTAGCTGGCCACATGATAAACATTACATCATGCCCCCAGTGGTCATAAAGGGCACAATTACAGGAACGATTGCAGAAATCGATGCTAAAGAAAATGGGTGGATGCCATGTTTTTTAGATGATTACTAGATTGGAAAAGAATCAGAGATGTATATAAGGGAGAATTATCCGTCCTGGACTTAAGTACATAATCATTTGCATAGAAATTAATAATTTCGATTCTTGATTGGATTATGTTACTAGAAATTGAAGGACCAAACTACTGTTATTGAATTCAGTGAAGGAAGGACATAAAATATGAATTAATTAGTATAATTAATCATATAACGAAGGAATATGTGTTGCCTTCTCTTGTTCCATTCTTCATCTCTCTCTCCATCAATGTTGTAATCTTCTGAAACCTAGAGCTTGCAGAGGAGTGGAGCAGTCTGGCAGACGTTGCTAATACAATGAATGTGCACTCACTGGGGAGCTGTTTGCAGCCTTGTTGATGGATAAATGTCCACAATGGCGGCCATTATTACAAAGAAATTCTCATTTGGCCATGAAAAATCTGTTTTCCACGCTGCTGATTACCGACAGTAACAAGATGGCCTTCCCTGTGTTGCTGCTCAAACATAAAAGGGAAGATGTTAATATTATTTTACTACTTGTCATTGAGGACATCTTAAAATGTCAAAAATATTCTCATAGCTGAGGTCAAATTTCTTGTTATCTCTGATCTTTTTTTTGGAAAGACAACAGGTTAATTGTATGTATAGTTGCTTATCATTTTCTGACAACCAGTCATTTAATTGGCTAATCATGTAAACATTTCAAAATGTAATATCTAATCTGATTGAACTGAAGCATATTAATGTATAAATGTTCAATTTTAGTTAAAAAAAACTGGACCTGCTGCATTAAGAGACGTTACTAACATGTGGCACAGTTCTCCGACCATCATTCCTGAAACATTACACCTCCGTGCTCCTCATGTGAACTCACTGTCTGAGTGCTCTGTCCTCCCCTCCCCCCTCCACTCCAGGAACCTCTCGTAAAGAGATCACAGAGCACTGGGAGTGGCTGGAACACAACCTGCTGCAGACCCTCTCCATCTTTGAGAACGAGAACGATATCACCACCTTTGTCAAAGGAAAAGTCCAGGTAACCAAAACGTGTACCCTGCATTATTAATGTGCAACACAACACTCTCCAGCCAGCATTTACAAGATGCTGGTGATATCTTTGCAATTCTAAATAATGACTATTTGCATATGACTTCTCATCTACTATCTAAAGTACTACTACTTTCCAGTACACCGCTGTAGTACGTGAACTGTATGAGCCCACGACCGAGCGACTGCACCAGTCACATAAACTAATGTTGCTCATGTTCTTAACCGCCCTTGTTTATTCATGCCCGAGCTCACTTCCTCATTCCTTTTGCTGTGCACGTGGCCTCAGGGTATTATCGCAGAGTACAACAAGAACCATGATGTTAAAGAGGATGACGACACAGACAAGTTCAAGGAGGCCAGCGTCAAGTTCCGCAAGTTGTTTGGGATGCCCGAAGAGGAGAAGTTGGTCAACTATTACTCCTGCAGCTACTGGAAGGGCAAGGTGCCTCGGCAGGGATGGCTCTATCTCAGCATCAACCACCTCTGCTTCTACTCCTACTTACTGGGAAAAGAAGGTTGGATAAAGATCATTTTCATATTCACAGTGGTGCCATGTTTATCATGTACTTTCTATTGTATATTGTCATATTAAATGTTTTTTTTTTTTGGTTCTTTGGTCTCTGCATCTATTAACAGTTAATGAACTATATACTGTATGTGCATGTGACTCTTTACACCGATCTGTCTGATCTTAATCATATAACTAATGAATCAATTTTAATGTCCACCTGTCTCTGAAAGCCAAACTGGTGGTGCGCTGGGCAGACATGACCCAGCTGGAGAAGAGCGCCACCCTCCTGCTGCCTGATGGGATCAAGGTGAGCACCCGCACTGACGAGCACGTCTTCTCCGTCTTTCTGAACATTAACGAGACGTTCAAGCTGGCGGAGCAGCTGGCCAACATCGCCATGCGTCAGCTCCTCGACAACAAAGGCTTCGAGCAGGACCTCTCGCTGCCCAAGCTCAAGAAGAAGTCGCCCAAGAAGGTGTCAGCACTCAAGCGGTAAGAAAGAGCTGATCCGGGGCAGGAACACTAATGCCCATCAATAATAGATTGTGTTTATACAAATTTACGGCTTGTGGTCGATTGAACTTAAATGTGTTATGTTTGGTTATTGGTTAATTCAGATGCTTTAGGCCAGAGGGTTAGAGTGCTGCAAAAGGCAATAAATCATATGTGTGGCAAAATACACGGAGGACTTTGTTAGCCCTTAAAGTTCTCAATTTTGTTCGGTCAGCACAGTTTTCGTAAGCATTAGCTGGTTTCACTGCAGTGCATTATTTTATCAGACCATTTGTTATTTTTTATTTTTACATAACATAGATCCAGTCATTCATCAGGACAATTAAATATCCTCTTATGCTACAACCACAATCATCTGTATCGACTTTTTATTCATCTCCTTTTGGATTTTCATAGAAAGATAATTATGCTAATGCGTCAATGTCTGGAAATATTTCACCCTCAGAGCAATCTGTTACGTAATATATTTACAAATGTCAATGACCACGTCTATGCATCTTTCAGGGATCTGGATGCAAGAGCTAAGAGTGAGCGTTACCGGGCACTATTCCGTTTGCCCAAAGATGAAAAACTGGACGGACACACGGACTGCACCCTGTGGACCCCCTTTAATAAGATGCACATCCTGGGACAGATGTTTGTTTCCACTAACTACATCTGTTTCACCAGCAAGGAAGAGACACTATGTAGCCTCATCATCCCCCTGCGCGAGGCGAGTCTAAACGCGTCTTTTTGTTTTTTTTAGCATTTTACATAATGAGACATACACTATTAGTACAAAAAAAGTAAATATGTTTGATGTTGTTGACTAGTAGGGATTCGTTTAATTATAATTAATTCGTTTATTAATGACACTTTAATGTCCTCCAGGTGACCATTGTGGAGAAAGCAGACAGCTCTAATGTGCTGCCCAGTCCTCTCTCCATCAGCACCAAGAATCGCATGACCTTTCTCTTTGCAAACCTGAAGGACCGAGACTTCCTTGTGCAGAGGATCTCAGACTTTCTGCAGCAGACCTCCTCCAAGATCTACCTGGAGAGGGAACTCACTGGCAGCCTTAACAGCTCAGACGATGAGGTGGGGAATGAGAGATGAAATTCTGGATATTGGGATTTTTTTTTATATCTTTAATTCTGTCGTATTTATTAATTATTATTAAAATAATGCGATGGCACGTCTCTGCTTCAGGTTTACTCGCAGCCTGGCTCCCTGCTCTCCAGCAGCCCACAGCACAGTTTGGGTTCAGAGAGCGAGCGAACGTTTAACCTCAATGACAGCAGCGTGCCCACAGCTTCACAGACCCTCATGACCATGTACCGCCGCCGTTCGCCTGAGGAGTTCAACCCCAAGCTGGTGAGTTCACTTTCATAAACAATGTGTTGTGTCGAGCGTAGTACAGAGCCTTATCTAATACTGCTCTGATCCAACAATACATTCTCCTCCTGTTAAAGCTGAGCTGTAGTGACCTGGTTTTTAAATGGGTCGACATAATTGTCATGTCCATAATGTTAAGTGACTGTGACCTTAGTCTTAAGTTCTGCTTAATGACCTGTTACAGTAATTGGACTTGAGCTGCAGCATTTCATAAACATGTTTTCTTACTTCTATAAGGCAAAGGAGTTCATGAAAGAGCAGGCGTGGAAGAACCACTTTACAGAGTATGGACAGGGAGTGTGTATGTACCGCACCGAGAAGACAAAGGAGCTTGTCCTCAAGGGGATTCCTGAGAGTATGAGGGGGGACCTTTGGCTGCTTTTCTCCGGTGAGGAAATAAACACAGACACACCACACTCCGTGCACAGTATTTTTAATGTTATGTGAATATACTAAACTGCAAATATTAATATATTGCACATTGAACAGTAATGAGTGGCTCCTGCCTGTCCCCAGTGACCCACTCAGACTCACTCTGCTTGTTGTCACAGCTGCAGCATAGCCGGGTTGATGATAGTTAGATAGTAACACGTGCCATCGGAAATGAGTTTTCATCATGCAACACTCTAATACACTTAACGTAACGCTTAATCAAACATTCTTTTGTTTCCCTAATTCGTGAAAGGCTGTGAAACTGGTTTGGTGAGTTGCTTTACTGGGTCAAACAGACGTCAAACAGGCGTCTGATTGATTGGATGTGTACTTAACTGCCCTCACTTGCCTTTGTAAGTCAGTAAATCAATAAAAAAAAGTTTGAAATCAGTCAAGTTTTATATTGTAAAAATCTGAAACTTTATGATTTAAGTATTTGTTTAAACCTTTGCTTTTCATCAGCCTCATCACAAGCATTGTTACCGTGGGTGAGTAAACAAATTTGGATTTCAGCTTTTAAATCGTATGTGCTTTTTTTGTAGGGGCGATCAATGAGATGGCAACTCACCCCGGATACTATGAAGACCTGGTGGAGAAGTCGATGGGCAAGTACAACCTGGCAACAGAGGAAATTGAGAGGGACCTGCATCGTTCTCTACCTGAACACCCGGCGTTTCAGAACGAGATGGGCATCGCTGCCCTCCGCAGGGTCCTTACCGCCTATGCTTTCAGAAATCCCAATATTGGATACTGTCAGGTAGATGTTCTCTTGTATCATCATAAACTGGCAAAGCCTGGCAGTGCTCAACAAGGCTTAATGTTTTTATTCTCCTTTTCCTCAACATCACAGGCCATGAATATCGTGACATCTGTGCTATTGCTCTATGCCAAGGAAGAGGAGGCTTTTTGGCTGCTTGTAGCACTCTGTGAGAGGATGCTGCCTGACTACTACAACACTAGGGTTGTAGGTCAGTATGTAATTTTTGTGCCCTTTTGCATGGTGTATTATGATCTTGCTTTGCACAGTATTTATTTTTATATATTGTTTTTTTTTGTTTCCCAGGAGCCCTAGTCGATCAGGGTGTTTTCGAGGAACTCGCCCGGGAGTACGTTCCCCAGCTGTACGACTGCATGCAAGACCTTGGCGTCATCTCCACAATTTCTCTCTCGTGGTTTCTCACCCTCTTCCTGTCTGTCATGCCGTTTGAGAGTGCAGTGGTGGTGGTGGACTGCTTCTTCTATGATGGCATCAAGGTCATCTTCCAGCTGGCGCTCTCTGTGCTGCACGCCAACATTCATCAGCTCCTCGGCTGCAAGGATGATGGAGAGGCCATGACTGTACTCGGCAGGTACGGAGAGGCAAAATGCACTTTATTTTGTGCATCAAGTCGAGGATGTTCATCTCGCCTGTATTCTCATCAATCTTTACCCTCAGTTATTACCATAAGATCACAAATCCTCTAACAACAAAACAATCATTTTGTAATTTGTGAAACAACTCCATCCAGTTTCCTAAAATATGGTTTGATCGTTTTGTATTAATATACAATCTACTGTATCATCTCTTACTAATTGCACATGTGTTGTAGATACTTAGACAGTGTGACTAACAAGGACAGCACTTTACCGCCCATCCCCCACCTGCACTCCTTATTAACGGACAACGGAGAACCACATCCAGAGGTCGATATCTTCAAACTGGTCCGCAGCTCCTACGAGGTATTAAACCTGGGTGATGAAGATGACATTTTTGTGGTTTTTTTGCACACATGGAAAAAGTTCTAATTTGTATAATGATACTGAATATTCCAAAATCTTAGTTGGATTTATGAATTTGATTGTATTACTCCTTTGTCTTCCTACTTTATTGGTCCCGTTTTGAATGCTTTTAGTTGACATGATTTAAACTTTAATTTTAACTTTCAATTTTAATTTTAAACGTGTCACATCTCACCACCATCCAGTGCTACCAAGCATAGCAGATAGCTTGACCCTCATCTTTTTCTCTCCGTCTCTATCAGAAATTTGGCTCTATCCGTGCTGATGTGATTGAACAGATGCGTTTCAAACAGAGACTGAGAGTCATCCAGACCATTGAAGATACAACTAAACGCAATGTGGTGAGGACTCATGAATGCTAGAATTGGGGAAATGTTTAGGAAGCTCAGTACATGAAAGTCAATGTCAATGTCTCATTTTTCAGCTGCATTTCCTGAAATGTGTTGACTCCCTGTTCTGTAAATAGCACAGTAGAAAGCAGGCAACACACCAGATCTTACAGCCTCTGCAGGTCAGACTAGATTTGATCGAAGAAGAAAGACCCGCATTCAAGTCATCGTTGAACTCCTAATCTTATTATCTTCATTCTATTTTTACACGATTTCATTATGTTTCAGGTCAGAACTATTGTAACAGAGACTGCTTTCAGCATTGACGAGCTGGAGGAACTCTACGTACTCTTTAAGGTGAGTTACAGTCTACACATCCATGCTTTCGGATATTGGGCCTCTACAGGCAAATAACGTACTCTGTTAAGCCCACAAGGGGAAATTTACTTGTTGCAACACTCGTGCATGTCTTTGGACTGTATTGCTGGAATACTCCGAGAGAACCCACACAGACATGGGGAGAACATGCAAACTCCTAGCTGAACTGAAATTTGAACCAGGAACCTTCTTGCTGTGAGGCACACATGCTAACCCCTGTGCCACTTTGCCACCCCTGTTTCAGATTTTTGAGGAGTGAGATTATTAAACATACTGTCAGTGTCTCTGTAGCACTGTCACCAGCATGAAAGAATGTCAACTGTGCTAATGGTTTTCACTTTCTAGTCATGCTACATGAGTGTTTTAATCCAAACAAATACAGCTCTGTTGCGTTGATTTTCACTTTAACCTTCTTGTCCTCCCCATAGACAGAGCACCTTACTAGCTGTTACTGGGGGGGCAGCAGCAACCCCACGGAGCGCCATGATCCCAGCCTGCCCTACCAGGAGCAATACCGCATTGACATGGAGCAGTTTAAGGGCCTGTTCAACCTGCTGTTTCCCTGGGCCAATGGAGCCCATTCAGACCCACTGGCAATGCGCTTCTTCCGTCTCCTTGACCAAAATGGAGATGCCCTCATCAACTTTAGGGAGTTCATCAGCGGCCTGGGTAAATAGAGAAGGACTATGTTGGTTTCCATGGAATATTCATAAAAAAATAACAATGATAAATAGATGTTTTCCAGTGATTAATCTAATTTAAAACAAAGTGACGCAGAGTTCAATCTCGAAGTTTCATTGTTGTGTTATAGGTGTCTTGTGTCATGGGGACCTCACAGAGAAGCTGAAGCTCCTCTACAAGATTCACATTTTACCCGGTGAGTGTGAATCTGTGAAAAGTTATTTTCAGTGAATAAAGATTATTAGCTGCACAGAAAAGATTGGCTTGATAAAAAATTTAGATGACACTGTGAAAATTGTAAAAGGTATGAAAGGCTTATTGATCCTTTTTTATGTTAGTTCATTAAAAGTAACTCTAAGCTTCTAAGCTAACTTGTATTTTGAATAAAAAGTATTTCATGTATTTTATTTTATTTAATCCAAACATTATTTTCCTCCCAGAAATCACTCATGAACACGAGGAGCCTGACTCTGCCTTTGAGGCCACTCAGTACTTCTTTGAAGACATTACTCCAGACATGTCGATTGGTAAGAATCTAAGACTTTTTTCTTTTTTGGATTGAAGTTTTGCATTGAAATACTTTTAAAACGTAATATGTCAAAAAACAACAAAGAAAAATCTTTTTTCAAAAGACAACAATTTTTTTTCGAAAAAGTTGTCTTTAGATTAGAAAAGTTTTTCTAATCTAAAATTTTGTTTTTCAAAAAATTACATTTTTTAAATAAAACTTTTTTCAAAAAACAACCAAAAGTTTTTTCTAAAAATGTCCAAAACAATAAAAAAATTATTGAAAAGGTTTGAACAATAATAAAAATATTTTTTACAAAAAATATTTCTTTTTTAATTTAAAAAAACTTGTCATAGTATAGTATGTACTTTGTGACCCGACCCTAGATAAGCAGACGAAAGACCGACGTCCGATATCAAGAAAAAATCATCATAGTACAGGATGTCGTCATAAATTTTCGCAGAATTTTCATTTTTCAGAAAAATATCCGAAATCATTAAAAAACGTCATAGTATAGCATGTTGTCGTGAAATTTTGCAAAAAATAAATTTTTCACAAAAATGATATTTTGTTGATTTCAGACCAGAAAACCTAATTTTCTCAAAAAAAAACGTGGGGTTACTTTGTCGAAAATGTCCAAAAACGGCCAAAAATTTAAAAAGGAAATAACACGCCAGAATGGCGGGAAATAGCGTGAAATCACTCCTCAGAGTGATATTTTGGTAATCAATGGCCAGAAAACCTCATTTTCTTATGGGTCAAAAATCCAAAAAAACGTAAGGGGTTAGTATGTCGAAAATGTCCAAAAACGGACAAAAGTTTAAAAAGGAAATAACGCGCCAGAATGGCAAGAAATAGCGTGAAATCACCCCTCAGAATGATATTTTGGTAAATAATGGCCACAAAACCTCATTTTCTCAAGGGTCAGCAATCGAAAAAAAACGTAAGGGGTTAGTATGTCGAAAATGTCCAAAAACGGCCAAAAATTTAAAAATGAAATAATGCGCCAGAATGGCAGGAAATAGCGTGAAATCACTGCTCAGAGTGGTATTTTGGTGATTAGAGGCCAGAAAACCTCATTTTCTCATGGGTCAAAAATCATCCGAAAAAAACATAAGGGGTTAGTATGTCGAAAATGTCCAAAAACGCCCAAAGATTTAAAAAGGAAATAACGCGCCAGATTGGCAGGAAATAGCGTGAAATCACCCCTCAGAATGATATTTTGGTAAATAATAGCCAGAAAACCTAATTTTCTCATGGGTCAAAAATCCGAAAAAACGTAAGGGGTTAGTATGTCGAAAATGTCCAAAAACGTCCAAAAATCAAAAATGGAAATAACGCGCCAGAATGGCAGGAAATAGCGTGAAATCACCCCTCAGAATGATATTTTGGTAAATAATGGCCAGAAAACCTCATTTTCTCAAGTGTCAACAATCGAAAAAAAACGTAAGGGGTTAGTATGTCGAAAATGTCCAAAAACGGCCAAAA